>RQTK01000013.1:779377-962111 GCA_003991915.1 Elysia chlorotica
CTACTACTACTACTACTACTACTACTACTACTACTACTACTACTACTACTACTACTACTACTACTACTACTACTACTACTACTACTACTACTACTACTACTACTACTACTACTACTGCTACTACTACTACACCACTACTACAGTGTATTATAATCACTATTTCTACCACTAAAAGTGCCATAGAAAAGGTACCTATGATCTGTGCTAACGGATGCATCTGGTTATTGAATTTACTTTGTCGGCTTCAAAGCTGGTGATGGCTAGCTTTGTCACAATGTTAACAATGGTTGGAGACAGGAAGGATCTCGAGGCGGTGCGCTTTTGTCTATGGCTCTGGGCCTCAAAGTATCTGTCACAGTTCCAATATTCCGAGAGCCGCCTGCGCCGACAGATTTTTCCTAGTCTATAATTTAAATAATTATCTCTTCTGAGGGCGACAATTATGCATCCGAGAGTTGAGGTTTCTTTCTAAGTTTCACAGACCGTGAGCGAAGACAGACATAACCGCAGGCAGACGGAAAAACAGACAGAATGACAGAAAGACTAACAGGCTATGGGCGTTGAGGAAGGAAACAAAGAAAGGGGGGAGGGATCTTTTCAAAAAGTCATTCTTTTCGCCACAATTATGCAGTCTATTATGACGTAAACCATTATAAACCACAATGTAATTAACCATGTCCGTAATTATAGACCTCTTTAGGAGCATGGCGGCACAGGGGTTAAAGCGTCGGCCTCTGATGCAGGAGGCCCGGGGGTTGAGCCCCGCCTTGAGTTCCGCGTATAGTCTTAATTGGTTGGGTCGATGTCAGTAACGTGTATAATGTGACTGGCAAAGTCCCGAGTAAAACACTCTGAGAGCCGCCTGCCGTATGGTCTTTCCTGAGACCGCGGAGAAGTTTAACTAGGATACAGTTTTGCCATCCGATCAAACATTTCATAGGACCTCTTTAAGACAGAGCAATACAGCTCCGACGATTATTTGAAACTCTTATCATTCCTTAAGCTGCATAAACACAAGCATACGAGATTAGAGCGCACCACACATGGACAGCTGCTGTTGACTTTGTGATCGCAGCTCTGAGGCAGAAATATCAACATAATAATTATTGTGTGAGCTTGAAGGTTCAACCCGTTTAAACGATGCGCAAGTTTAATATATCCAAGTACCAACCATAGCACTTATAGAATTCGATTACATATTAAACAAAATAATTAATGTAACCGCCCATTTATTATAACGATTGCAGACTGGAAATCGGCAAAGACGAGTGGAAGCAACTTGATTATGACATTAAGTAATGACACAAAGCTTACACGTATTGCGTTTAATGGAATGGTCAAACAGGCCAATTCACCCATCCCAACCTTTTGCCAAAAAAATTTTAATTTTAGAAGCAGTGTAGCAATAATTCTAACCACTTAATTATTCAGTGAATTGATTATGGACAATCCGTTCGTAAAACACAACCTTCAGGTTATATCACAGCCGATCTGGGGCTCGCGTGCGGCCCAGCCGTTCAGACATCTCGCCCGGATTGTGTCACACACGCTTTCAACTGGCACTAAATATACATGTAACTTGGAACGGTTAAGGTGAATGGTGGTCTAGAGGTGTCTATGGCAACGTCTTACTTTACAAAGAATTTTTGAAAAGGGAGGGGGGGGGGACTAGATAAAATGGTGGAGTGATGGTCTTCTATTTGAGAGATTCGGTTGGCCTTAAATACATGTATATCCAGTTAATTGTTATTGTCATATTTCGTCCTCTATTGATTTTGTAGGTCGAAAATAGTATGGCCCTATAGCTCTGGATTGTACCTGATCTAACAAACAGTGCGCAAAGTGAATGAACACCATAAAAACTGTGCGCCAAAGCAGTACCGCTCTGTGGCTCAGTCTCGCATCAAACTATTGCGCGAGGAAGCAAACGTGTCATACAACATATCTTACAAGGACTCTGACTTCGTTTTAATTCGCTTGAAATGCGTTACAAAAAAAAAATCAAAAGACATCAAAACCAACAAGAAGTAAACATTATTAGGTATTTTGCACTTAGGTATCGATGCTAGAATCAACATTTGACTACAAAATCCGTAGAAATACGTTTTATCCAACATTGAAATTTCGACTCGACATGTTGATCTACATTCGAATGTAAATCTAAAATCTACACACGAATTATTAAAAGGTAAGACATTTCTTTTGCGCGCCATTCCTTCGCCAGCAGAGGCTGTCATTGTTTTTGCACTCTGCAGCCTGCAGGGATTTTTATTTGGCTGTGCTTTTTCTTTTTTATCCCCAAGTCCTCGCCTCAAACTTTGGTCTGGTAATAAAATATGTTTCATCACTGATTATGAAGAAAATATACACTTTAGACGTTAGATAACTGGCGGTTAAGAACATATCTTTTAGATTATTTAGTATTAACACTTCCCTCTGGTTGTCTTAAATTTATGTAAACGATTAATGCTTTTATATGAAACAAGAGAGAACAATATGCCTCGTTTGTGGTCGAGCTGTCATCCTTGAATCGGTTAATTTGTCTTTTCGTCTGAAACGAAAACAGTCGTCTTTTTGATGGCCGTACTGGAATTGTATTGCTCTTAGCATTGGACACTTCAGCCTGACACTTTGTTGTCTTATGGCAGTGTTAATGAAGTCTGAAAAACCCACGTGGATCTAGACTACAGATCTCGAATTTGACTCCTAGACAATCTCTATCACCGACTTTTTAGAATGCTTGCTCGCTAAGCTAGCCTGGTACTACATCTTGTCTAGATTTAATCATATACTACATTAAATCTAGATCTCTTCTCATAGACTAGATTAGTTATAGATGATATATATTCTAGGCCCAATATATATCTATCTCTCTCTAGATTTAATCTAGATCTAGATATAATTTTTTAATTGCTTGGCCAATCTTGATGAGCAAAGGAGCGAAAAACTATGGTTAAAATATTAATATACTCGTCTTTTTAATTACATCTCCAGGAACTATCAATATTTTAATCATTTAAATCGTCCCACAGAGTTATGAGAATCAGGGGCAGGGGATAAATAATCCAGAAAGTAATACACTCAAGAGATACAGGATGAGACAACTGTGTTGCAGTTTGTTGGATCAACAAATTAGAAAGACTGCAAAAAGGTAAAGCTTATAATGATGTGTTTGATGAGGCGAAGTCATGATTTCATACTTTTAATACTAAATCTTGAGCAGCAAGAGTAGACGATAATCTGGTAATATGGATTTGGCATCATAAACAAACGAGAAAACGAGAAGAACAATTAGTGGAATGGTTTCAAGCTAACAATCTTGTTATTGATTTTAAAAATATATATTTGCTCGTTTCGTTTGTTCGAAATGTCATCCCTATTCAAGTATAACGCGAATATCTCAGTAAAAATGATGATAAAAGGACTTTTCTCTTGAAACATGATGAGAGGGAATGGCAGTAAAATAAATTCATGAAAAGGGAGAAGAAAAAAAGATGAGCAGATGATTTTTAAAAAAGGGAAAGTGAGAAAGTGTTGAGGTAGTTTATAACATGTAAAATACATTTTTGCATGTATAATTATGTAATAAGTGTAATAATTCATCAAATGCGTTAGGCTTTGTCCCTTGGACTATATGATATTAAATGTTTTTAATACTTTGTTTCGGCGGCTTTTTACCAAGAAAGTTGGCAGGCATTTAGCCGTAATATACAAGACCATTAGGGTTTTGAAATTATATGTAAAATACATGTAGTGCATAGTTTTAATCCCCTGATGAAAAATTTTTGTTGACGTTTGGTGTCGCGTGGAAACTGCGCTGAAGAAAAAAAGTAATTATCAAAACAAACAACTAAAAAACTCAACTCAAAACTGAGGCGGTATGATCAGACTGCAAACTACTTTCAACATCGTGTTCTAGCTCATTAGCAACATGTGGTGCCGGGCTGCCGGCGCAGTGCAAACGAGTCCATTAGCGAGGCGGTACTACTGCAGTAACTGCTGTGCCTATAAACACAAGCCGCCGCACTAAAAACAAAAACAACTGACAACACCAATACCCGATTCTGTAATATAGACACGAAAACAAACGGAGGGTGGAAAAAAGATTACAGCAACACGGGTGTTAATGACAGCAAAGAGAAACACAAGCAACTATTTCCACATAAAGCCTTATGTTACCTCTCGGGTAAAATAGCTTTTCAATATTATTTTAGCCTGAAAAATACAGACCAGCCTACAGTCCACTCCAATATATTTCTGGTGGCATTGTTTTAATAAAGGGAAATTTATGTATTAATGTCCAAGGAATCTTAGCTCTTGGGAAAAAATAATTCTAGTCTGTTTCCATGAGATTATAAGATTTCAAGACGATTCATATTGTAAATAAAACCACTCTCGATTTAATAAAGTTAGCACTTTACAGTCCCAAAATGGACATGACCATTTCGCAATACTCCGGGATAAATTATTTTTTGTGGGTTTTTTTAATCTTTGTATTGGAAACTTGAGCAAAGTGTAATTTATAAAAAATTAATGGGTCTACTCGCAAGCCAAAATGCTGATTTATTGTTCATTTTCAACAATTTTCTTTCTCTGTAGCTGAGATATTATTCTAGGTAATGCGACCAAAAAAAAAAATGCAATGTATCAGTTATTGCCAAATAAGCATTGACTGTGGCCCACTACTCCAATTTCTTTGTGTTTTGCGCACAGTGAAAATAAAAAGAATTAATATTTATAGCACTTTCAATTTGTTTGTCGAAAACAAAACGTGGGTCACACACTCGCAATCTATCTTATCTATACACTTTTGGGACGTTTTGCTCCAGTGCTTTTCACACCATGGTTGTACATGAGAAAAGCATAGCATGTCCCCGAGGCGACAGAGTTGTATAGCCTTTAGATTGCGTCTTTTGACAAGTGACATGTGACATTTGACAGTAAATGATCGTCAACGCAAAAAAAGCATAGATATCTGGTATAAGTTGCACAGACTGTCCACACAAAAAGCGGATTTTGTATGGGAAAGTTGCCAGATAAGGCAAGAAACACAATGTCTGGCTTTTACACTTATGATTATTGGTGTCAATGTTTTGAGTATGATTACCAATTAGCAGTTACATTTTTGTATTTTGTGTTTGTTTTGGTTTGTTGTTGTTTTTTTATATATATTATTTTATTTGTGTTTTGTTGTCGCTTATTTTTTTTTAATGCGTGTTTGATTAATATGGTTAATAAGGATTTACATGGTGCTGAGAATGTGGTTTATATTTAATCACCCAGTTTATCACACTAATGTGGAAACAATTATTATTTCTTAACATCACTGTAAAATATAAAAAAAAAAAAACTTACAGCAAACAAAACATATTGATAAAATTATTATTGTTGAAAAATCATGTCTAAAGCTATTTTACTGGGCATAATTGATTTGTCTGTTGGTTGGTTGATTTCTCAACACTGGACGTCAACAAAATGGTTATATCATAGACGGGTCCCAAGACTACCAGCTGACAGTTTTACGTGCTGCTTCTCTCTCAGTTGGTCATGAGACAACAAACCAATCCAGTAGAGAAACTCAGCCTGTTGGAGATTCGAACCCAGGACTTCTACCACCTAAACTAGCTCGCTCACGCCAAAGTCGTAGTTACGTGAAGCGATGCAAGTGGATATACGCGGGGTGCTACTTCAAAGCAAAGAACATTGTTACAAACAGCGCATTCAAAGAAACAAGGGTCATGCACCGGTTTTGTACTTAAAGCAATTTAGACATGAAATATGACATAAAACAACTGAGGTGATCAACTGGTTCCAAGATTTGAATTTGAAGTAAAGTAAATGACAAAATCAAAAGGAGGAAACACGCCTCGGCTAGAGACATATCACTTGCACTGGCTGATCTAGCGGTGACAAGTCGGGGCACGGACGCCACGGGGTTTGTTAACATGGTCCGTGTAGTGAGGAACATGGACACAGAGAGAGAGAGAGAGAGAGAGAGAGAGAGAGAGAGAGAAATGGAGAGAAAGGAGAAGAGGGAGGGAAACAGAAAGACAGACAGGCAGACAGCCACGCAGAAAGACAGAGACAGAGATAAAGAAAGAAAAGACAGGCAGGGACAGAGAGATAGACCGCCATTGTACAACTAAAGAAAGAAGCAACCAGGCTTCAGCCGCCTTGTAGGATCTCTCATGGAAACCTCGGAGACGTGAAACCCAGAGAGGTAGAAGGGAGAGAGAGAGAGAGAGAGAGAGAGAGAGAGAGAGAGAGAGCGAGAGACAGAGAAAAATAGAGAGAGCTCTGGGAGCTTCAGGCCTTGGTAAGAATATAACAGACATGGCAGCGGCTGGATAGACGACTTGGACTGCCGACGACGTGCCTGACTGGGGTGACCGGGGAGCCTAGGCTGACACGCACACGCCCACGACCACTCACGGGCCGGGTGACAATGCTCCTGGATCCTCGCCCTGCTGGAGATGTGTGCTCAATTACTTAGTGAGCAGTGACCAGTGTTTGCTAATATTGGCGCGGCAAACACACGCTGCACGTCATGGTGAATGGGGCGGGGGATTACACGGGACTAGGGCCAACATAGCCGGGATTGTAACCCCTACAGCCAACCAGGCACGGATGAGTCTTTTGAGCGGACTACATGGCGGGGCGGGTGACAGAAAACAGCAGAGGCTGAGCTGTCATACCCGTCTCTTGACAACCTCCTTCACCCCCACAAACACCCCCGCCTCCTCCCACTGGTTTCTCTTTATTTTTTATAATATTATAATTACTAGTTGAGAACCCACTAAATTCGTGGGGATTGTGGGATGGACAAAGCTGAAAGTATTAGCGATGAATTTGTAGTGTGTTAAAACTCAATATTATGCTTCTTCAGAAAAGGTAAGAAACCGTTAACGCGTTAGGAATATAGTTTTCACGAACAGATACACCACTTCTTTCATGCTGTGAAAAAAATGTGTTGGTTT
This sequence comes from Elysia chlorotica, assembly GCA_003991915.1. Lineage (NCBI taxonomy): Eukaryota > Metazoa > Mollusca > Gastropoda > Plakobranchidae > Elysia > Elysia chlorotica. The sequence goes on from RQTK01000013.1 coordinate 786,355, forward strand.
TCGACGAACGGAGGTGAAATGAAAATTGTTCGTCAAAATAAATGTGCCCATGCAAATCTAAAGTCAAAATACCATATACTGAGTAATTTCGAAGTTTTTTTAAGACGTTTCAGTGTCTGTGGAAAAGTTTAGTTTCTAAGGAGAGTATGTGTTTTAATATATAAATTGAAAGCCCATACATATTTGTCTACCAATTTTACTCAATGTTGTTGCTATATACTCATTGGGCTGGAGCATAGAATTATTACAAATATACCTTTTTGCTCGAGCCGGCTTACAGTATCACGTGACTTTCGTGTGTGTATGTGTGTGTGTGTGAGAGAGAGAGAGAGAGAGAGAGAGAGAGAGAGAGAGAGAGAGAGATGTGATAGTGAGGAAAGATATAATAGATAAGTGTGTTAAAACTCAATATTATGCTTCTTCAGGCCCATTAAAACATAGAAAAGAAAAGATGCCCGGACAGAGCGACAGTCAAGGAAGAGAGTTGGGTTAATATTCAACGTCAGCATTATGATTTTGGCTATGGGCGGATCTTAGAACAACTCAACGTGATACCACACACAGACAATGCCAACCGCGGACATCCCGATTGGGAGACCAGCTCAACCACTTGCGCCAGTTCGCTCAGTCAAGGAAGGGATGAAGAATGAATCGTAGGGAGGAGGGATATAACACATGGAAAACGATCGCAAGGATAGGAAAAATCCAAACAATTTGTATATGAAGGAACAACTAGAAATGGTTAACAAGAGCTTTTCACTGCTGTCATTTTGCTTCGACAAATACGAGCAGCTTTCTCAGCATCCACAATCACTTTGCATGCTACGTCAAATTGTGCGTTTTAAGTTGATTGATTAGCAACGAATTCAGGCGGCTATACACGCATCTCTCGCCTTCACATAGTATATAATCCAATAGCTTAGATCATGCTAGAGCCACCAGTAAGCAAAGTTTTCTTGTACATACACATTGTACTATAAAAATGGACAATGATTACAAAAATGATAACAATAGGTCTATCTATATCCTGCTAGATCTAACAAGAACTTAGTGCAAAATATGAAGGTATTCCTTTCTGGCGATGACTGATGTAGCACAGGTCGTAGCCACAGGTCGCTCTCTAAAGCAACACTCTTTGACGTGAGGCAATGAGCGATATCTCTCTACAGAAATACTCTTTGACGTGAGACAATGGGCGACATCTCTCTACAGAAATACTCTTTGACGTGAGACAATGAGCGACATCTCTCTACAGAAATACTCTATGACGTGAGGCAATGAGCGGTATCTCTCTACAGAAATACTCTTTGACGTGAGACAATGGGCGACATCTCTCGTGATACAATGAGCGGTATCTATCTATAGAAATGTTCCTAGACGTGAAACAATGAGCGGTATGTATCGCTCTACAGAAATGCTCTAAAGACGTGAGACAGTACGCGGTACATTTATCTCTTTATAGCTATGGCCGTACGCTCTTTATAGCAATGCTCTTAGCCGAGATAACCAATGATCTTTCTCTGTACTAATGCTATTTAGCAAGTCTGTTCCCGATCCGAAAGAAGTTTTTTGGAAAAATGTTGATTCTTAGGAGCTGCTCAAAATCACTTGTCTCTCCCAACCCTCTCCTCGGAGCTACAGTAAAGTTCTTAAAACGAGGGCAACCAAGCGTGCATTACAAAGAAAAGGGTCGAAATATTGCAAGGAGGTAGATGTGAATGAAAAAAAAATGTTGTTCATGTAAGCCGCGGCATGCCAGACCAAGTGGTGAGCACTCAGAGAATGGCTTGTATGTTTACACATTTGACGAGCGGGGCTATCGCAGCCGGCGCCTCGCGAATGTCGATTCTCCTGAGTGCCTAACGGCGTAAACAGTGCGGCTGACAAGGGTTAAACACTGCGGCTAAACAACGCCTAAACATGGAGCTAAACGGGCCAAAACATGGACGGCGCATGCAAGCTGTGGAAATTATTGGCCAAATAGTCGCTCTTTTGGCCGCGGGGCAATGTACTGCTGCTAGATAGTCGGGGGCGAGAAGAGATGCTTTTTTCAGGAAGTTTGGTCTTTAATCTTCACAGTCAATCTTTTTGAGATAAGGAAGTGCCTGCCTCTCGCGCTCGCCATTTGTTTTCCTCTTGCAGCAAGCAAGGGGGACTACGTGGAGGAAGAGCGACGGAGGGATAAAGTACCATGTACTATTATAGCTGACTACCTTAGTTCATTCAGATATCTGTAGATACATCCACTTTAGGCTGTAACAAAACGAACCATAATGTCCGAGTTCAGCATAACTACTCTTTTATTACATTGTCATTTGTTTAACGCTATGCACCTTTGGTGAGATTTGTGGTCTTTCGATTTATCTTTTTTTTCTATCGCTCTATATCTACAACAGAGAGAGAAATGAATATCGAGACAACATAGCCATTCAATGAAAGAAGTGGAGTTACATAAACAACCTGTTTATAGATCTATTAAATCCATACAGCATTGGCTGTCAAAGATCTAAAACCAACAGAGTAAAAGGGAGTACATGTACACGTATTATTGTCTAAATCAAGGAAGAAAAAAGGTTTCTAAAATTGAAACTCCTCTTGGGGAGAGCAGAAAGTTGCGCCGACTGCTCACAGCTCAGCCCCACCGAGCCTGGTCTCGTAGCTGAGTGCTCAGTCGCTTACAGTCGCTCACCATCTGGCAAAACATACGGACCCGGCCACCTTTGGAGAGATGAAAAGTGTTTTCTATGCCCCAGACTTTGGCCAAGGTCCCCTCTCCACGCCTGCCTCTAGGGGGTGTTTGTTTATTTTGCCTGCTGGCGCCAATGGTGCAGGCTCCACCGGGGGACCTTGTATCAAGGGCCGCGATCAGAAAACACGGGACCCGCAGCAGAAAAAATACAGCACCACAGGGATGGTCCTGAGAGGAAGAGAGAGAGAGAGAGAGAGATCAGAAGAAAGAGAGGGGGAGAAAGTGCAGATGAGAGAGAGAGAGAGCGCGCGCGGAAAAAATAGACAGGGAGGGATGGAGAGAGAGAGATAAAGAGAGCGAGAGAGAGCGGGCAAGAGAGACGTGTAGAGTACCCTAGTATAGCGGTAATCACAGTTTTGACTAAGGGTAAATCAGGTTGATGAGATTAGAGGATAAATAACATCGTGCAGAATGTGTCCATTTGTTCAGGTTATCCAAGTAATTGGCAGTTTGATTCAGAAAACAAATTTGAAACTGTTAAAATTTGAATAAATATTCATTAAGTCCTATGTTTCAGCAGCAAGAGTGACAGTCTAGACTGCGGCGTAAATCTGCAAGGTTGTTCAATGGACAATTTTGATATCACATAGAAAGAAAAAAAAACGTATCCTAATAGTGACATTGCAGCTTTTACAGAGTTGCAAAGTCTTCCAAGTTGTGTATACACAGTACTACATGTACGAAATGAAACCCGATAAATTACAGCTTGGCTGTTTAATATCAAGTTCTTTCTCCTCAAATTTCTGGGTACATTCAACTTGATTGTGACTGGAATGCAATGCCTACTGTGTGATATGATCCATGGCAATGAGACTCGAACTAAACTAACCTTGTAAAACTTACCTCATGTTTTATTATAAAAAAAATAGACGTGGACATTTGCCCGAATAAGGGGAAAACATGATACAGAGCAATCAAATGATTGTGACATTATTTAACACACACACACACACACAAATGTTTTTAAAATAAAAAATAGAGATAAAACAATACGAACATGAATGAATATGAAGTAAACAAAACTATAAAGTGTCACAAAATTATATCTTGAACGTGGTTGTAACTTCTCCGGTGAGCAGAAAGTTTGTAAATAAGACTGTGGTTTGATGGGAATTCACTGACTAAAAATACAAATCATGTGAATGATCCGAATGCTGACTGTGAACAATATGACTCAAAGCGACGAGATAAAATATAAAGTTATGTTTCAACATGGTGCAATATTATATGAACTGGAAGCACACGAGTGCAATTCACACTGAAGCGTGGTGTGATCACCGATCTCCCATTCTGTAAAATAAGAAATCTACTTTAAGGAAAGTTGACGATGCGGTGTGACTGGAACTGATTGTTTTTCATAAGATGTGCTGGAATTTGAAGTATGTTAAGTGAGTGGGGCAAAACATTTAAAAAAAACGGGGGTATAAGGCATTGCGCTATAAAAATACGAAGGAGAAAAAAAAAGAAAGAAAGAAGGAAAGAAAAGATTTTTAAATGATCCAAAACAATAAGCACAAAAACTTTTTAATGGGGATGCGTTCTAAATAAACAAACTTGAATAGCTCAAAGATGTCACGTAAACTGACTTTTAGGGGGATGTGTTGTTTCCGTGGGTGCGTTTTAGTCTAGAGCGCTTTGATTCGTTTCTTTGTTGTTGTTTTCGTTTTTTATCTGGAGATTAAACTAAGTATATCGGCAATGTGGTGTAAAAAAAAGTGATAAAGAGACGAACGGAGGAATTTTGGAGTAGAAGATTAAAAAAAAAAAAGGAGAAAGAAAGAAAAAGCCAAGTTTAATGTTATCTGGGAAGGCAGTGACAAAGAGCGCGTCAAACAAGCGCGAGTCGGGTTACCGGCCCTGAGAGTGTGTGGGTTATCCTCCGCCTGCTAAATCATACTATTATCTGGAGATTAAACTAAGTATATCGGCAATGCGGTGTAAAAAAATAAAGTGATAAAGAGACGAACGGAGGAATTTTGTAGAAGATAAAAAAAAAAGGAGAAAGAAAGAAAAAGCCACATTTAATGTTATCTGGGAAGGCAGTGACAAAGAGCGCGTCAAACAAGCGCGAGTCGGGTTACCGGCCGTGAGAGTGTGTGGGTTATCCTCCGCCTGCTAAATCATACTGGCCGCACTTCCAAACATCAATATTTCACTGCTCTACGCCACACACTCATAAATTGTTCCAAAAATATATATATAATAAGGTCACGCGAAATGAACGGGCTATGGTATCTTTTGTATTTAGTTTGTTTTTGTTTTTGTTGTTGTTTTTTGTGTGTTTTTTGTTGTTTTAGTTGTAGTTGTTTTTTTTTTGTTTTTGTGTTTAAGAAGGAAGTGATAGCTAAAAAGAATTAAAGATATATATAAAGATATCATCGGATGGGACAGAAACTTTTGTAGCGGGTGCAAGAAAAAAAGACAAAAGAAAATGTGCGAGTGGATAAGAAATTAGGAAAATTGGTTTTTTGGTTGAATAGGTAAAGAGTCAAAGAGTGAAATGGGCGTAGGGCGAGAACGATGGCATACAATAATAGAATAAAACCAAGCGAGGGAGAAGGGGGGAGGGGTGGTAGAGAGAGAGACAGAGAGAGAGACAGAGAGCGAAGGGTTAATATCGATGGTTAGAGCTAAAGGGGAAAGGGAAGTTTGATACTCTGTAACGAGGCATTCATCACCCATAGTTACATATTTTAAAACCTGCGTGAAAGAAGAAATACATTATTAGACTAGAAAAGGACAGGCCTCGGTGATACAATACTATAGACAGTAAAACATGGAAGGGAAAGAAGAAGACGAAGAAAAGGAGGAAGACGAGTAGCATGGGAGGGAAAGAAGAAGACGAAGAAAAGGAAGAAGACGAGTAGCTGTTGTTGTAGTTGATTTGGTTTAACGTCCAACGTAAGCAATATTATTCAGGCTCTATTGAAGAAGAAAAAGAAGAAGAAGAAGAAGAAGAAGAAGAAGAAGAAGAAGAAGAAGAAGAAGAAGAAGAAGAAGAAGAAGAAGAAGAAGAAGAAGAAGAAGAAGAAGAAGAAGAAGAAGAAGAATGAAAAAAAAAAAGAGAAAGAGAAGGAGAAGGAGCAGGACAAGCAAGACAAAAATACCAGGAAAAATAATATGTTAAGAAGCAAGGGAAAAAAGAGCATCTTAATATTAAAGCAGAATAGTAGAAGAAAAAAAAAGAAGAAAGCAAGAAAAAAAAAGTACAAGTCTATAGAGATGAATAAAGAGCCAAAACAAAGAAGAAGAAAAAACATGAACCAATGTGCGGACGAGAAAGTGCTGGGTATAAAATACGTGACTGAGATTTTCATCACACACAAAAGTTGTGACATGTAAACCTTCATTTGATTTCAAGATGATATTTTAGATGGTTAGAGCTAAAGTTAGTTTTGTTTGTTTGTTTGTTTGTTTTTGTGGGGGGGGGTTTGTGTGTTTTTTTTCTTTACGTCCAGCATCACCACAATAAAGGCTATGTTGAGGGCGGACCTCAAGACTGACGTCTGACAATTTTACGTGCCGCCAAACAGGGATAGTGCGGGGTTACCATGGCTCCCAAACTATAGATAAAGGAGGAGAGAGAGAGAGAGAGAGAGAGAGAGAGAGAGAGAGAGAGAGACAGACAGACAGAGAGACAGAGAGAGGGAGAGAGAGAGTTATATGAATATTCGTGTAAATAAACGCAATTGCTTGTGAGCGAAAATACATTCATCTAATTCTAATCAAAGAAAATGTTGAGGCGTGAAAGTCCAATCTGACTTGATTAGAAACGCCGGGATTGTCATTATTTCTTGTCCAAAAAATGGGAAAACAAAAACAAAAAACTAATAAACAGGCTGAGTGTCATGTTACTAACAGTTTGTTTACCAAACTACCTCTGGAGGTTGTTTTTTTTTATCGCTATTATTATTCTCATATAATTAGAAAAGGAAACATTTGTTAGAGTAAAACTTTCAAACAAATAAAATAATATGGATATCAAATCTAATCATACTTCACGTTTTGTGTTTGTTCGTTGCTTTTTGCTATTGCTGTTGTTGTTGCTATTGTTGTTATTGTTGTTGTTGTTGTTGTTGTTGTTGTTGTTTTGTTGTTGTTGTTGTTGTTATTGTTGTTATCGTTGTTTTGTTGTTATTGTTTTTGTTGTGGTTGTTGTTGATGTTATTTCTGTCGTGCTTGTTATTTAAAAAGCTGCGGTTGGTTTTTAATGCCGATCATGTGAACGTTTAAGCGGTCGGCATAGAACGGTATGGCAATCATGAAAACCCTTTGTGCGTGTAAGCTTTGGTTCACATGATCGATAAAAAAATAGCATAACGGTCCTCCCAAACAAGACACATCTAGCATTTTCTTCAATGATAGAAAACAAAAATTCTCTGCCGGTAAAGCAACTTAGACTTGGGCCTACAAAACTATGAACCACAGGTGGTAACGGACGTAATAGTGCAATCACAATTCCATGGAATACACGCAGCATGTATAGGGTTTACAAAATCCCACTGACGTGTAATACTTGGTCACTACGAATTCAAAATCAATGAAACACGATGTCAAACATGCGGAGTACTGGCATCGTCTACTTTGGATGCATAATCACAAACGAATACATGTACCATGTTTATGCAATTCAAAAGTAAAAAGAAGTAAACAAGCAAGCAAACATTAATAATAAAACGGAAGTCGGTGCAGGTAACCCCCTTCCCTGAGCGCTGACGAACCCACTTCACAAGCCGCTGAAATCAATCTCTGCTCTCCGCCGTGCCGTGTAGGATAAACCATTTCCCTGTATCAGTTTGAGATCGAATAGACAGAATGCACATCTCGGTAAAACCGTCTCGCTTGCATCATTATGATTTGTTTTGATAGGAAAACAGCGAGGGGAAAGGTCGTGTCAGGCCTAGGATGTAAAACCTATCTCTCTCGCTTCCATGACTTTTTCTTGTACGTTTGTTGTTCCTCGCGCTTTCCTGGGGCTCATATTCCGTTTACCCCTCTTCCCCCGCACCGCACCAACTTTTTTGTCCTTTCTATTGAACACATAAACTTGCTCTACATACGCCTTCCTGCCTTGAGGATCCTCGGTTAAACCGTGAATGAAAAAGGCAATCAAGTTACAGCCGGGCGTTTACTTCTCAATCTATTTACTCGTGCGTAAGGCTATCGTCGTATCGTCAATAATCATTTCCCGCGGTTTGGTGGCAGCGTTGGAGTGACCGCCGTAATCTTTTAAAAGTACATGTATACATCCCCTTATGTTTGCCCACGAACCCTACTCGGAGACGAGGGCACTTACTGAGATGTAAACCTGGGACCTTGTGCTCGTCAGTCTTAAGCACCACCGTCTGCGCCAATGGTGCACTAATGAAAACTGGCTACCGCTGCTGCAGGTATTGCATTAAGCGGGCCTCAAAGGTGTATGTAGTGTTTTCAACCGATTAAAGGAAGTTCTAGGCTCCAATCTCAGGTGGGCCACCAGTCTCCGTAAAGAATAATCGGAACACATTCATTCCAAAAACTAATCAGAGGTTACGGGAAAACGAGTGACGTCCACATTGTGCATCGCCGGAACCACTGTGCAATGAAAATAAAAGGAACAAGAACAAATAAGCCATACTTTTTCGTACAAGAGAGGTATAAACATATTACAAAATGGAACTGTGTAATAACATTGTGTACATACCTCGCCATCTTTGCCGACCTCTTCGCCGACGCTGGTGTCTGTGTCTCCGACAGCATCACTGAGCAGTTGGTCAGATGTCCGCTTGGTGCTCGCCATGGTCCGAGGGACACAGGCTAGGTCAGTAGATGGTCGGTGTCACCATAGTTCCAACAGGGCATCCACTGGGCAGATGTATATAGATGTACCACTCCGTGGAATTGGTATTCAAATCATTTTGATGATCTTTGCTACCGTCTCGGTTTGGATTATTTTGATTTGTACTCATTGGTGGTCAGATTTCCTAGTATCCGTTATCTTTTATAAAACAAATCCGTTGGTATCCGTCGCAGCGTTTGATTGGCTGAAAAATATGTAGAATGGGAGATTTATCGTAAAGAATAAGAACAGAAAGGACAATTTTAGAGGAACTAGATTTTTTTTTTAAAGTTGGTATGGTGAAGAAATTATAGCCTGTCTGTTTCCTAATGATAAGAATTATCATGGCACACAAGACACACGCACAAAAATGAGCACACGGTGGGGAGATTAAAATACTAAATTTACTTGTGTGTACATACTAGAAACATGAAAACATCAAAACATAAATTGGTTTTTATAATGAACGAATATTAATTCAATAAGCGAGTTGCTGTTCTTTTAAAAAATAATAATAATAACTGACTTCAAAATAGACAAAGGAGAAAAGTAAAAAAATAGGGCTAATCTCAGCACTTGAAAATTGTTGCCTTTCTAAACACAAAAAATTACCCCACAGTAATTAAGGATCGATACAGTTTGAAATATACAAGTATATAACTATATACACCCACACATATATAACATATATACGCTTCATAAAAATGAAACTTATTCTACTAACAATGGGAGTTCGGGTACTAGTTTTGAAGCAAGCTGGGCACATTTCATCGTGAAGAAGAGGCGTTGAGGAAAAATAAATATTGGCAAGCAAAGAGTTGTTAATGGTAACAATCCAACACATTAAGTCGTGTCGAAGGGACCAGCAGGTTAGTAGGCTATGGCAACAGAACCTACGCTTGTATCAGAGACATTCTGTTTTAAACTCTGCTACTACTGTCGTGATAGCAACACAAGCAAACTACCGCGCACACGATGTACCACCAATAGCCCATACAGTAAGCCAAGAGATGTCAAACAACTTAGACTTAACAAAACACGGGTCCACAATGTCACAAGCTTTACAAATAGCACACCAATATCTATTTCTATCTATGTCTGTGTCTCCATCTCTTTCTCTATCTACTCTGTATTTCTCTTTAACTACCTGTCAGTTCCTGCCTTTCTTTCTACTATCCCTCTCTCTTTCTGTTACTTCATCTCATTCTTCCTTTCTCTTTCCATCCCTACTTTCTTCCTTCCGCCCTCTCTCTCTTTTTCTTTCTTACTATCTTCTCTCTCTCATCTCTCTCTCTCTCTCTCTCTCTCTCTCTCTCTCTCTCTCTCTCTCTCTCTCTCTCTCTCTCTCTCTCTCGTCTCTCTCTCTCTCTCTCAGTCGCTGTCGTAATTAGCATGTCTAATTTCCCTTCCACAAAAAGACCTCTTTGTTGTAGGTTTCCTATTTCCCGCACAAAGTTGTTATTCCAAAGTTGGCTTCCACTCATCCTGCCATCTCGATCCTCAAACCGCCAAGAGAATTAAAAACACAACTCTTGTCTTTAAGGGATGGGTTGTACAAAAAGCAAATCAACTTCCAGTCAAACATTTAATTTGTCCAACGCTGAGAATTGGAAAAATAAAATTACACGTTGTAAACTTGAGTTGAGTTGTTGAATCTAGAGATGTGGGTGCGGTAGAATGTAATCACAAGTCATTCGATTTTGCCTGTGAATACTGTGATATAATCTATGGACGACTACAATGCCAAACAATCAATGCAATGCATGTATACTTGAGGCGTTTAACTCTAGCTCTATATTTGTCCATTCGCATTGATTTCTTTCTTTTTATTTCTTTTTTCAATTAAATCCAATTTATGAACAAAATACATGTTGTTTCTGTTACTATTTCTCGCCCTATCTGAAATTGTTTCTCTCTCTCTCTCTCTCTCTCTCTCTCTCTCTAAGGTCGTGTCAGGCCTAGGATGTAAAACCTATCTCTCTCGCTTCCATGACTTTTTCTTGTACGTTTGTTGTTCCTCGCGCTTTCCTGGGGCTCAAGTCTGTCTCTCTCTCTCTCTCTCTCTCTCTCTATCTATCTCTCTCTCTCTTTTTTTTTTCTTTTTCCTCTTGTTCATCATGCCAATATACTTATGGTGTGTCTCCTACTAGCTGATAAATCTTGATCGAAGAAAGCGAAGCTTCCTCCTAGTACATGTATAAAGTCACCTAGGTCTTAAGAAAGTTCCTTTACAGCGACGGAACTTCAGAACGGTATTCCGCGGATTGGGTTGGTCCAAGGCGTCTAAAAATAGGAGGCCAAGTCACCGAATTAAACTAAGTGAAAAAAATTTCACACACCAAGGATATAAGTGATTGTATTTCCTTCAATTTTAATAACAGATAGGACAGAGTCCTCATACTTAGAGAGTATTTTTCAGCCCACACAATCAACCTACACTGCATTAATATGAACTGTTCTATCTATGTGCGCGCTCTTTCGGGCTATTTTTTTTAATTCATAAATGATCGGATATTTGATATCTATTGTTGCTAAATAATAGTTGCGCAGCGCGATGCGAAGATGTTCAGAAATAATTATAGCTCACCCTGATTCTTCCTGCAAGTTTATGTATATTTCGGTGACTTTGCCTTCTATTTTTGGACGCCTTGGGATGATCACATTATATTTATATTATGTTTTATAAAGCTCAACCAGTAGAGAAAAAAACGCGTCGACCAAGGCGGAGATCCCAACATTTATTAGATGGTGTCTTCTTTTAATTTAACATTTGTAAAACAATGTTGGGACACACAAGATAGCACCGCTTGAGTCTGCACAGAACTTAGAGCTGCCCCTAGCGGGTGGGACACTTCCGTACTGCACTATATCTAGTTCTTACACTCACTCTCAGTAAAAGGTGTTTTTTTCGCATTAAACTAACGCACTGCCATGCGTTACTGTCCAAGGGAAAGCATTATGTTAAATGTTGTTGAGCAAAAAATATAGATATTACTTCCCTTTGTTTTCCTGAAATTAAAATCACTTACTTCATATTAATTTCACTTACAATACTCTTGATTCTTTGTAATTTAATAAACGGAAAACAAACAATTAAATACCGGATATAACTTGATTAACTTAAATAAGAATGATCAATAAAGCAGGAGAGAAAAAAATTCCTTACTCTCTCTCTCTATCTATCTATCCATCTATCTATGTACCTATTCATGCATCTATCTATCTGTCTTCCTTCAGCTACTAGATCTAAACAATGCTCTTCTAATCTCTTTTTCGGCCTAACTTTAACTCACATCTATAGCATTATTTCTATTTCACAACAATTTCTTCTTTTTACCGATCCATTTCTTTCTTCTTTTTTTTATAACAATTTTATCCGCGACCTTAAAACTTGATACCAGTAACGAAACAGATTTGAACAATAAGGAACCAAATAAATCAACCAGTATTCTCTTAACCGCCCAACAGTAGATCCTCGGCTCGAACCTCGGCCATGTCCCCATCTCCGTAGTCAATTCTTCGGGAAACCATTTTAGACATACGACTAGTCCAGAAACATAACAAAGGCGTATTTGAGCACAGTTCAAGGCTGCTATAAATTCCATATATAACTCTTCTCATTGTAACAGCTGTGCGTTAACTGAATACGAAGTTTTTGCCCTCTTTGGCAAAAGACGAAAATGATAATTATACATCGCGTTCTTCTTTGGCTTTTTCAGATTTCCGCACAATCATGTGGGAAAAGACCATTTTGGTGTTTCCTGCCTCGGATAGCATGTTCATCATTAAATAAAATTAATCATTACGTTGACTAGATTATGGACACAGATATACAGCATATTAAAAACACTTCTACATTATGCGCAAACCTTTCAAGAACAAACCATGTCAAGATTGAGGGGAAAACGCAACTACAAAAACAAAGGATTAATATAAGAAACACATTCCCTACTAAGCTCAGTTGGAAGAAGGCGGTGGCAGAAGATGCGCCCCGTGTCCTATGTTGGCTTTAACAACAACACTGTCACTTTCGGGTTCGGTTCTTAGAGAAACCTATAGGACGCCAAGCTCATCAAAGATTTACTTAAAAAGCGTGCTCTTTTGAAATGATGCTCGCAATACTTACACACTCGATTGGTCATTAAAATTATTATTTCAACAAAGAGAACCACAGGGATTTATCTAAGAAAGACTAGATAACCACGTAAGAAAAAGTGAATGAATGCGAATAGTTTATAATTATATCAAGTTCAAATTATAACACAATGCATTGTACATAAAGAGTAGGAGAAAATCGAGCCATGAATGGACGGAGCAAATTTTACTATCTAGAACTTTCGAGGTAAAATTAAAACTTTTTACAGACACATCCACACGGTAAAGTTTAAATTGATACTGTTGAACATAGTACATTATAATTGTAATATCCTTAACTTCAAATCAATTTGAAGTATTCTGCACTGTTATGCATATACCGAACATGTCGCTCCTTTCACTTTCATAACCGGTACCTCCGACGTTCACTACAGCAACGCGATTGAAAATAAGAATGAAGTGGCTCCGCGTGGGCCCTCAGCAAAATGTAAAAATTTGCCTTAGATTTAGAAACACAGCCTGGGATTTCTGGAACCAATCATGTTAACGTTCTGGATTACGGTAAGGTAAATCTTCAACGCCTCATATTTGTCACAAGCAGTCTGTTTTGATATCCACATGATCACCGATGCTTATGATTCCGCACTGGGAACTATTGTTTTGAACATTCAAGCCTTATCACATTTTGTCATCGCCCACCACCGTCGAGACCTTCATCTGACACACTGGACTTGGCAGAAAACACAGCAACGAGTTTATTCACCATTCACTCGCTTTTGACCTTTATGAAACTTAACGATTTAGTTAGGTTAGGTTGGCATTTTGCTCGCGATACCTTGCCATGTAACCATATCTAGATCAACGGAGCAGAGCTGTGAAACCCAACCCGGCTACGGAACTCGCCGGGAAGATGATACGTGTATCTTCTCGGTCAGTGGTTTCTAGCCGCCCCTCCTCCTCCTGCACCAATCGATGAGCTGCCGACGTGTGAACAGCACCACATTTATAATGATGATGACGATGATAATGTTTGGAATTACTGCATAAAGGTGACACAGTAGCGCGCAAGACTTGTCTCACACATGTGACTCTTCTATTGGCGTATTTTCTTCAGAGATGTCCCGAGTAAAGGAACAATACTAATTGTGTCCGCGAGCTGTTCTAAGCTCTGGTTTTGCTTCCTGATGCGTGGCACATGTATTTTTTTTTTAATTGTTGATGTTAGATTTCTCAAAGAGTACCTTATCGATCGAATTTAAGTGGTATTCTGACAATAATTAACACGGGTGGGTTTTTTTTCCTCCTTTAGCGGAATCAAAGAGATCCATACACTTTAGAGGCACGAACATGCGCAAGTACGGTTTTTTTTTTAAAAAGACGATAAATCATAATTGTTGTGTATGCCGAGTATCTTTTCAATTTTTGTGTCCTATTCAATTGGTGATCTACATTTCGCAATTTTGAATGTTGTTTTGGGGAGGTTATTTTATTTTGTTTTTAGTTGTTTTTTTTTACATAAATAATAATAAAGAATGGAAACATTGCGAGACAAAAAAAGGCGACGACTGTGTGCTACCACACTTTATTAGGTGTAACAAAAGACCCAGCGCATGAGCATTTAGACTGCGTTTGCCAACAGGGCTATGAAACCAGTAACAAACCTACAGGTTAGATGCTTCGGAAACCCCTGTCCAGCTTTATGTCCATAGCATCTGATCAAGTTTCAGAGCAAGGGTTTCCTGCAGGTGCTATCGGCATTCGTCCAACTATGGTGTAAAGAGAACTGTGGCTGAATGGACAACTTTGGTGTTATAAACATCTACTTTTATAGAATAATATTACAACTGGGATGAAGGTCTTCTTTAAGTAGTTTAGAATTTGCGTTTTCAAAAGAATGTACAAAGCACTAACAAACGATATTTTTCAACCCGATATGATTTTTTAAAACTATTCTCCCGCGATAACGAAAAAAGAAAAAAGATCAGAATGGAAACATAAAACTATAGAGAAATTTGTTAACTACAATGTACTGCCGCTTCTCTTGTTACTCCTACTCCTCTCGCTCCCTCTATTTCTTCTCCTACAACTACTGCTACTACTAGTCTACTACTGATACAACAGAAACTACATGTAGGCCTACTACTGCAACTAATACTACTACCACCACCACTACTACTGAGTACTACGGCGACTACTACTACTACTACTACTACTACTACTACTACTACTACTACTACTACTACTACTATCACCACCACCACCACCAAAATCACTAACAGTCTCTATGTTGAAGGGTGATAAACCACAGTTCTCAGCAAGAATAATGTATCTTCTATCAAAATCTTTCGTAAGCAAGATAAAAAATACTCCTTTAAAGTATTGAAGTAGTGGTAAAGACAATCAAAACGCATGTTGTATTTATGGTAAAAAGATAAAAGTCATGCCAAAAAAACTACCAAAGACTTACAATGAAAATTATAAAAATTTAAAACATATCATAGAATTTATCTACGTTGTATTAAGCGGTACACAAAACATTTAATAAAATCAAGAATTACCATCCATAGATAAAGTCAGTAATGTTTGTATTAATTTTTTTTTTTATCCTGGAAACAACCTTTGCAGATTACTTATTACTTTCATCAATCCCTTAATTCTACATAAATTTTCAAAAGTCTTTTAAAGAAACAAAATCTTCCTTAATAATCATCAGTCCCTAACGCTAAAATAATTAACTAGGTACTATTTAACTAAAAAAAAAAAATTAAAACTAATAAAATAGTACATAATTGCAAAGTCATGAAATAAAGTTTGGTGTGTTTTGTTGTTGTTTTTTTTTTTAGTGTAGAAACATAGCAGGCTTTCTTTAACCTATTTAATTAATTTGTAACAAATCTCTTTTTGAAATAAAAATAAGCATATCATACTACACTTGAAAAAAAAAAACATCTCAAACTGTTTTGATTTTTAATTGACTATGTGCACTTGTAACCTTATAAATCATCTTGAATTCAAATAAAAGCTTGCAAGACTTTCTTAGAAACCAAATGAAGATGCCAGGACTCAGTGGTTATCTTTAACCAAGATATGAGCCAAAGCATTTTTTTTCTTCTTTTGCAAACCACAGTACATACTACATGTATTTCTTTTTCACTATGGCACACTGTGAATCAACTTGCCACTAGTGCCTTTTATATGCAGTTTATAACAGTCAACAGAACCCTATAATTACATTTTTGCTTGAGATATCTAGCACAAAATAAGTGATATGTGGATTTGTCTTTTTGCTAGAGATGATTATCGTATTCTATCATTGTAACAGTAGAATATTTTTGGTGATATAAACAAATAGATTCCACATGTATCATTATACTGCAAACATTTTAATCCTAGGATTCAATGTATGTGTGGGGGAGGTAAATGTTTTGTATTTTTCCCAAAGTAAATTTATCCCTCATCTGTCTATTGTTTCTTTAATATATTAAAATATGGCATCAAGAAAAAAGCAGTGCACTAAAGTACCAAAGACAGAAAGTAAACTGTTGACTAATTTAACAAAAATGTCCATAGCAGCAATTTAAGCTAAAGATAAAAGTTAATAAAAATTTTTTTTAAAAAGTATACTTTAAGATATTTGTGATGTCCCTGCGAAGAAGATACTGGTTGGGAGATTGTCAGAAAAGTAGCATCCCTTTACAACAGTGGTCTATAGATTTTGGTCCTCAATTCAGGTGTTCCTTTTTTTAAGGAGTTGAAAGGCCTAAATAATTATGAGGCTTCTATTTAGATCTAGGCCTATTCTACTTCTAAATCTACATCTAAATCCCAAAGTATTGCAACAAGAGATAGATATTCAGTAACGTACAAAGTTAAGAAGTTTCACACTACAACTATATTAAAGATGATAACTTAACATAATTTTGTCAACAGGAATATAGATCTAGATCTAGATCTAAGATAGATCTAGGGCCTTTATACAACCAGAACTTACCAAAACAAAGCTCCGCAGATTTGTAAAGCAATGCCAAATCCTAATGCAGACCTCGATTAGATAGATATAAAGATCAGTGATTTAATTCAAATCAAGGAACACAGAGTTTTCCCCCATTAAACATTATTTAAGGAATCTAAATTAATATCAGAGTCACCACCCTACAACAACAAAACCACATTCAAGTTGATTGTCGTCGCATACACACAAGTTACAGGGCTTAGCCGACAAATCGAAAGTAGGTTGTTGACACCCAGAATGAAAACTTCCGGGTAAACGAATTTTATCTCCAACAAATGAGAAGTATATAAGCTTATGTCAGAGACAGCGTATCCATGGTAACAAGGAGAGGGTTTTTAAGAGATGATAGGGTTACATCAAAAGTGAAATGAATGTCTTTTTTATAATGCATAAATGATGGACAGTAATTATATTTTCCAATAATCAACATTGCCACATCAATGATTTTTGCCACAGTGATGGTCTATGTCTATCTTTTCCTTTTGCGTTGCGCACTCTTTTCTCAAAACTCTTCGTTTTATTCGGTTCTTTGTGAGATCACTATGGGGCGGGTGAAGTCAGGATATAATTATTGATTAATGTCATGTTATTGATAAAGGGAAAATGCAGTCTTCTGTGTGTGTGGGGGGGGGGGGGAGACACACCCCGGTATAAACATGCACTCAGACAGATAATCAGAAAGAAAAAGAGAGACATCGACGCATTTCGACGGACAAATAAGCAGGCAGATACACAAAGACACACACGCAGACGAAAATAGACATGAGACCAGAGGAAAATAGAGAATGGGTCGTTAAAGGGAGGTTCTGCTAATAGGTATACATCTTTTTTTTTTATTCTTTTCGGTTTTGTATATCCCATGTATGTAGCGTTAGTAGTCATTTGTCTGTATGTCGCTCTCTCTTTCTCTCTTTGTGTGCCTTTCTTATGGTTCTTCTTCCACAATTAGGTTTAGTATCGATCTTACATTGTCATGTCTTCTGGTGTACCAAAAATGAAAAAAATGGGTTAATATCTGCTGAATTTATATTTAGCTTTCACTTTCAGAGAACTTTTGCGTTCGGCTTCTACTCCGTCCGTGAAACATGGCATATCCTGAATGTCCATGCTCCATTGTTCTTAGCCTCCAACCGATTGTCGTTGTCAGGGTCCATTCCTCAGAAATCGATCAAATAGGACATTTTGCTAAGTAGAGTAGTAGTATTGTTCTGTTGCTGATGGCCTGCTGTTATCTCAATACTTCCGTTTTGCTATTCTGATTAGTTTGAGGATTTCTTATTTCACAGCGAACATTCACAATAAACAGTGCTCCAAAATCAGACTGAGTTCACAAGTTGAATTAATTTTAACGAGATTTCAGTTTTTTATTTTATATAGAGAATACTTGGTTTTTTTTGTTGTCATTCTTTATATTCGCCTTATCTAAAATTCTTCGCAAAGACTTCTCATTTTCAACTTTAACCTTATTAATGTCAACTCGCCACTGTTGATTCAAAACTTTGTATATAGTCATATAGTATCCCCCTCCTCCTCCCCCCCCCCCCAAAAAAAAACAAACACCCCCCCCCCCCTCCCCCCCCCCCCCTCCCCCAAAACAAAAAACAAAAAAACAAAAAACAAACAAAAAACGTCTGCGGCGATAGAACCGAATCAAATATCTGCATGGCTTTTGTGCGCCTTTATTTACAACGCCACCAATCATATAATCTGATTTTTCGTTCATTTTTTTATCTACCACCAGGTACATGCATACAGTTTTAATTTGTTATATATCGTACAGGTGAAGAAATTGAGACTGAATATTGATCAAAGGAAATTTAAATTAAAGCATAAAAAAATAGAAATAGAAATAAAATAACTCGGATGATACACGAAAACTTTTAGTAGTGCATTTTTTTTTTTTACAATCTCCCAAACTTACAATTTTTTTTTTTTATGGAGCAATTTTTTTTAGGAAATGTACCCGGAAGCATACCAATTTGGAATTATTTCTGAGATGGTGTTGGTTTTTTTGTCACTACTTGTGTGGATATTTTGTGCTACGCCAATAATGCAACTTCTCTAAAATTTCATATGCTGGAAAACAAAACAAAAAAAGTATCTATAATTATGTCTACTTTTATTTTTTTTAATGATGTTTGGGGTACATATGAAAAAGTTATGGGTTAGCTTCAAACCATGTAAGTAATTTCAGATAAGCCTAGCTATAACTATGTTGAAGGTTTCATTTGGGAATAATGTATTTTTTAACTTGAAGCCAATCCGATCCCTAGCATAAAGAGAGTGTTGAAAAAAAAAACATTTCTCCTCATAGTTTTCCCACACCTCAGTTTTTCTAACTTTCTTATGATAAGGGATTTTTATTTAGAATAGTTTGTTTGCTGAAAGATGGCTGGTAAAAAAAAAAATAACAACAACATCAACAACAACGGCAAAAAGCAAAGGGTGTTATACTTTGCATACAAAATGGAGGATGTTCTTCAGTCTAACTCTAGGTTCATAGGAATTTCTAAAAACAAAAAACAAACAAAAACGCACTTGCACACACCATACTAATACTTTACTCATTTTATGCTTAGCTAACAGAAAAATAAAGCAAAGCAATTTTATTCAATTATGAATTTATTTGATCATGAGTACGATGATCAGTCACATCTTAAATGATGACATTGACAATTGAACTTGAAGGATTAACAATGGCTCAGTCACTAAAATGGGGGAAATTTCACATCAATGATTTCAATAAAAACAAATACTGAGACAAACAGTGGATACATCATAATATTTACATAGATTAATATTTGTGAAAATTTTGTTTTTATTGATTCTTGCAACAAATACTAACACCAATATATTAAAAAAAAAAGTGCAACTAACTTTGATAAGAACATCAAAGTTTAAGTCATAATGATGGAATTTCCCAGTCATACCCCTCCCTTTAAAAAATCATTCTGTTTTAGATTGGTTTTTTTTTGTTTTCACATCTGATGTCTTATCTTGCAAACAGCAATACCAATTTAAGACAGCTGCGAAAGGGCCAATAAAATATTACTTAGCTCAATTTTAATCCCCATAAAATACATGCACAGTAAACTTTATTTGACTTTTTTAAGTTAAAGATTTGTTTCAAGAATATTCTTTCCCGCTGTCGAAAGTAATGTCTTGTTCACTTGGTCCAACTGACTTTAGGGATGTCAAAATGTTCGGTGAGATTGTCCAGCTGTTGGTTAAAATCCTGTGAAAAAAACAACAAAGGTTACAGAATCCACCCTTCTTAGTCCATCCTACAGTGTATTTTTATTATGTGTGTGCATGAATGTCTTTATTTTGATGTATTACACATTTTTGTTTTATTGCATCACTAAATATAATAAACATAAGTATGCGGACATATGGATTAATAATGTCACCTTCTGCAAATGAAATATTTAAAAAAGGGTGAACATTTAAAACAATTAAAGTGCATTGTAATTTGTATTATGTATTAACGTAACGTTCACAATATTTTTTGAAAATATAACTCAACATAAAACTGGTGAGAAATATATATATCCATGCATAACTAAGATTAAAATATCAAATATAATCATTTGAAATAACAAAAATGTAATTTTGTGAACTACCAGTATACAGTGGAAACTTTATAATTCAAATTGCTTGGGATCCAATCACAACAGTTAACACCAAAGCAAGAGGATTTGATTACAGAAGGGGACATTAAATACTACTAATTTTTTTATAGATAGCTGCTTACCTAAGACTGACATCATACGATGATTATCAGACAAAGGTTTGAATTAAAAAAAAATAATGGTGTTTAAAAAATGTTAGGGACGTTCATTGCATACTTCCAATATTTAACAACTATCGTTGAAAGCTCACCATAATACGCTCCTTGTGAGTTTTGGATGCCCTTTCCAGGATAATGGCTTTGTCCTGTGGAAGGAAAAATTATAATTTTTTTTTTTTTTTTTAATTTCAGAAATTTGGACCATTTATCAAAGCAAAATGATGTTACTTGAATGATATATTACATATTTTATTTTAAAACAGACGAAATTCTGATCTAAGGTTAGTTAAACAGTAGTTGATTTGTTGGTGTCTATTCAAGTAACATTGCAAAATGTTAGTGTTAAGGAGACAGTTAGTTATTTTGAATGTGGATCAAACATCCAGATAGACTGATCTTCATAGTACATAAATTGTAACAGACTAACACTAATATCACATAGGCATATTCCTTTGGTCATTTCATTTTCAAGAACACGCATCTAAAATATCCAATTTTTTTTTTTAGTCCATTCAGACACTAAACTAAAAATCATAATCATTGAATTTAGGCATTTGGAATGATAAATGTGCAAAACAATGCACAGATTATGATGTTGACGTGCATCATATCATTCTTTAAAAAAAAAAGATTTTTAAATTTAAAAAATCACAAAAACCACACAGTCAACAACAATTTTAATAAATGCTACAATTGAAGCAATGCTCAAAGTTTTACTTTAAAATCTAAATTCACTGCATATCTATATATTGGTTGCCAGTAAATTCATAAATTGAGTGTAAGACATCCATTCTCTGTATCAATGAAACTGCCCCATCATAATTCATATTGGTTAAATCTCCTCGCTCCCTATTTATCATCACGGTTTCTTCGCTAAAGCAGAAAAAAAATTAATGTAAATAAATATAGACTAAGAGGTATGGTGAGAGAGCTTTCAGTGCAGCTGCACCGAAAATTTGGAATAGTCTATCACAAGAAATAGGAGACACTGACTCAGAAGCCATGTTTAAAAAACTGTGAAAAAAGCATTTGTTTGATCGCCTAGCTTAGCTTAAAATTACTTATAATTTATACTTTTTGCCTTGTAAATGTGATGTTATGACATTTTCTATGTCACTATGTCATATATTCTTTTTTAAATAATATTTTATGTCTAAGAGCGCTGAGATAATTGGATATGGCGCTCCATAATTAAACTGTATTATTATTATATTCTGATTACCTCATGATCAGAGAACCATAAAGCTTTAACTTTCAATTATAAAGGCTTATCACAAGGTCTTACCTTTTCTCTTTTAGCCTTTTCAAATGCAACCTCTGCTTTGGTCTTTGCAGGGCGACTCACAACCACTGCATCATTGTTTGTTGTTACTGCTTCCTCTAATTTCTTCTTATCTTTGTCCTTCTTCTTTTTCCTGGATTTACAACAGTGACATAAAAAAATAAGTGACATCATTAGCAAGTTGTAAAAAATGTAAAAATGTACCAGATGTACAGTTAGTGTATTTTATAGCGAGTCTTTTATTTTCTTTTTTCCTTCATGGCACCGCATTATCTTGCTTAAATTAAAAAGGAATCAGGAAATTTATTGGAACAGATGCCACGTGAGTGCAGAAGTGAGATGGTATAGATATGAATCAAAGTAAAAAAAAAAAGATGTATGGTCTATAATGCCCAATATATCTTTATGGCGATTGGTCGTAGATGCCCCACACCCTGAAGCCTATTGGTTTTATCAGATAGAGAAGCTGAAATACCCCATACCAGTACCCCTCATTTGTCAGTTTATAAATATCAATCTCCTCTCTCTTGTCAGATACAGTGGAAACCACACAAAGCGATGTCTGATAATTCCAATTTCTCATAAATCTAATTTTGCAAGAGGATATAGGTTATTTTTTGCTTGTCTCTATAAAGAGACTCATAATTCAA
The DNA here is from genome assembly GCA_003991915.1 of Elysia chlorotica. Classification (NCBI taxonomy): domain Eukaryota; kingdom Metazoa; phylum Mollusca; class Gastropoda; family Plakobranchidae; genus Elysia; species Elysia chlorotica. The sequence continues at coordinate 808,751 of RQTK01000013.1, forward strand.
AGTTTCTGATTTGATTCTCTTAAATCGAAGCTAGATCAACCAAAAGATCTTGTAAACGAAAGAACTAGGCCTATCTGGCTCAGTAGGACTGATGGATTAGAGAAGACTGAGAAAGTTGCACCTTTTCATTGTTTGATATCCTTAGTAGATTTATTTTCTCAGGTGAAGGGGTGAGTAAAAACAACTTGCTCACCCCTTCACCTAAGAAAGAAAACTTGTAAATGGCTATATACTTGCTTTTAAACTACTAAATCAATACATGTAGTTTACTGGATTCTGTTTCTCAGTCACCTTATTATAGCTATATCACTTTTCATGACTGATTATATTATAAAATTGATAGCCTGATGGAGAGGATTAATACGAGATGAATGAAGGGTAACCGAATGAAGGGCCCACTGCAGCCTTTTTAAAAGCCAGAAAAAAGGTGCCCTGTTCTAGTGTTCAGGACGTTACGTAGAGCTCCTTTCAGCCCAAGACTAGAGATTTTTCTAGATCTAGATTTATAACTATTAACATATTCTCGGCTCCTAAACACTATACTATGCTTTTAAAATATCTGGATCATCACATCACTCACTTCTTTCCCTGGCTTGATACACCTTTTAATTTCAAACCACCTTTCTGTACCGAATCGTAAGCGTCCATTTTGTTTGTTTACATGATAGGTGAGGAAATGTATAATGTGCGAGAGGCCACTTTAGATGCAGTGCAATTTGCTTCGCTCTCCCCGGAGCACTGCCTAATTTGTAGACGTTTGGTCTCCAGAAAGATAGCACTGATACATGTAGTGCCAAACATTTTCCCACAATAATAAAGAGTTGGAGTGAAAACAGGCCTTTATTAATTCTTTCATTTAGACCCTGACATAATATTTTCAATTATGTCAAGATTAAAGCCTCATAAGTCACTTATAATTTATGCCTTCTGAAGCACTAGGCAAACATTGATATCTAGTCACTGTATTCAACACAAGTAGTTTGATTTGTTATATTTTTGGAAATCCACACACAAATAAAACGGAGGATTTTACTTGCATTTGGCTGCAGATTTAACAGAAATAGACCTAACATGCTACTTGTCGCAATTCTCTTTGGAAACAAATAAACAAACACATACATACGTACTCAAAGCTCATCGATGCATCATCATAGTGCCGGATTTGTTTCAAGGGGCCCTGTGCCTAGCTTAGGTGAGGAACTCCTCAGGCCCTTAAAACATGTAATTGTTTTAGTGCGCACAAGTTTACAAAGCGTTTTAAATGGGGATCGCTTCTGGTATTGCCCCGCGTTAAATCCGCTACTGTATCACCATCATCCAATTAGCTTGTCCTCCTGCACAATCCGTCTGGAAAGATCCCTGTCTTGGGCTATCCTTCCTGCCTTGGCGGGTCTCCTGTGGGTTTTTTTTTTTTTAGTATATCAGCTTTTCTCTTGTATTCTATCCATGATAATTTTTTCTGTATCGCTTAAATTTAAAATGAGACAGTATCCTTTCCTCTCATTTTTTTTTACTGTCCAGTTTTCACACCCATGTGTCGAAATGGGAAAAATAAAAGGTCGTGTGACTTTGTTTGTTGTTCGGTGTTTTCTTTTTTTTTTTGTACGTTCATTTACTTGTTACTCTTTTAATAATTTCTCCCATTGGGATACCTTGACAACATAATGAAAATGTAAACATTTAGGTACCGGAATGTGGAAAATAACTTGTTGAACTCGAGAGTTCTATCAGGAGAAGGGAAGAAAAAAAACCTACACTATCCTCACCTACCCTCCACAAAACATTGTACTCATTGTATCACTCCTAATAGCATCTATGACTGCTTCCTAAATAAATGGTGCATCGCTAAAAATTTGGTCCATATTATTATTATTACAAGTAATGTTTTCATTTGCTTATTAAAGAAGATTTAATAAGTTAGTTTTTTTGATCAGACGTAATTGATATTTACATACACATATAACTATATAAACCGTTTTTGTTATTTTATTTTTGCAGCTACATTTTATGAATTATCAATGGACCGAAACAGATAAAGCTTAGAGGAATATACCCAGCGCCATCTGTTGTTCGAAATAGAGCATGCAGTGGGAGATAGAACAGTATATTGTTGTTTTTTTCATCCAAAATGAATTTCATCCTAAATTTTATCAATTTCTTACAATAATAAATATTTTGGTCTTGAAAATATTTTATTTTTTTAACTTTATTATTTCAAAAACATAATTATACAATTAGCATATACCTAACGATTTGCTCAATGTATGCTCCCTAATAGAATGCGTCCCTTGCGACGAGAAGTATTTTTGTTTTCTCTCGTCGCATAGGCCTCGGCGAATCCATGATCTATTGGCCTTCTTCTGTGTCCCATTCATTAGAGTGATTAGACCGGAGTTTGTACTGTGCTTAGGATTAGCCTATTTGACGAAATCAGAGCATTTCGCCCTATACTTCAAGATGCCACGGAGAGCTTTACGATGCGTTGTAGACCTTCAGCTGCATGCAGTGAGTAGATACATTTTTTTTTCCTTGGGTCATTACATGATTTACAAGTGAAAGTTATGAAGTATAATCGCTGCCGAATCGCGTAAAACAGACTGATAGGTCACGAGTATTGATTTTCTAGTGCCTTGACTAAACCAATATCTAGTGCACGTTAGTTCTGCTCCTATGATCGTAGGTTTGTTTTAGGTGTGCGTGTTCTGTCACGCTCGGCCATAATCCCGCTGTAATAAAACGCTTACTATTTAGTAATTAAATACACCCTAACAAATAACTTCAAGTTATCCATAAGGTGTCGGGGGTCCATAACAAAAGTTTTATCTCGAATACTATATGTTGTTAAATGAAATATGTAAAAAAAATTGGTTTAAACTTCATAATTTTGATAGTGCACACTATGCAATCTATTAGAGCATTGCTATGCTGACACGTTTGTAAATTGAGAGGGCTTTTCATTTTAATCCTGTTGTTTTGAGCAATATTTTTTTAATTTTTTAAAGTTATTGCCATTTCATTTTCAATCCATTGTTTGCATTGAAAATTTTCAGCAAACTGTAAAAAAAAACAAAAAACTTTTCCAACAACATGAAACTATCGTTTATTTGAAACTCTAATGTTTTTATACATCACTTTGAAAACATAAACACTAATCCAGATCAGTCCTTTTTTTTTTCATTTTATTCTGTAATATGTAGCTGTATTCTTTGTCTGTTTTGAAATATCCATCTGTTAATTTCTTGCTAAGACATGTTTGTGCCTCACATTCAAAAATATTTTCTTGTCCACAATGTTTAACGGGTCTAACAATGATTGCAAAATCATGGCATGTAAGATAGGCCTCAAAACAAGATTTGCTTTGGTCGAAATGCTGACTTCTGCTTGCTTTTGTGTACAAGTCTTCCAGAAATAAAATGTAGAGCTGCCGATAATTATTACAATGAAAATAAGTATCATGCTTTATCAAGTTTTAAAACTTAAATTTGTAAAAGAAACATAATCATGTTTCTGCAAATACAGTGATAGGGAGCAAAACCAGGAGAAAAAAATTAAGTAATGATTATAATGGCAGTAACAGAGAGTAATCTAATAAAAGAAATTTCTTTTCATGCAAGTCAGTTTTTTTTTAATATTATTGTTTGAGATTAAATGAAATTATTTGATGTCTTGTCAAAAATGTTCACACGGTTTTATTTAATCAAAATAATTATGCGGCTTATCAGCGGGTCTCATACTAAAAAAATCTGCAGCAATAATTGTAATACTGGAATAACAAATTCTTTAGATTGTTAGTCTCTCTACGCCCCCCCCCCCCCCCCCCCCCTCTCTTTCCCCCAAATACACACACACACACATACATACAACCATTGGCACCAAAAAACAAAAAAAAATTACAAAAATGGATTGTACGTATGCTTTTATTCCTTTCTGTCATATACATCAAATTAACATTGAATAAAATATAAGCTTCACCAAAATGATGAACGAAATTAGAAATGGAAAAAAATTATATAACATGGTACACAGTTTTGATGATTACAAAGGAAAGACAAAATAAATTAAAAAATGGATACCTTACAGTGCATGAGCTTACAGTAAGATGGGGCATAGACTAAATGAAACATTTTTTTTTCTGGCGACTGTGCTCTTTGAATAAAAATTATGACTTGCCAAAAGGGAACAAATTGGTTTGATGCACTAAAATGGTTTCACAAATGCATGCTCTGTCTCTCTCTGTCTCCCTTTAGTTTTAATGCCTCCTAGGTTTCCATGGGTGATCCTAATCCTATATAGCAACTTCCTTAAGTATAGTTAAATTAATCTATTCTATATATTAAAATTGGGGCATAAGAATGACCCTAACATCATCTTTCCCCACCTTTCTCTATTTTAAGCTTTGCTATTAATGACTGCATTCGCCTTATTCCATTCCATCCTGTCCTTGATTTATTGCAATTAAGAAAAATAATGATATTAAAAATGTTCATATTTCAGAATGATTATATATTTTTATATCGAAACACATGTAGTTTTCATACAAATATCTTGATTTTACATTAAGGTAATACATTTTTAAGAATTGAAATGATTCTTAGTGAATTATTACATTTTGTTTTTGAGACATCTAAACATGTTAACTTCAAATTTCAGTTGTCAGCACCAGGTGTGTGGCTACCAAGCAAAGAGGATGTGTATCTCAGCATCTCTATGTTCAGCCAGTACAGAAACACTCGGCTTCAAACCTCCATCTTTCCCTTGCTTATCCATGAGAAATTTGTGTTTGAAAAGGTAGGTCATGTATAAGGATTTTATTATTTTTTTTGCTTCTCCCCACCACCACCTTTCCTTTAATATTCCAAGTAGTTGAAATAATAAAAAATGTTCTGTAAAAATACTTTAAAAATCGTTTTATCCTTGAATATGTATGTCCTTTTAGGTATCGCAATTTAACATACCATATACTTAACTTTAACTCCTGCTTAAGTAGGTAGTCAATCAGTGACATCAGAATAAATTAAAAGCAAAAGATATGTATCAAGTAGGCCCTACGTTATCTACTCTACGATCAGAAAAATGGAACCTGTTTTGTCCCAAATGTGTGAATGCACTGCAATTTGCTTGTCACAGATAGCCAAGCTGCCATCTATGTCTATATGTCAATCTTAATTGTAATTATATGTCTTGTCGACAAAGGCTTAGAAAAAGTGTATTATAAGTCATTGAATTTTTATAATAGGAGACCCATTTTTTAGTGCTAATAACTGTTCTTTACATTAAAATAACTGATATGAAGAGAAATGAAAAGGCACTACTATCCTTAAAATGGACTTACAATACTTTTGTAAATAGCTAATAGTTACTAGGCCTTATCAATCAGGTAGAACTTCAGCCTGAATGTGTTGGCTCAATATTTGGCAACTTGCTCATAACGAAAGCATTGCTCTGCTTCGGCATGAAAAAAACATTCTCTCTCTCTCTCTCTCTCTCTCTCTCTCTCTCTCTCTCTCTCTCTCTCTCTCTCTCTCTCTCTCTCTCTCTCTCTCTCTCTCTCTCTCTCTCTCTCTCTCTCTCTCTCTCTCTCACATACTCCACTCTTAAAATATAAACTCCTCAGTATTTTCAAGTTTTTGTTTCATTACTTTTCCAGACCTACTATACCGCAGTTGATCCATCTCAGGTTGCTGAATTGCTTGAAGGTATAGGACATTTCAATCACAATACTATTTGAAATTCAGATCTATCTAATATTTATTATAAGGCACTTAAGAATATTTAAACTCAGAAAAGAATGCAAAGGAACAGACAAATATAAACTTGTCGATAAAAAGATAAAGAAAGACTGCCAAATCGCCAAAGAGAAATGGTTGAATGACTTGTGACTGAAAATCTTTCTCAGAATTTTAACCAAAAAAATGTATGAAGCAATTAAAGTATTTACACATAATGGCTGCATTAAGGACAAAACAGGCAAAGTTTTATTTGAATCAGAACAAATATTGAAGAGATGGGCAGAATATGTATATAATGTCTATAATGTAATATATAAAACATCATACATCCCACAAAAATTAAGAACCTCAGTCTTCATTCAACTCCTCAAAATGCACTGCGATGCTCAGATAACAGGACAATAAGCTTAGTGTGTCATACATTAAAACTATTACTGACCATCATACTGAACAGAATAAAAGACAAAATCAATATTGACGTCGGGGAAAACCAAGCAGAATTTAAGAAAGACGGTGGAACAAGATAAGCTGTATTTAATCTGAAAATTCCATCCGCAAAATATAGGCCCCTATAGAGAAAAACAAAATATCTTTATTTATTATTCGAAAGCATTTGATACAATTAACCTAAAAAAATGTTTGAATCTTTACAGAAATTAGATATTGATGAAAATGATATAGCCCTGTTAACAAACCTGTACTGAGAACAATTGACATGATTAAAGCGAGAAAACACACTAACAGGTCCAGTCAGAATAAAAAGAGGAGTTCTACAAGGCTGTGTAGGCTATTATCCTCTTCTGTGTTCAGCATACACACAGATTTTATATTTAGTGAAATAGAAGATGCTCCTGGACTAATGGTTGGTGGTGTGAAAATTAACAACCTACGATATGCCGATGATACAGAGATCCTGGCAGAAAGTGAAAAAGATCTCCAAAAACTAGTAACAGTAGTAAAAGAGGAAAGTATAAAATATGGCATCCCGATAAATATTAAGAAAACAAAAACCCTTGTTATTTCAAAGGGAAAATAAAAACCTGTTGTGAATGTATTTATTTACGGAAAAAGAGTGGAACAAGTTGAAATGTTTGTATAATTACTAATAACAGAAGATAGAAAAAAATGAGACAGAAATAAAGAAAAGGATAGGAACGGCAAGAACAAATTTTTCAAAACTAAAGTAGATCCTTACTATTTCCATGTATCACTTCAAACATGACAAAGACTAAGCAAATGTTATATTTGATGGACATTATGGTGTGAAACTTGGTCTCTGACTGCAGAAACTGAAAGAAGATGCTTAAGAGATGTGTTTTTATAGAAGAATAACAAGAGCCTCTTGAAAACAAACAAAAAACAACCTTGAAATACTAGAGATGGTAAATATCAAGCAAAAACAGCTTCTCGAAACAATAAAAGAGAGAAAAATTAAATTTTATTGGCATGTAAGAAGGCACAGTTCCTTGTAGAAAAGGGCATGGGAGGTCGAGGAAGGAGGCGGATAAGTTGGGTCAAGAATGTGGAGGACTTGATTGGAATGAAAATCAACTAGTGCTGCGAGATTGCGCTTGAATGAGAAAGATGGAAGACCATGGCATCCAGCCTTTGGAAAAAGAAGGAACTCTGACAGACTGACTGACATGACAATGCATTTATAATGTAAGGACAATACTACTTTTTCAAGGAATTTTGCTTGAAAGGAATTGTGGTTGGCTAAATAGGTATTACTGTATCTTTATAATGTATCCAGCTTCATTTTTGCAACTTTAAGAAATCATCGTTTACTTATGCTTTCATAAAAAATAGATTTGTTTGAAAAGATAAAATGTATTAGAATGTTTAAAATAAAAAAAAACGATTTTATGTTGAAATTTGTCTAACATAATAAAACAGACATAAAAATATATTCTGGTTACAGGTTAATTTTATAAAAATTATTTGTTTATTGCCCTTAATCAAGAATCGTACATGTATATTTCAGATGAGCTTATCATCTTTGAGCTTCTCCAGCTGTCTGAGTACAGTGACGGTGCAGTTCGACTGGCTTCTTACTCGACCAATGCTCGTGACTTCCTCTACCCATACCCCACGCTAGCTCCCTCTTACTCTGCCCACGAAAGAGAGGTTCTTTTGTGTAGAACGATTGCTTTCCCTGTAAGTTTTGAATTGTCGGTGTCTGATGAGATTTTTTTTTTTAGTAACTATTCATACTTATGTGTATGCCTATAGGAAATGCAACCTCACACACAGTTACACAGTTAGGGGTCATGCTCTGTTTTAGATCTCTATTAATTCATCAAGGATAGCATCCACAGTGAGCAGTCCTGAATGATGTGAAATTTAAGTCAATCAAGAAAGAAAAGCATGCTTGAATAGGAAAATGATTTTTTTTTTTAATATCTTCAAGATACCTGTATTTGTAGTGTTATAACTCTTTATGAAAGCACGTTCTAACAATCACATTTAATTTAATATATGCATAATTATTCAAAGTTTTTTTTAAATCTCAAAATCAACTGCTTATAAGAGAGGGGGGGGGGGAAAGAATGCAGATAAACAACACTTTCACAACAATCCATTTTTCAGATATAATATTTAAAAGAAAATTTCACTGTGACACATTTTTTTTTGTCCCTCTGTTCTCCAACAGGGAATCTCACCAAAGCTTGAGTTTTCCTCAAAAACTGTCATCAAGGAGTCTTACTCTCCTGAGCTGGATGCTCTTGATGATGCTCTTGAAATGGAGAGAGTAAGCTGTTTTTTTAGAGTGAAGCGTTTATGATTTTGTATAGTTTTCTTCTAGCTCTGATTAGATGACCGGGATCACAGGATAGATCAGGCAGCTTCTTCAATAGTATCTTTCTATTTATTTATGAGAAGTCTTCATTTTTTTAGAGATTGGAAATTTATTTATTATGGGATGATGCTTAAACATGGTAAGATTTCGACTTCAATCTAGAATTCTCCACATTTTTTTTTTACTAGACTTCTATATTATGCGTTAATGGCAATCTTTGAACGGGAAAATTGGAATGAGTTGGTACAGATTTACATTTTTAATAAATATGATGACTGATAGTGTATTCATGCCTGTTGATCAAGATGAATTATTTCAAGAGATATTCTGGTTCCATTATTATTTTTTTTTAATGTAAAAGTAAAGAAATTTCTATCTCAATTTTTTTTCAAATTTCAGAAATCCCGCAGCAAGACCAGACGTTCCCGTGCACGAGCAAGGTACATAGAATTTAAACAACTGTTCTTCCAAATATGCTGTGCTTTGCTGTCAACTAAATTTGTAGAATTTGAAAAATGAAAGTTTAATGTATGCATAGATGTGAAGATATTATGCTTATGATTGAAACTTTTAGAAGTGTATTCTACGATTACACTTCTACAAGCTACTCATAAATAGCCATTTCAAATTTGCAGAGAGTTTTGTATATCCACCCCTTACACTATGTTGCAGACTACCTTTTATTTCACTCATATAACTATACTCACTTTTAGGACATTCACTTTAGTGCTCAAGCAGACTTGACATCCTTTTCATCCAGCTTTATAATATAATTTAATAATATTAGTAAGCAGCAAATATATTGATTGTGGAAAGGGGGATTTTTAAAATGCATACTGATTAATACGTAAAACTATTTTGGCTTGAACATAAATTTGCGTATACCACTATTGGTTAAATTTAACAGAACAATAATTTTCTACACACAATTATCCATATGTCTCAAGATTGTGAAAGTTATAAGGCTTTTTATTTCATGAAGTATTCAGAGAGGGCTTCTTTAGCCTAATAGTAGCACCATTTAGTGCATCAAAGCCTATTGTTAAGTCACTACCCCAAGCAAATAAACAAAAACGAGAGAGTGAAACATACACAATTAAAATTAAAAATCATTAAAGCAATCTGTAACAAAATATTTATGCACCATATATTCATATTAGCATTCATATCATAGAATCAAAGATTATGACAGATCCATTGTATCCATAGAGAGTAAAAAAAAAAATGCTTGTTTCAATCAAAATTAATGTCAACTTAATTAACTGTATTAATAAATGCAATGAAGTCACGACTAATGTAGAACATATTTTCAACTTACTTTCGGACATGCCAATTGATTATTTGGCCAAGTGAATTTAAATGAATGACTTTATTTGGATATTTTTTGCAAAATTTGTTTCTTTTAAGTTCAGTCATTCATTCATATTCTCTTGTCATGTTTGGAATGTTTATTAATTGGTCTGATTTGTGTCATAGATGAATTATATAAAAGAGTTGTTGGACTATTAGGTTTACAAGAGATGTCCACTTCTACAAGGTACCTATAAATAGCCATTTTAAATTTGCAGAGAGTTTTGTATTTCCACTCCTTACACTATGTTGCAAACTACCTTTTATTTCATTCTATACTCATTTTAGGACATCAGCTGAAATTAAGTATGTATAAAAGAAGGATCTTTATGTATCATAACGTTAATGTTCTTTTATTTTTACTGTGTTCTACTTGATCAGTTTATGGTTCATTTTCAGTTGCAGGCCTCAGTAAAATGGTTGTAGAAAATTAACTAAAAAGTTTTACCATCAAACAAGCAAAAATTGGTCTATTATTAACTGCATACCTATAACCCAATGCTTTCTTCTACACAGACTCCTACTCACCAGCATAGTTTAAATTATTAGTCCAAAGCATTTCAGTGTGGTACCCTCTCAAGTGCTGATCATTAGCATTCCTTTTTTTAATACATACTGCATGCCATTATGTTTTGCAGACATGTAAATTATAGACAAATTGCTTTTCAGAGGCAAAAAACTCCATGCTAAAAACTAAACAAAGAAACAAAGTTTTCAATGTAAAGGGCTGTTTTATTTTAACTATCTGTATAGAAACTTTTCTCAAAACACAAAATTGTACCTTTCAAGTCAAAATTAGAACACTAAATTCATTAGAACGCATGTCTATTTCATATATTGGACCACAATAGTCATTTATCTATTAAGGAATCTCTAGATTATTTATTGTTCTGTGCACCAAATAGTTAAAATAATAACATTAGAATAAAAATGAACCTATGCTAAATGTGAAACTGAGCTAATGATAAAAAAAAAACAACAACAGGTAACTTCCTGAAAGTAAACAACTATTATCTGGTAGCTCAATGATTATCGCTGATTATTTAACCTCAATAAAAAGGGTATTTAAGAAAAAAAAATTTATTTTCGCTTAAACATCTGTATAATCCTAATCAGTGCGTTCTAGTGGAATGATCATTTTTCTAAGTCTTTTTTTTTTCATAACGTGTAATTAGTTTTAAAGTTCTTTTGTTAACATTTTTCATAAAATATTATTACAACTTTGCAATTATATTTGTTATTAATACAAAGAGTTTCCTCGAGATTTTCCTTTTTTTTCAGTCGTTATTTTCCTTCTTATCTAATATGTGTATAAGGGCTGTAAAAGATCCTTTTCAATAATAACTTTTATATCTATAGTGTTAGTTTTGTGATTTGGAAAGGCACTTGTCATGCTTTTCTTCCACCATAATGCTTTTTAGCTATTTAAAATGCTTATTTGTATCTCTGCAATCACAAGAAAGCACTAATTTAAAGTTTGAGAATATTATTGATTCATCAATGAATGTGTTTGTTTTTTTTATAATTTAAGGTTCCATTGTTATGCTTGCCTGTATAGATTTTCTATTTATGGTTCCTTTTACTTATATTTTAGATGGGTTAACTGTTGAACAGACTACATGTATTATGTTTGTAACTTCTTGATCATAACCGTTCATTGGTTTTCAGAACAGAATCTTGTGGGAAAGAGATAAGTGAAGAAGAGTGTAATGGACAGGAAATTGAGAGAAAGCCTAGAAGGCAGCCAAGCAGTCGCAGTCAGAGCGGAGAGAGGAGTGTCTCAGCAGATGACAGACAGCGTTGGGCTGAGAAGTGCCCGCCCCACTACACAATGCCTACAGTCTCTTCTCTTTCTCGTTCTAGGTCGGCCTCCCCTACCCCTCGTCGTCGCCTGGCGGACATAACACTAGACAGTACCATTGACCCACGACCGCCATTTGTAGTGAGAAAGGTCCTCCCTCATTTCCTAGTGCTTTTTTCCTATCACTTTCTATGTAAACTGTTTAACGTCACCATTGTTTTTGTGGGTTTTTTTTATGAACATGCGTCTTGCTTGTGTAGGAATTAAAATATTGGATTTTAAAGTTAGCTTTTGCGTCATTGATAAAAAGAAAAGAAATTGAGAGATAAAAAAAAAACAAAAGCATAAAAACTAAACTCTTGAAATTGCCTATGACTTTATTCTCATCATAACTACAAACTTTTACCTATCCCTCTCTTTTTAAAATATTTTACAGTATATTTTTAATCTGCAATTTACATCTTATTTCAGTAGCGATTAAAGGCCTTTTCTCACACAAGCCAAGGCAACAATATGTTAAATAAAAAACTTTAAAACCATAAGTCAACATTGTTAAAATATTATACTTATCCATAACAATGTTTGAAAAAAAAATTGTAATATAATTTGTTCATTGCCTTTCATAAAACAAACAATATATTTATGACAAATCTGCTATTAGAGGAAAAAGTGAAAATTATTTTTTCCTGCAAAAAATAGGATTTTTAATATTTCTTTAACTTATGATTTGGCGCACACTAAATTCACACTGCTGTCTTCCCCTTCAATACTTTTATTTCCCACCATCTCTTCATGATATCATATTTTTTCATGTATTCCTTTATGCGTGCATCTCCAAAATATCCTTTCTCATTCAATGAAATAATTAATTCATACACACTTGAAAAATGTATTGCTCCAGCATCAAAGATTTCCTGCCAAAACAACTTCATAATTTTGCAAGGCCGTACTCTAAAATAACATTTGTATAGACTCTCTATTTGTCCACAGTAGAATATTTCGAGCAATTGTAAAAATGATGCTAGACATGTAAGGACACATTCTTATTTTCATGTTTTTGATCATTTTTCAATGACACATGTTTCTTAAGTTTCAATTTTTGTTAGCATTATTCAGTTAAAATTCTCCAACGCTATCTAATAAATCTAAAAAAATTAATCATGCAACCTTCTTAATGACAACATATTTTAAGAAAACACTTGTGTGTGCATGAACAACATGCTGCCGTTCTAACTCTCTGAGTGTCTGTCTGTCTCTCTCTGTCTCTGTCTCTGTCTCTTCTCTGTGTTTCTGTCTCTCTCTCTCTCTCTGTCTCTGTCTCTCTCTCTCTCTCTTCTCTCTCTCTCTCTCTCTCTCTCTCTCTCTCTCTCTCTCTCTCTCTCTCTCTCTCTCTCTCTCTCTCTCTCTCTCTATCTCTCTCTCTCTCTCTCTCTCTCTCTCTCTCTGTCTCTCTCTTTAACACACACACACATACTTCTTTACATTCTATTTTGTTTACCAAGCGTTGGAGTAGAACCACAAGATTTTTATATTATTTTCTCGCTTTTGGTTCTGGGCTTTTTTTCATTTTACTGTTGGTGTGGAAAGCCTTTATATATTTGAATTTTGTTTGTTTCATAATTATTGGTGATATGATGGTTTTAAGAAAAAATTCTGAATGAGTAAATTAAGGTTGAAAAACATAATCAACGGTAGAAAAAAATCCACATGATCATTTTACATATTTCATAAAATCGTATTGCTTTTGTAACTGAAGATTCAAATTTAGTGGATGGATTTTAGAGAATTTTTTTGTTTAGTTTAAATTTCAAAGAAAATACAGTTTTATACATTCGTTTTTACATTTATTTTAAAATAAATAAATTCATTTTTTAAATTGTTGACCCCAAAATGTTAGAAGAACAGTATTTTAAAATAACTCTTTGAAATAGCTAGTTACAAATTATTTTATTGTGAGAGGTTAAGCAGTTTTTTGTTGTTGTAAGAAGCAACTTATAAAAGAAAACAACATTTTTTGGACTTTCTCTAAACAATTGGCTACCTAACTCTCTCTCTCTCTCTCTCTCTCTCTCTCTCTCTCTCTCTCTCCCTCCCTCTCTCTCACATACACACACACACATATTTTACTAATCTCTACATTTCTGTCTTTCCAGCTTGACTCAAGTTTGATCGGACGCACTCCTTCTGCAACAGAAGATGCTCTGGCAAAGAGCAAAGCCAAGCGTAGTGCATCTCCCTACAGATCACCCAGTCCATACAGGTCCCCCACGAGATGTAAGCATAGTAATAAAATTGTTTTGTTTAAAAATGAGGTGATTACTTTCATTGATTTTATTTCATGCTCCCTATATCATGAGTATTGGCCTTGTCTTTTGTCAATACTGTTTATTATTTCCGTCCTGCTAAGCATCACAAAATAGGAATGTTGCAGAGTTTATTTCTGCTAAAAAACTAAAATACCTGTTACATTCAAAGTACATTTCTAGGGTGAAAAGGCATATATTATCATTGTCATTGCAAGAAGTCATGGCTCATATATGTGAGGATTCATTCAAGAACAGTAGGTCCTGATTGTCTATTCTCCTTACTGATATGATTGCATTGCATTTTGGATACTCTTGCCAAACTTTGATATGCTTATTACCCCATCTTTTGAGATCATTATTGAAAAAATAGTATTAAGCTGTTCCAAAATGAATTAAAATGTGCAAGTTTTATATTTTAATATTATTATATGAGCAGCTCATTGAGATACCTCTGTCTCTACTACAATCTTTTATTATCCATTTAAAAAAATGGTTTTGTCCCCTTTCTCTTTTTAAATGCTGCTGGCTTCCTGCTTGTTTTGTTTTTGACAAAAAAGATAGTGGTGGGAAAAAGTTAAACATAAATATTGCCCAATTTTTGGCAGGCACCTACACTCTAAAACGCCTTCTTAATAGATATCTCAAAGGAATGTATATTCGACACATTCGTAATATTGCCACTGTTAGCAATTTAGCAAAGTTGGAAAATGGAGGAAAGAATGAGGTATATTAAGAAGATTACCTTTAAAAACACAATTTTTATATAAATATTTTACCTGCATTTTAACATTTGTGGCAATTTGCATCATGGTTTTTAGTCATTATTGTTCGAAATCCCATCTCAGTGTATATTTTAATCAATTGTATGTTTGAGAATCATCAATTTCAAATAACTAAAGGATCAATGTTTTTGTGATGTCCCTGTCTAAAACTAATTCAGTACTATGGATACATTTTGGGTGCTACAATGTGAAATTTAGAATTTAATGTTGTGGTGTTTTGTATACAATTGCACTTTTTTATGAATGTCTTCTTCTGGTCACAAGGATTTCTTATCTCATGTAGTTACTTTCACAGAAATAGAGATGACTGTAAAGATTAGTTTCATAGATATCATTGGATGTCTTATTTTGTTATTTCTATGTTGTGTAGCCTGGTAGAAAATTGGTTGATATTTAGAGAGAAAGCAAATGAGAGATTTTTACAGTATTATACATTACAAAACAAAACCGACTTAGTTTGAGTCTCAGCCCTTCTGTCTGCCTCTTTTGCTTTCTTCTATTTACTCTTTCTTTCTCTCTCTCTCTCTGCCTAATATTTGCTTTATCAATTGTTATAAACAAAATACATGTGCCTCAATGCAGTTTCAATGACCTATAAGTAATTGGCTGGCAATTTATTTTTTCTGCTATTTTTATTTCATTATCGATCTATCTATGTATCTATCTACCTACCAACTTAACTCTATCGATCTAATGATCTTTTTGCAATATATAGATCCATGTTTAATATGTAATTTTCTCACTGTGATTGTTTGACGAAGTATCAGAAAAGTTACTTTTTTAAAATTTTTTTTTATTGTGTCTGCATGTCTCTAGCATTGTCACCAGCATGGCCCTTTTTTTTTTTCTTTCAGTATATGGTGACTATACTTCACCATCCTATCGTGTGTCTAAGGTAACAGTCATGATATTTCTTTATCCATTTGACCCATGAATTTGAATAGGCATAGTGTTTGTATAAGAATGATAAATATTTCCTCTTCAATTTCATTTTTTTTTGTTTTTTCAAGAAAAAAGGAAACATAGACAAATATGAAACTGAATCTGTTGTTTAAAGGGCGATAGACGTTTTTAATTAGAACAATTTAACAGTGGTGCAAAGAAAGAAAAACTGCAAAAAACAAACATTTCATTGGGGCTGTTAAAAATTAGGCATACTCATTTCTTTTAAAAAAATATTTTAATGTAAGTATTCAATCACATTAATTAGAAATATTCAGGCTGGAAATTAGAATTTCAATGAATTTATAATAACATTTTTATTCAAATTTAAATGAATTTATAAACAGCATATTTAAGTTACACGTAGTAAAATTCACAAAATACAACAAATAATAATGGTTTACAATGAAATGTATTTTCTAAAAGAAAAAGAAAAAGTTTCTGTTTAAGAGAATAAAAGAGAACTTTGATCATTACAACTTTACTCTTGGTCCATAACATTTGAAAAAAAAATCCCTGATTGATTATTGTAAACCTTTTGAGTTATGAATCAATAATGGCAATTTAAAAAAAAACTACACGATTTTTGTGGAATAGTTAAAACTTAAGACTAATCTTGAAAAAAAATGTAAAATTTGAAGGTTTAAAGTGATGATCATTGATTGTTTTAACTTTTTGCAGGTAATCCGAGAGCCTTACACTGAACCCACACCAGTTTACAAGCCTCGATATAATGACATTGGTAATGATGTGAAATAATCAAGACAATAAGTGAATATGGTAGAGTTGTACTTAACAATCGTCATCCTTTTTATCTTTTTTTTTTTATAGAGAAGTTTAAATTTTGAATGTGAAATAAAAACTTATCAGATCAACCTCATCAACGTCCATTAAAAAAAAATTTCAAAGCAAACCTGTATAGATTGTGAAGATCTATTTCCTTTTAAATCAGCGCCATTATGCAGTGATGCCAATTTTCGGAATTCCGTTTTTTTTATTAAATTGTCCGTCAAAGTTCCTTAGAAAAGAAAAAATCACCAGTCTGAGTTCCGTCAAGGTCCATCAAAGTTCATCGTCAGTCTTCGTGCAGCCATGCATTGAATTATGGAAACGGAAAAAACAATTTAAAGAAATAAGCAAAACGGAAAAGGTACAAACATAGCTGAGCATGCGTTCTTCACCAACAAAGTAACAACATCCAACCATTCGATTTGAGTTCAGAATATCGGATTCAGGCCTACCAAAGACATTTTTTACTATATTCAAATGTTGCTCGTTCTAGAAAAAATTGTATATGAGGAAGTTTTAATTAAATAAAGAATTTGCAACAAAAGATAAATGACATATGAGTTTTTAAACTTGCTAGACAAATTAATATACAAATTAAGTTTTTATACTGAAAATCACAATATCCCTTGGTTAGATCTCTTTGATTTTTAAGGAGTACTGTAATTAGATCTTTGAAAGTGCTAATGTCAAAGTTTAGATTGTTACCGAAATATGACCTTAAGAAGTAAATGACTTTTACTGATATGTAAATGACATTTTATTTGTTTTTTGGCAGACACTGAAGTAGCAGCTCTGACTTCCTACAAGCCTTCCACCTATGTTCCCATACGCCCTCGCTCTGTGAGCCCCATTGTGACCAGGTCTAGCTTCCTTGACCGCTACGGCTATTACTGGCCTTACACATCTGCATACTATGCTCGACTGGCTGCAGAAAGAGTAAATTCTGTTTGTAGTCTCTTGTATTTTCACTTTTTAAAATTTGTCATACTTTTTTAGCTATCTGGAAAACCAATGAAATAACTTTCAAGGATATTAGCCTCTTTGCAGATGAAAAGCTATTCCAGTTTTCTCACCAAGAAGTAAAAAATAATACTTATTGTCAGTAGAATGAAGTGCTGTAAGGCAAGTTGAGTTGATATTGTGGATGGGCCCCAAGACTGACGTCTGACAATTTTATGTGCTGCCACACACGAGAAAAGGGCGGGGACACTATGACTCCTATCTCAGCCAATCACATTAAACTGACAAGTACCCAACCAGTAGGGAGCGAAATCGCCAGGGCTCAAACCCAGATCTTTTGAGAAGGAAGCCGATGTTCTACTCCAGGACCACCGTGCCCCCCGAGTGCTTCAAGGCAATATAGTTGATGATATGAAAAATATACTTTCATGCAGCTTATAAATAATACTATTCACTAGAGTGTTATTCACTGCTGTTAGGAACTCCCTCCTTAAGTACTCACATGCTGCAGTGCCCTTATCAAAGCAAGACCAGTGGCTGTCAGTACAAAACACACACTGTTGGGTTTGCTAGGCTTATTACAGTTCACAAATCTTCAATGCCATTGATATTTATTTTATTTTTAGAGAAGCAAATATCTGGGAAAATTAATTGACTATTACAGAGAATCAAATCTTTAGGATTCACTTTATTTGGGTTTAATATGCCTGAGCTAACAAAAAGTAAAAAAAAAAAAAAAAAAATATTTATCGTTATTCTTCCTCATAGAGGAAGCCTTTATCCTTGTAAATGTAAACATATTTGATTTGTAGCTGATTTGTTTATCCACAGTTGAAACATTCTAGACAGTCAATGCTACACATAAGTTTCAATATCATTTTTTAGGTACTTCCAGTTCTGCACAGACATTTTTTTTATTTTTATTTTTTATGTAGGTCAAGTCACAAAAGTTTTCATATTTATTTTCAGGACTTGGAACTGGCTCGACTTCGCAGACTCAGACTGTCTAACACCTTGACCAGCTATTACAGCTCACTGGATGATCTTGACCTTGAGTTACGCCTAGCCCGCATCAGGGCAGCTCGATACTGTTGAAGAAGCTTTGATAAGTAGTTCAGCTTCAAAGGCAAAGGTGAATAATAATTACATTTTCCGCTTAGATTTTATTTATAGGTTGGTATGGAATTAAGATTTTGTCTCACTTAATGTAAATGTTTCATTTTTATTTATATATTAAGCGATTGGTTTTGCTAGATAGAAGTTATGATTAAAAACTTTGTTTTAGAAATATACATTTTTTTACTTTCTGTAAAATTGAAGATTTCAGAAAGGTTTGCTTTTTTTACGCACAAATTTATATATTTTATTGTAGAATTTTGTGTTTCTGTATCTTTTAAGGGGTTTTCATTAATAATCTAAATTGCAAATATGGTTTACATGTTGTTACCAAAATGACCAGAAGCATCAATGTTTAGTGCAGAGTGGACAAAGGTTTAAATCATTTTTTGTCACATTTCAAAACATGTAGTCTTTTTTACCTGTTTCCTTCTCCTATATTTGGTTTCTGACTCTAGTTTTGTCGATAAATAGTTATGAAAATTATGTCGTTCTCAATTGTTTTCAATGGATTTTTCTTGTCTTTTATTGCTCTCAAATTTCAGCCATATTAAATTAATTTTTTTCATAGCATTGACAAGCAAATGTTTCAAATGATATCTTTTCATCTAAATTTTTTAACATTTTTTTTCTTTAACAGAGGAAAGCATGGCCAGCCTCTTTGATGACAGTTTCTCAAATTTATGGACTAACACGCAATGGTGCCCAAGAAGCTTTAATCAATAAATTCCACTTTTATATCATCTATGAAAACTTATCTTACTTAGTTATTTTGGTAGTATAATAAACATTAACATTGAATGTGTTGAAAAGGAATCATTGTAAAACGCATTTGTTGAAGGGCAGCACGTTGTGATCTTAATTTTACATGAATTATCTGTAACAGAACATCAACAATAACAACAACAAAATCACCATTTTCTGTGTTGCAGAGCAATGTCAAAAGCTGTAATACTATATGTTTGTTTATTCATAGCAAAATTGCATCTTGTTAGTTTTTTTTTTATCCTTCTCTTAGAATTATTAAGAAGTACACTATCTCACAGGGTATATGTCATGCTTTTGTGTATGTTTTTAAATCCAATAATTTTATTATTATCTTTTGATTTAAAAAAAAACTACATTGTAGTTGATTTATAACTATCGTAGAGAAAATAATATATCATGTAGGTATTTTGTATCAGCATTAATGTTTGCTTTTGTCATCAGTTTTATAGAACAATTTTTGTTTGAACTGATTTGCTTGTTTTTCCTTCTGCTTCTGACTGCCTTTATTTAACTGCCTTGTCCTACTTTGTTATAGACTTTTAAAATTCTCCACTCAATATGAAACTCAAAATAAATACATTTTAATATTTGTAAGTTTGCATCATTTAACTAATTTTTTTTTTCTAGATAAAGCAATAAATTTGCTTTTTGATCCCTGTATTTAGCGTAGCAATTTCATGTCAAATTTACTCTACTTTTTTCTGTTATGTTTGTTTTGACAGGTTTGTTTTATTTGTTTTCTTCCATAATGCTATCGACAAACGATTGAAAGATGAATTCGAAATTGGGAAACAAAATATTGATGCTTTATCAAATCTACTGTTTTAAAATAAGATACATTTACACATTTATTTAAGACTTTTTTTTTTTCAACTACACAGTTATGACACACAAAACTAGTTTTTGTCAATATTTATACATGTATTTGTTGAGACTTTTTTTTGAACTGTGATATAAAAATGCATGCCTTTAGCATGTCGGTGTTATTAGTCATATTCATCTTAAGACAAATATGACAAGACTGAGACTTCATGTTTTATTTCCCACACGCTGTGATCATTTTTCTCTCTAAACATATCAATTTCTTGTGGCTTTTATGTAAACTGTATTTGTTCTGGCCTTCTAAATCAATTTTTTCCTTTAAGAAAATCATCTTCTTAATCAATACACATTATATAAATATAGAAACTAATATACTCAATTAAAAAAAGGCTACGGTGACAACCTAATCCTCCAGTATTTGACTTCGCTTTTTTCTTATTTGGGCTTTTGTTTTAACAGGTCGTTTGGTTGTTTTCTCAGCATCAAACGTCAACAACTAGCGTTGTTTTAAGTGCTGCCACTCAGAGACAGAGCAGGAGTACCAGGACTCCTCTCTCAGTCGGTCACATTATACTGACACTCTTCAAACCAGAAGAAGATGAAATTGTCTGCTGGTACTTCCTTAATCGAACACCACTACTCTACAGCCATATCTCCCCCGATTTTACAGGTATTTTGAATAGCATTGTAAAGGAAGCCTATGAATGTACATAATACACATGATAAAATGTGTGGATAATAAACTGACGCAGGCCTCCTCAGCATGAAGTCAACAAGTAACGTTTAGAGGATCCAATATTTTCATGAGAAGAATAAAAAAGATATTTCCTTCTACAAAAAAGTGATTTTCTAATGCATATCAATATGAACTCTTGCAACGGTAGTGTCATGGAAAATCCATACTTGAAATATACCATACATAAAGTATTATATCTGCCATTGTTTTGTGTGCTTTTTAGTGGATGTTGAACTCAGAGGTTGCATCATACAGAGAAGATACAATTACAAATAATATTAGCAAACCTTTTTTTTAACCCAACTGGATGCATTTTATAACCATGATTATATCGAGAGTAAATAGAATTTCAATAGTTTGCTGTCGTTAAGTGTCAACACAACCCTGAACAGATAACTGGTTTGGTTGAAGGAGAACATGTATCCCATAGTTAAATGCTTCCCGGGTTACCAAGGAGAAACCTATACGGCAAGAGGTCCCAAACTTACGTGCCACTATACAGAGACAATTTGGTGATACCGGGACTCCTCTTTGTAAACCTTTTACTGACACACACCTCGACACAATTAGTATTGTAAGAAATATATAGTAGGTTCGAACCGGATTCTTCCGGATTAGGAGCCTAGCTGGGCAATAGCAGACTTGAAACAGAAATGGACGAACAAAATCAAATATGTATAAATGGCAACACAGGTATATACCCACCTATACTCGGTGTAATGGAAGTCTTGAGACAACCGACCATAGTATCTCTCAATGACCCATAACAAAACTTGACGGATAATAATTATGATACATTTCTGGCTGCAATTGACAGGCAAACATTTTGGATTGACAGGTTGAAATAATGCGGTGTTGCCATATGATACTACAAGGAGCCCAGCGCTCTACCATTTGCTCCAACTCGCCCCCTTGAAAACTGTCTCGTTTTTTTTGTATTGAAGGACCTCTCTCCAAGATTAAGATTTCGTAGGTTCATGATGAGGATTATAAAAAGCGATGGGACCCACGAATAACGTCTAAATTTCTATGTGTTGCAACACAGAGACAGTGCGGGGATGCCAGGACTCATGTCTTAGTCGCTCACATTATATTGCTCATGTGGTGGGATTGAACCGGGTAGACCTAACTGCACATTAGGAGCCCAAATCTCCACCACTTGCGCGAACTGCTCGCCTCCTCCCTCCCCCCAACCCCCACAGTAAAAAGTGCTTTTTATAAATAGGCCTACACCAGTTTATAAATTCTCAACAGAACTGCCCCACCGGTACCACTAGGGCGCATTGACATAAACACACATCCTTCTAGCAGGACAGAGATTCCCAAGGGCATTTAGTCTCTCAAATCAGAAAATGCAGCTGGTCCAGAAGGCATATCGCCTGAGAGTCTTAAGGCTGACGTACAGACCTTGACTGACATACTACACGTACTCCTATGTAAGATCTAGGAACGAGAGCAAGTTCCAGAAAACTGCAAAAGAGGTCATCTTATAAGTCTTCCAAAGAAAGGATCTTGCCATCCTGCAGCAACTGGCGAGGAATCATGCTGCTATCCACCCCGGGAAAAGTTATAACTATAATCATGTTGGAGAGGCTGAAGACCACCCTGGACAAGAGACTTCGTGACGAACAGGCAGGCTTCCGACAGGATCGCATGGCTACCATGTGCATCATCATCGAGCAGTCACTGGAGTGGCATACCTCCCTGGGTGTAGTTTTTGTTGACTTTCAATCAAAAGACATTCGACAGCGTCAACCGATGTGTCGTCTTGAGATTGATGTACCACTGTGGCTTTCCACCGAAACTCGTCACCATAATCCAACAACTTTATGAAGACGCCATTTCTCAAGTCATCCATGACGGGAAACTAACGGAACCCTTCAACGTGAAAACTGTCGTCTGGCAGGGTTGCTTGCTCTCGCCGACGAGTTGCCTTATAGTGGTTGACTGGGTAATGAAGCAGAAGAACGATTATCCAGCGGACCTTCAATGCGGCAGCTGGAGAACCTGGACGACACCTGCCTTCTCTCCCAAAAGCAACAGGACGAAAAAGAGAAGCTATATTGTGTGGCAGCAGGAGCAGGAAAGAATGGACTCAATATAAATCGAAAAAGCGGAGGCTATGCGAATCAATACCAGACAATCAGATCCACTGCGGATACACCAGGAAAGCATCAAAGAGGTTGAAAAATTTGTCTATCTTGGTAGTGTTGTAAGTTAAGACGGGGGAACAGACGAGGACATCAGATGCCGAATAAACAAGGTCATATATGCCGAATAAAAAAAAAGGCCAAATAGGCCTTCAATATCATAATAGTAGTCTGGAGGTATACAGCCCTGTTGGTCCGAGACAAGATTCCGACCTTTAATACCAAAGCGAATTTGGTCTTGCTCTATGGCTCAGAAACGTGGCGCGAGACCAAGACCAACACCCATAAACTGCAAACAGTCACCAACAAAATAATGCCTCAGAAACATCATCAGAATTAGATGGTCCGAAGTTGTCTCAAACTAAAAACTGTAGGGCAGAGTTAGATGGTCCGAAGTTGTCTCAAACTAAAAACTGTAGGGCAGAGTAAAGCAAACCCCCATCGATCGAGACAGATATTTAAAAAAAAAGCGTAAATGGGGCTGGATATGCCACACACTTCGAAAGCCTGTATCCAACATCACAATAAATGCCCATACTGCTGAAGGATCTGAGTTCATCATTGTACGATCAACAACAGAAGTGCCAAAGCGTCCTGAAGCTGGGGAACATGCACGTATGCTTATTTTTTTAATGTATTTCTTTTATTCAATACTTTGGATTCTTTTCCCAATACACCTAGGCAAAACAATATTCAGAGGTGCTCAGTGGTTCAAGTGATGACGACGACGCGTACGCCATATCCACAGCTCTGCTGGTCAGAGAAAGCAAATATTTCTCCCAGTTGACGCAACCAGTAAGAGCAAGACCGCCTGGC
The DNA here is from genome assembly GCA_003991915.1 of Elysia chlorotica. Taxonomy (NCBI): domain Eukaryota; kingdom Metazoa; phylum Mollusca; class Gastropoda; family Plakobranchidae; genus Elysia; species Elysia chlorotica. Next base: position 832,618 of record RQTK01000013.1, read on the forward strand.
TGCTGAACCCAACCACGGACTGCTGAAAAGACAAAAAATAAGCCACTTTGCCCTACATGTACTGACCTAGCCACCTCACACTGCCGCATATTCATGGCGGTTATCTTTTAGGTTAACGTCTCCTAAGTTTTAAATGGCGACGGGCCCAAAGACTTACAAAGTTTGACAATTGTATAGATATGGCATTGTCTCAGTAAGGAAAAAAGCGGCATGGTTGCGGAATCGAATCTAGAAGTCGCACGTTCTACCACTAAGCCACTTTGCCAAAGTACACTGACCCCCCCCCCCACCCCACCCCCACCCCCCCTGTGCTTATCGTTCTCAACCCCCCCCCCACACACACAAAAGAAAAAAAAACAAAAACAAACAAACAAAAAAACAAAGAAACAAAAAACAAAACAAAAAAAAACAACAACAATAAAACATCCCTGAAGAATTTAAGTCCTTTATGATGGTGTATCGTATGCGTTTATCGCCGAACAAACAGCTTTGGCTGCCGTTGGGGCCCCCTTTTCCTACGTTGTTACATGATAGAAGTCCAATGTCTTAGACAGTTATATATATTCGAAGTTATAAAATGAAAAAAAAAGTGTAGGCACCAATCACAATTAAAATAATCTAAGTGCTTCCTGGATAATGGAATAGACTACAAACGATAGTACCAGATGCGATTCGAACAGCCGACTTCTTGCTCTCCAGTCTACAGCATTTAAACTGAGCCGCTCCTGAAATAAGCCGCGTCAACTGTATGCACAAATTTTCATGACACTACGCGTTTAATACTTTAGAAGTATCTTAATCACTCGTTAACGGATACATATTTTTTCATATATATTCTTATTCTTATTTACTTGTAGGCCCAAAAGTTCTAAGAAATGTTATACTATCTGTATTGATATCTAATATAATAATAATAATAATCATAATAATAATAATACACACAAAAAAAAAAAAAAAAGTCGTCATCGTCAACAGTGGCTTGTTTAAAAACAACTATTACATTGATTGAAAACAAAACAAAAACTTTGTGATATAGCCTTCTTCTTTTAATTTATATACACCAATCTATGCTCACCACACATTCCGTTATATTTTACTGAAATAAATCGAAATTTTAAATTCATTCAATTTCATTAAACCCTAAAGCTATTAATGGGCTCTATTTTAAAAATTGCTCCGACACCTCTCTGCCTACAATTTTTATGTCTAATTTTATATGTTGTTTAAAGGTCATTAGTTCCATGTTTAAAAAAAATAAAAAATTACGTTGTGAGTTAATGACGAAATGAGGATAATTTATACGAAGCGGAGGTGGCGGACCAAACTAATGCACCATCAGGTCTTTAAAATAATTATTTTACGAAGAATAGACCCATTTTTAGTTTAAAAAACAAAACAGCAACAACAACAAACAAACTTAAATTACATTCATTAAGCCCGGTCTTCATTTGAACTGCAAAGTGCAGAGAGGTGCCACTTTCATAACCTATGATGCAGAGCTGTAAATATCTGAGAGGAAAATTTATGGGCATCGTTACTATAATAGATGATCAGAATCTCGATCAACAGGCTAGGCTACTGGTGTGTACCATCCCTCCGCTGTATGCCTACATAAAGAGAGTGACCAGTCATTTCTCTATGCGACTCATTTAGGCCTACTGTTGTCAACAAAGGTATGGACACACTTGTGTACCATGGCAGCCTGTTCCCATGTGTGTGTATTAACTTTTTGATTACGCCTTGACCCCATTTTGCGCTTTGCTTTCTGTTTTTCTCAACAACACAGGCAGCTACTCTTCTTTAGAGAAGTTACAAAATTGTGGGAAACCAAAATAAACCGACCGAGTTCTTCGAAGAAAAGTGAATCTATGACAAAGATACCAAAACATCGTTGTCATGAAGCTGGATCAGAAGGTATGTATAACCTTATAAATGTCTTTTATTATATCAATGAGATTTGATTATCGCCCTATTAAAGCAGGAACCTTTGGTCTTAAACAGCATTCTCAGGGTAAAAGTGTAAACAAAACCCAGCTGTTAATTCAAGATGGCGGGTCGTACGACTTTGTCGAAGACGCTGTGTTGATTACGCCAGAATCCGTAATCCGCGATTTACCTAAGTTTTAGTTTGGTATTGGAAACCCTTTCTTTGTTGTGGATTCGGAAACTGAAACTCGTATTCGTGATATAGGGTAGGTCTACTTACTCCTCCCACACTTTGTCTTTTAAGCTTTTATTTTTTTTTTAAATATCTGACTCATGTGCCTTATGACCAGAAATTACTTTAGATTTAAAGATCTATCTAGATCTAGATTTCTAGATCTAAGTATGTATACACCTAGATCTAGATTAGTTGCCCCTGAGACTAGAGTCAGTTTTCACATGGATTATCATGGACAATAATCATATCCAACTCTAATGTTTGGGTATGCGTAGCCTATTGAACATTGCATACTGTACAAGTAACTGTCCTTGTAGTTGTAGTGTTCAAGGAAAAAGCATCAAAGTGTGCTGTTATTAGCATCTAGTGTTTTTTGTTGTTGTCTGGGGAATCAGGAGAGATCTAGATGTACAGCCTTAATTTAAGCACAAAACACATAGATCTATGTTTAAAAGCTTATGGTTTCCCTCTAGAACCTACTGGCTACTGCTTAAGAACCCATTCCGCATACAGTTATGTTTATTATGTATCTAAGAACCAGGGCTTGACTTTAAGTTTTGATAAGAACATGTGTTTGAGAGGTTTAAGAATTGAAATTATTTTGTCAATGTTGTAAAAAAGTGCCATGTGTTCATGCAACTAGAGAGGTGGGAGGAAGATTGAAGTGGAAGATTTAAAGAATTGAAGTCTCTTGTATCCTTACTTTGATGCACTTACTTATTAACACTAAAAGGTGCTTGTAACTCTAAAGAGCAGAAAGTTTAACAATTTAACAAGCTACAGAAAAAATTGTTGAATGCTAGGCCTCATCCACTTTCATTGCAGGGTCACCCTCTTTTGGAGAATCATTTGTGTGGTTTATGCTAGAGTTTGTAAAAAAATCAATGAGGAATAGTTTACCATTACCATTATTCTGCAGCCCATTCAGACGATTGATTGTAATTGTTTTCTCCATCTCCCTCCCAGTGTAAATTCGATGAATGTATTTCAATCACTCCTCATGATTGGTTTACACCTGCAATTTTTTTTTTTTAAATGTTTCATTTTGACGACTGACTGTGGGAGCCTGTAGCTCAGCTGGTTATAACTTATATTGATGTGGACTTGGTTTGAATGATGTATGTGCACTGATATCTGTTTGTGTGATTCTTCAGGAAACCAAGGGTAGGAGGAGGGTGGTGAAACTCACCAAATATCACATTTTCTAGGTCTCTAAGAAAATGATTTTTAGTTTTTTTTTCTTTGTCTTGCATTGCTCGAGCCAAGTTCTTTGGTGGAGCCCACTGTATACACAATGATTTTATAATTAAGGAATGTTAGCTCTTGATATGCGATCGCTTCTGCCGACGGCCACTATATCCACAATGTACTCGTCATTAATCTTTTTTGTTTTTAATGTCAGTTTTAATAGAATATTGAGAAGAGTGCACCAAAATTTGGTTAAAATTTAATTGCTCAAGACCCCTCACAAAAGTCTGCGTTTAAAGAGTTAAATTTCCTATCATATTTGGTAGGCTTGTTTTGATATCTATCAACAAGAGAGTAAAAAATCTAGGTGTTCTTTTAAATCAGAATATGTTACTGACCTTCGTAAAAAAAATTATATTTTCAAATTGGGAAAATTGCAAGCATACAAACCTGTTTAAATGAAAATGTGACCATGGCCCTTGTTACATCTTTGATGTTGATTACTGTAACGTTTTACTGACATCTCTCCCCAAAGTCGCTATTAATAATATTGCTTGCAAATGGTTCAAAATAGTGCAGCAAGTCTTATTAATGAGAATGAAAAAATGTGAGCACATTATTTTTCACCATCTACATTGGCTGCCTGTTAAAAAAAGGATGCTGTACAAGTTGTGCATAATATGCTATAAATGCCTCAATTAGATGGCACCTACATATATATATCTCTGACTCTAAAGATGTATGTACCTGCTAAGGAGCTTAGGTCTTCAGCTGATAAAACTATCCTTGTACCAAATGGAAATTATGAATCAACTGGACAGTGATCTTATTACGATCTCCGTCCCAAAGTAATGAACAACCTTCCCATCAACATACAACATATCCGTTACCGTGCTGACATGCTGTAAAACAAACTCCCACCAACATAAGGGAGGCACCTTCCATGGAAAAACTGCTGAAGTTCTATCTTTTTGGTGATTGAAATTGAACCTGTGAATGTTGTAAATATTTCGAACGATTCCTTGTGAATTTTTATAAATTGTAATTTACTGTATTGTGTCAAAATTTTAATATATGGTTATATTTCTGTTGTAATTGTGATAATGGAAATTATTAAGGGCGTTGAGCATGATAATTCATGGAAGTGCACTCTCGTAAATGAAATATTATTATTATTATTTATTCTGAAAGACCTTAAGCAATTAAACCTCTTAATGTTAAACTTCATTTTCACCTTCTTCCTTTGTATTGTGATCAACACATATACGTGCAATAGTAATAAAAGGGTTTGATAATATTTTTGTCTTTGTGTGTGTTTGTAGATTTTTGTGTAACAGAATTGAAGATCTTTCAGTCAAATATCCCCTTTTTAAGGTTTTTTTTTACTTTAGAATGGAGATGATCACATTGTTAAAGATATTCAACTTAAAGAAATTCTTCTGGTTATTTTTTTTTTCCTTCCAGAAATAATGTTTGTTTACAACTGAGTGCAAGTGAAAATTGCAACACCATGGCATGACATGGGGCTGAAGTGAAGAGAAACTTGAGGCAAACAAAGAGAAGGAAATATTAACTAGCAATATGTTGTACATCTTCCGAATGGACATAGGTCAAATGTTGACCGTTGACATGTCCTTCCTCATGGACACGTAAGTCTTTATTGTTAAAAGGGATTTATAACTTCATCCTGATACCTATTTCATTCTTTCTTTGGTTTATGTTTTGAAATATTTCACATTTTTTAAATTTTTGTTTTGTTTTTTATTGAAGCAACCATACTTTTTGTATTCACCTTTTCCTGCTCACCTAACAGCATCCAATCCCTAACCACACATATTAATTTCCTTCCGTGTATGTCTTTCTGTATTTTTGCAAAGAAGGGCAGTCTCAATGATTCACTGCAGTCCTGTCCTTCTTACAATTTGTTCAAATTTTGCTGCTCATTAGCCAAACATATCTTCATATGGTTGATTTTCTATTGTAAATGTACATAATTATGCTGTAAAACAATCAGCCATTTTAGAACTTGCATGCTAAAAAAAGTTCTTTCCTTGGAGCTAAGTTTTTGGAACCTTGATTTTTAAGAAACAATTTTTCTATCCTCGTTTCCATGCCCCCTTTTTTGTTCTAACTTTGCTTTCATACCTTTCTATTCCCTTGCTCCTTTTTTTTGCATTTTATTTTTTATCTTCAATACCAATATTTTTTGAAGCAGCTAAGAAGACTTCTCTCAGTAGTTGTTGAAATGTCCATGTTTCTTGCCTTTGTGCAACATTAAACCAAGTCTATACATTTTACATTTTTTTGCTGCAGTGTGTCCAGACTGCAAGTGGAAATCACAAGGATCACTGGCATTCCTATGGAGAAACAGATCTTACTTGTCAGTGGTGGTCACAGTCTAAAATCTGACCAGAAAGTTATGAGCTATGGGGCTGGGGCTGTAAGTATTTCTGCCCGTTTTCTAATATGCTTTAATTTGACTTATCTTGCTTACTCAGGTACAGTTTTCAAAATTTGTGCCTTATTATGCTTGCAGTTTAAGATTTATTTTGACGGAGAAAATCCCTTAAACTATTTCCCATGTAGACGCTGAGATAATGATGATATGTGTAGAATACCAAAGTCGTGTATGATAAAGTAGTTTTTTAAATAAATAAAAACAAAACAGCATTTTCCATTACAATATATATTATCTGATTGAAGTTATATTTATAGCAAATTTAATCTATCCTTAAGTCGTTATTTTTAAAATGAAAAGAAATATAGACATTCTCTTTGTATTCTTTTCATGATCTTTGATGTAGAACAAAAAAAAAAGTAACCTTTTTATTCCTCCGATCTGCTGGACAGACACCGTGTTCCTCTCATGCTGCCTTGAACCACTCAAAGTTAATTCATACCATGTTGTGAATTTAGGAACAAAGAGCTGGTACAAACTGTGTGAAGCTGCAGCAACATGAAAAACGCTGAGACCCCTCAATGTTAAGAGTCCTGTCTTAAATGTCATGCAGATTGTTATTTTATAACAAAAATGTTAATGTTTTTCCTAAATTTTTCCACCCATAAACTAATTGTTTGCTTTTTTCCGCTTTCATTCAAGGACACAAATCCAGTGTTTCTTTTCAGTCGAAAAGCTATTGAGAGCCAAGAGCCGCCCATCATTAGATCAAACATAACAAAAGGTAAGATTTGAAGAAGAAAAAAATGATTGTATAACAGTTCATAGTTAGATGCATACCAAACTACTCTCCCCAAACACCTTAGGTGCTAGAAATATCCATGATTAAAAAATGCATATATTTAAAAATACAATTTTCTCCTAATTTTCCATAATGTTTGGCAAAGATATTATGATCTATAATATATTACGAGCGTAAAAGCTAAAAGGTATATTGTAATTTGGTTAGTTGTATTAACTTTTGATGAATGTATCAAATAGTATATTATTTAATGTTAGTGTGTTTTTAAGTTATTTTCCACTCTTCTTTTTCCCTTGCAGATGTCTTACTTGCTTTAAAGGATTCTCTCAACAAAGTGATGGCCATGCCTCCTCAAATTGAATGTGTTTCAATGGGAACAAAGATAGCCTGTGTAAGAAGTCTTCAATTTACGATCTGCAATGACTATGATATATATAATCGCCTTTTGATGAGTACTGTGAATTATATTTTTGGAGGAGTCTAGTGAATTCATAAAATTAAAAGCCATCGCTTAGTTTTAAAGCATATCGAAATGCTGAAATCTGAGGACATTATTATAATATTATAAAATACCCAAGTTTATGACCTGCAAAAAGGTTGGTATGTCGTGCAGATTGTGTTTTCATTCTGAATGTCTATTCTTTGTGGTTTGTGTGTATAAGATATATATGTGAGTTATGTTTGTGAGCTATAACCTTTTTTTATTACTGATTTCAGCAAATCAGAGACAGTGCTTCAAAAATCTTAAGCTTCTGTAAAAATGAGTTTAAGGAACAGCACTTGCAATACCAAGGTTGGGGAACAGTGGTGGCAAACTTGGAGGAGATAGCCCAGTATGTACACATTTTCTCTTTCTTGTTCTATGTTTCTTCCACCAAAAATGTTCTATTTTGACTGATTTTCCAAAAAATTTTCATGTAATTTTGCATGTTCACTGTTCTTTCACTCTACGCTCTTAAAAAATATTTTCAAATCATTCCTCCACAGGGCGCTCCATCATTCAAAAACTAAGTTCACCAAGGCAGCAGCAGCATTTCTTCCTGTGCGAGATCAGTATTTTAGCATGTTGGAGAAGTGAGTCTAATTTTTGTCTCCATTTTGAAGTTGTTACAGAATGAAGAGCCAACTTGAGTCCAAATATGTTGAAGTGTTTAAGTGTTAATTAGTAGAAACTTAAAAAAAGAAAATTGGTAATAATAGTTTTAAGTGAGAGAATTTTGTACATTATCAATATTTGTCTTAGCTATATTAAATAAATACTTAATTTTCTTCTTTTATCTCGGAAACACTAAAGATGTATCATTTTTAATATCTTAAAGCAGAGGTAACAATTCTTCAGACCATATTTGAAAGAAAAGTGATGACTGAAATTAAAATATATGTCTCTAAAGTCAGCTTGCATTGTATATGTAGCTTTTAAAATATGATTTTTCTGAAAATCATGCTCTCATTCTTTGAATGAACTCTTACCACTCTTCAGTATTAAGAAGTACTTGTTTGAAACTTCCAAATACTGATTAAAAGCATGTCTTATACCCAAGGTACTGATCAATGTTTAGCAGCCCCCGAAAATTTTGTAGATAAGATATTTATTTAAATTTAAGAGATTTTTATATATATTTCGACTAGAACCATTAATACAATTTTGGTCTGGAGCAAATTTGATTTTTATTCATTATCAAAAGAAAGCTACAAATACATATTGCTCGTAGTCAAATAGTACTCAACACAAGTAACGCTTCTAATATCTCAATGGTTTAGGATGCAATCTTGGAGATGCATGGGCATCTTACTTGATTTTTGAATATTCAACGAAAAATCTCTACACGCTGCTCTTGTAAAATTTCTATTTTAAAATTTTTTTTATGTAACAAGAAAATGCATGTCAAATGCGACTCAGCCTTGGACAAAGAAAAGTGTCTTAAACAGCAGGAAAAGTTTAATTGCTGACTAATCAGACTTACTCTTTTTGCCAGCTTCTCTGAAGTTATGGACCTGCTGCAACGAATCCCCCTACTCAAAACCTTGCAAGAAGGGACGGCTGTAACAGCCAAGGGTGTGATTCCCTTCAGCAAGAGCATAGGCAGTAGCCACTCCAGTTTCATTACCTCAACGTCTTTCATACCGAGCACCCTGCTGGAGTGGATCACATCTCAGGTGGGTAGCCTCAGCATCCAGGTCAAGATACGTTTCAATGCAAACCTAACCTTTTCACACCCTATGATGTAAGACCTATACATTCCTTTTGTGCACACTTTTTGAGTGAATTTCCGAAAATTTATAAAAGGCTAGAGCTTTGATTTTTATTATTTCTAAATGGAAGGTGTGCATATCTGATCAATACAATGAGGTGCTAGCAAAATAATATATCAATAAGCACAACATGTGTGCGGTGTGATGAGAAAGTATTAATGCATCAAACTTGTATGATAAGTGGTTGAGAGTTGAGATGGTTTAACATGCTGCCACGCATAAGACATGATGGGATATCATGACTTCTGCCTCGACTGGTCACTTTATACTGCCGACCGAGATATTCGAATCGTGAACCTCGCGATCTGGAGACCAACACTATACTACTTGAGCCAGTTTGCCCCCCTCCTTCTCTCCCTGTAACACAATGAGATTTTTTGGGGGGTTCTGTTCATAAACTGTTGACTAAATTAATAAATTTGGCACAAGGAATGAAACTGTACAAACTTAAGACAATAGTGGTTTTAATACCAATGCAAAGTGTGAGCAATTCTATTCAGAGGCAAATTTCACTTGCCCTGTTGCCATTACTTAAACAAATATATACAAGCATATACTGGCAATTTTGTTTTCAAAATTGTTCTAGATGTAACATCACCATTACAACTGATTGATAAATGATTAAAAAAAATCAAATCTAGATTACTTTCAATTTCATAAAATGTAACTTTTGTCAGCCTTTTATTTTGCATTTTGAACCAGAAAACATTTTAGATGACAAGAAACACTGCTTATAATGTTGTTTATGCCTCACTTGACTCCTTTGTATTGTGAATCATAAAGAACTGCCAATGGATTTTTTTTTCCTCTTGGTGCATTTTAACCTCATGCTGCACTGTATTTAAAGGTTTCTTAAAATCTGCTTTAAAAAGTAAAAAAATAATTAAATAATCTATCTTTAACAGCACCGATGCAGAGCTATATATTTAAATTCCCTTTTATGTGAAGTATTACTTTGTCTTCAAACATCTGTGAATTAACCATTTATGTATTAACAATTTTCTAATTTGGAAATATAGCACATAATTTATCTCATTTACTCCCACAGGGCCAAGGCCAAAGCCTAGAAACTTTGCGACACAAATGTTATCAAGATCTCCTGATAGTGAGTACATATAAAACCCAAAACTTTCAATTTGCCGTAACTATGTAAAATTTTGTTTTGAACATAAATAATACAGCATGTATATATTCAGATCAACTGATTTATTTTATCACAATATTTGCTATTTAGCTTTTCGCTTTTTGTATAATTTTTCACATTTCATATGATCCTATGAACATTCCCTTTTTCACTTTCTTCTGTAAGATTAAAATGAAATATTGCATATGATTTACCTTATTGAATGATCCACAACTCTTTTAAGTGTAAGTATAGCTTAAATGAATTAAAAAATTTAAAAAAATCTTTAAAAGAATAGTAATCAGTTCACTCCATACCTTTTGTCCAACTGAAGTAATAACTTGAATTTGTTCCTTGCAGTTTAATAGCCAAATGTTTGAGCACGTTAACCAGCAAGTGGAGGAAGTTTTGAAAGAGGTGACTGTTGATCCCTTGCACAACAAGGAACTGTTGGGCATTGAGCGGAGGCTTTCGGACCTAGAAAAGCGATGCAACGAGGCCATGAGGATTGTTGAGGAGCAGAATGATGTTACTCAGGTAAGACCCAGGATCGTGTACAATTGGGGAAGGCGAACTAGTGTGGTTCTTTCCAATTTTCAGGAAATCAATATACAGTCGAACCTGCCCATGGCGACCACTGCAGGTCATAGCCAAAAGTGGTCGCAATGGACAGGTGGTCACCATTGGCAATAAAGACACATTAAAACAGTGAGTAAGGGCATGTACATATATGTACTTGTTATTGCATCATTTTTCCTACTGCCGCATACCTACTAAAAGTAAAACTTTCCCTAAGTTCCCGTTTACTCATCAGAGTACCAGACTCAAATTCTGCTGAGAAATCTGCCTTTCTCTTGATTGTCTGTTGGATTTGAGTTTTCACAACTCAAAATTCACAGCTATCTCTTATTGGGACTTTCCTGCCTCTGACATTATGATGACGTCCATTCTTTGTTGCAGTGTTAAAGCCTGTTCTCCGTCTATTCTTTGGTATGCGTTCTGTTCCATAATCTATCTTTGAGCTACAGCACACTCTTTAAATCTGTTTGCATCTCCTATAATCTTTTTTATCTTTCTGTTTTTATCTCAATCAAAGACCAACTTAAACTTAGATTTTTGTACCTCCTCCCTTCCAAGACCTTCCTCCCTCCCTCCCTTCCACGCTCTCTCTCTCTCTTCTTTCTCTCTCTCTCTCTCTCTCTCTCTCTCTCTCTCTCTCTCTCTCTTGTTTTTTCCCCTATCCCGTCTTTTACTCTCAATTCACATGCCTTCCTCCTGTTCACCCAATGGACGGAGACATGTAGATAGCAATGAACATTGGGCGTAGCCTACAACTTTTCCTCATGATCACCCATACCCTCTTCAGTTACACAGACTGGAACTTTGAAGAAAGGCACCGCCTGTGCTTTACGGCCGACATTTCTTTCCACCAACCCTCTTTCGCTTTCTCTGTCTCATTGGTGGCGACTCTCCATACATATCTCTCTCATTTTCTCTGTCTGGCTCGTGGCAACTTACCACCCACACCCCTCATGCTTTCTCCTTGGGCAGTAACAAAATATAGAAAAAATGCAAGGGAGTCAATGAAAAGTGGTCGCCAGGGACAGGTTCAACTGTATCTAAATTTCATAAGCCTGCTGTCAAAGCAAATAATTGACTTTGGTGGTTAACATTATATTTAGATTTTCAATTTTGTTTTGAAAAAGTACATATTTCTTTCTGCTATGCTATTGTAACTAACAAAAGTAACATTCATGCCTTTTGTGTTGTCCCTCTAGAATTTTTTCCTGAAGCACGCATCAAATCTGTCCAAGACTGCTGACGTTGTGAGTGTTCTTCCCAACTTGTGTCAGACGCACAAGCAACAGCTGCGGATCATGGTGGAGCGCCAGCAACGCATTGAGGCTCTGCAGAACAACTTCATCAAGTCTAAGCAGGAGATGTCCACTAACATCCACCAGAGGCTCAGGTAACATCTTTATGTTGTGCAAAATGGTTTTCCAATTTTAGATATAAATGACAGACAATTCAATCTTTTCTCAATTACTTTTAGGGTAAAGAAATATTTCCTTTTCAACATGCCAGATAAATTTTGAAATCAAAGCATCTATAATTGAAAATATAAGCTGCTGCAAATTATTGCAGTACACATTTATTAGTTTATGTGTTATATTGTAGCCTACCTGACCATGATATGAACACGCCAGTGTATATAGTATCGAATTCTGTTGAAATTGAATTTCAAGTAGGATTTTCCAAGCAATTTAAATGTATGTGGCTTTCATGTAGGTATGATGGAAATCATTTAAAAAAATTGTTTCAACGTAAATTCAAGGATATTTTCACTGTTGTTCCTGCAGTTGGGTGATGCATGTAGAGACAAGTATTGCCCAGTTGGACAATGAGCTCATCTTCCACATGAAAAGTATGAAAATTCTGCAGTGTAACTTGGAGCTGTTAAGCCAAGTGAAAGTAGCACCTAAAGTTTATGCTGATATTGTTGTAGAGACAACACGCAGGAGAAATTTCTCTGATAAATTTTCTCAGGTAATTGTTTTGTAGTGTTTATACTTCAACTATTATTTTCCAAAATGAATAATGGGTAAATGAAATAAAATATTATTGTATGTACTTGATAATAAATGTAGCTTTGATCAAGGTTGCCGTGTTTATGTTTTTTTTTAACTGCATGTTTCTGCTTTTAATATAAAAAGAAATTAGAAAGAGGACATGAGAATCTTTTATATAACTTGGGGTAAAGAAACCTCCATTTTCTTTTATATTGAATGCAACTTTATGTCAGCAACAGCAACATATGAATTTTGTTTTTATTTGCAATTTTTCATATGAGAAGCAAGACTTTTAGGAGCCACTGGCAAACTGCAATAAATTTTTTGTCCTCCTATCAGAAGAAAATAAATCTAATCCATTCTATATTTACATCTAGTGGGCGGAAACATTGGCAGAAGACTCTACACTTGTATATACAACAGAGTCAGAAAGGAGAAAGTCATTTGCTAAAGACATAGGTATGCCTTAATATTTAATCTCTAATGACAATAAACAAATTTTAGAGCTAAAATATTAAATTTAACACATATTTCCGATCTATGACCAAAAATAAAAAAAAAAGAGTATAAAGAGTTTCATATTAGATCCAGGTAAGCAGGAAATTTGATTGCTTTAAAAACGGATAAATATTCTGATGATGAGAATAAAATTCAATGGACTTGCTCATCTTTGGTTGAGTTTAGCTTAATTACTGATATTGTTTTTTTTCTCAATTTATTAGGTGACCATTTCCTGTTGGACACTCTATTCAAAGGCTTTGATGACATGCCTCCAAACTTTGCCGTAAGTAATCTTGGATTGCTTCAATATTAAAGCAAATTGAATATTATTTACAATTTTCAAGCCTTGTCATAATTTATTATTTAAAACACAACAAAAATTAATAATCAGTTGAAATATTTTTATTTTGTTTGGCAAAAATATAATTCGCCAACTGAAAAACAGAAAGGTTTGCTAAATCTAGATTTTTCTGGTAGTTTTATACATTATACAACTGTGACTTTGTCTTTCTGCACTATATTTATGAATTTTGTTGTTGTTGTTTTGGTCTGTAAATTCAACTCAAATGAAAAGATCTAGTTACTGTTGTTACAATCAGACAGTTTGATGTGCATCTCTAATCTTTTTAAAGTATGGTTATTATGGTGAGATGAACATCTGAGACTAACTCATTCATTCTATTTTAGCTGTAACTATATTTATGCAAAATCTTTTAGACATTTTTTTTTATAAATTTTTTTTAAAGAACTCAGTTTGAAAAATGATGTTGACTTTTTAAAATAGTATTGAAATGGGACAAAGATCTTGGCTGTATGATGAGGACACTCATTGAACTTTGGCACATTTTTCCCCTGCCTGGGTTGAATATTTTTGTTTTGTGATTGAATTCAGTGGTTAAAGAATGTATACTATTACTGCGAAGAAATAAAACAATTATGTTGTATTGACTTAAATCATAATTTTATTATCTTCAAGACCAAAGCCCCTGAACGATTTGACTGTGGCCTGCCTGAGATAACATTGGATGATATTGAATTGCTCTCCAGTGCTGCACCAGAGCTTAAGGATTACTTAAGGTAACAATAAACGTTCACATATGCTAAACAGATGTATGTCCAACTAGTTTCATTATTTTTTCATTTCATGAATTTCTTTTTTCTAATATTCAACACATTTCTCACATTGCTCTCTTTGAAAGGTGTATAAATCCTTCTTAATGATTTTTTTTTCATAATAAATAGTTAAATATTTTATTTTGGGCTAATGCTTATCCTCTTTACATAAAACATCCACCCACTGTCAGCTCTGGTGTGAATCATACTTTTTAAAGGCATGAGTTGCCTCAAAACTCCCTAGCTTTTTCCAGATAGTACCACATTTAACACCAGGTAGTCTTTTGCTTAACAGAATTAAGAGAAGATATAAGATATTTTTTCATGCAGCTGTGAAGTTTTGATGAATAACAGTTCCTCTGGTGTTTCAGGATCTCTGAAGAGAGCATCATCCTCCCATCAAGCTTTCCAGGCAAAGAGCGCACAGACTCTCCATTTGCCCATATAGTGTTCCCAACTTCTCAGTCCTCCCAGACTGAATGGGCAGAGCAGGTGAGCCCTTACCAGTGGATCAAACAGGTCAATTATTTTCAAAAAGATTTATAAAAGTCATAGTCAAATACCAGTGCTTAAGCCAAGTCTATCGAATGCTTAAATATTAATAAATAATAATATATTGCATTTATATAGCGCACTTCCATGAACAACCATGCTCAATGCGCTTAACAATTTCTATTATCACATGTACAAAAGAATCAATAATCATAATTATATTGTTGACAATACAATATTACATTCAAAAGCCACAAGGAATCATTATAGGTATTTACAACATTCACCAACTCAATTTCAATCGTCAATGCTTGTATACATTTGACTTTGTGTCTGTATGGCATGTTTACTGGCACTGATAATTTCTCAATATCATGTTACTTTGTTGTCCACCAGCCCACAATTCCTGCAAAACCTTAATTTAAAAAAAATTTAATCCATATCCCAGCCGAGTGTTGTTAAGGCCACTGAAGCTCCTCCAACGAAGTTCACGCTGCCTGACTTGCAAGAATCAATGCCAACACAGAATTTACCTCAGGTAAGGAGCCATATTCTCTTTAAAAGGATGTTTTGATCACTTTAAGACAAAGATTTTCTATGATTAACTTGTACAATATACTTCGATTCCTTTTCATTTAACAATTATCAAAGAGCCTATTTATCTATGAAAATGTTTTATCTTATATAAAATAATGTTTTGAGATCAACAAATATATGTTAATTTTTCATCTTCTTACTTATAAACACAGGTCTCTACCAGCCAACCGCATGTTGGTTTCAGAAAATCAGGATGCACAAGCAATATCTCCGTGCCATCTTCAATTACCACTGCAGCCTCAGCAGACCACACCTCCTCCGTCCTGATATCCAGACCAAACACCACCCTAGCTGCCTCCAATGTTTCCCCCGGCCGCCCTAGCAAATCTTTCCATCCCACCGTGGCAGCGTCTCCTACAGAGAGAGAGCAGCTGTCTAAGATGGGGGCTTCCCCTCCTCACACCGAGTCAACTTCGCCGCCCTCCTCGAATGAGTTTGCCACAGCAGACTTTTACTTTGAAGACTCAATGCCATCTCCTCTTGCTTCTTCTTCTGAGAAGCAGCGAGAGGAGAACAGCAATAGCAGTGACATTAAACCTGTGGCAGACATTTTGAAGACCACCACAATTACTTCCCTTCAGGCCGAGTTGGCCAACAGGGAAGTGTTGATACGAGAGTTGGAGGAGAAGCTGAAAGAGCATGTCCTTCCTGTAGCACAGCAGCGCCAGCATGACAACTCTGTAACGGTCGCGCCATGTCTTTCCTCGTCTGATACCACGTCTACGCCTCCTATGGAGGATGCTTTGGATGTTAGCCTAGTGGTTAACAGGTTTGATGTGTCGAGGAATGAAGACATTTCAGTGGAGGAACTACAGCGGTTGCTAGATCAAGCCAATGCTGATCTAGCCAGGGCTAAGACGGACTTGCTCCACAGTGAGAAGTTAAAGCTGGACCTGAAGCAAGCAGGTTCAGACCTTGCTAAGGCAAAAGACAACTTATTCCAAAGTGAATCAGATCTCATGGAGAAAGAAGAAGAGAGTAAGAGGACCTTGCTTGAGAAAGACTCTGTGATTCAAGATCTGAGGGTTCAATTGGATTGTGCAAAAAGTGAACTTGTCAAATCCTCAGCAGCTGGAGCTGAGCAGGAGAGAAAAATAAATTACTTACAAGAAAGTGTCACAGCACATGAAACAAAGGCTAAAGAGTTAACCAGAGAAGTGACCTTAAGCAAAGAGAGCTTGAAGCAAGTCAAAGGCAAATTGATTTCAGTCAGGGATTCATTGATACAGGATCTTTCTCCTCTTAAACAAGATCTTGTGGAACTAAGGTATGTCTGCATCAAGGTTTGCTAGGAATACGATAATTACTTCGCTAACAAATAATTTTAAGTAACTATACTTTCACCAGTTTAAAAGTTAGTTGGTTGAGTGTCTCTTTTGCAGATGTCAGTCACTAAGTTCCATTTGGCTGCTTAATGCTAAGTCTTCTTATTACTAAAAGAGGATCTTCGATTTTTAGGATGTAAAGCGGCTTCTCATTTTGATTCATTGTAAAACCTAGTTTACACAAGAAATGATTATCTCCAAAAGGAGTCCTTAGGCAGAGGTTTATTTATATGATCATTTATAACTGCATGTGGAATACAAAAAATGGAATCATTATCAGAATGTTAAATGAATTGCTAAGACCTGTTCTAAAATAATTTTTAACATTTTAGAGGGAATCATAGCACGAAATATTCCTTGTTCAGATCATCGGTTGTGAACAGCAAGGCTGAACTAAAAGCCACAGTTGCATCAACTCTTGGCTCCGTGGAGAAGGAGATATCACTGTACAACCAACAGACCCTGGCGTCAGCGCAGTGTGAGAGAGAAGCCTTGCTGGAGGAGATCCAGACTCTCAAAGCCAGGCTCCACTCTGCCGAGTCAGCTAAGGCTGAGCAGCTCGTCCAACTGCAGATTGCCAAGGATGACTATGGGGCCCATCTTTCTCGGGCTGAGGAAATAGCAGCTCAGAAACTCAATGATGCAAGGTATAAGCGAGTGAACATAGATTTTACTTTGAAATTCAATTGGTGTCGTTTGATTCTGGTTGGTTCCTTACTTATTATTTTGTATGATTAATGTTCTGAGAAATGGAAGTAATAAAAAAACAACTGTTGAAACCTTCTGAAATTCATTATGTTCTTGGTCTTAAAGTAAAAGTTAAATGCTGTCCACTTGAAGAAATGCTTTTTGTCTAAATAATGCTATAGAGTAGCAACATTCAGTTCTTCAATGCATAGCTTTCATGTTGCTTAGAGACTGTCTTTATTCCAGTGCCTAGCATAATTTGTATAAGGATACAAGAAACAAAACAATTTATTTCAAGAAAATATTCCTCGATTTGATTTTAAATCAATAATTGCATATCAACGATTGCTATAAATAAAACAATCGTGGATACTGTGTGGTCTATTTTTTAATAAAAGAGTGTTAGAAATATTTTTTAGTGAAAGAGTTTTAAAAATATTCTTTAAAAAAAATTCTTCCTCAGGGTTGAATTTGAAGCCACCCTGAAAGACCAGGCCACCAAGCATGCACTTGAGTTAGAGCTAGAGCTTGAGAAGTGCGGCTTGGAACTCAAGGAGAAAGAGGACACTGTGGCCAGGCAGAGAGAGGAGTTGGCCGAGCTGAGAGAGAAGCTCTCTGAACAGATCAGAGAGACCAAACGGGCAGCAGATGAGGAGAGGGAGCGTCTGGCTTTGGCATACAGTGACAACTTGCGTCAGGCGGAAGAGAGCAACGCTAAGGAAATTGAGATGGTCACAGCCAAACTAAGAAAGGAGTTTGAAGATTCTCTTGAGACAAGCAGTCAGGACGCAGAGAGAAGACTTACAGAGTATCAAGTAGGCCTGCTAATGCAATATAATATGATAATAATACACATATTTATCCTGCAGGGAATGAAAAATATAGAATTTGTGAATAGGTCAGGGATTGTGTTTTTTTTTCTTAAAGATTTTGTATAAAAAAAAAAGTTCAATAGGCATTCTTTGTAATTATCTTTGAAAATATCTCTACTGCTAGTGCTCAAAGGTAGCTTACTTGATAGCCAATAATTTAAAAAAAAAAATTTTTTTTGTAGGAGTCCCATGATATAGGTGAAATGGAAGTACCAGATAAATTTTGTTGTGATTGTTAGGGCCTGTGCAAACCAAGCTAGGTCAATAGTGGGTCGTCATTCACAGATGACAAAGTAGTTGGTCCTGGTAGGAACACCCAGGTAAACGCAGTTGCCGTCTGAAGCATGCTATGCTAAGATCAAAGATCAACAGTCAGCAGGTGACCACTCTTCGCATGTACACCCTAGGCTAAAGTCTGACTTGACCAGCTATCTGGGTCAAAGCATGCTCAGTGGTTACGCATATGGCTAGAATTTCAAATATTTCAAGAACTAAGCTTGTTTCATAATCATTTTTGTTGTGGCCTTCTTTTATTACTATCTGAGACTAAATACATTACTTGGCTCTATACTTATAGAGGCATTCTACTTCTAGAGAAGTATGTGACCAACAGAGACCCTGCACAGATTGTTGGGAAGCTGTTATCCATTGGTCAACATCCGATGTGTGTTGAGAAATAAATGTCCACTAAAAGTAGACAGTTGCATATTGTCTGCTTCAGCTGGGATGGATGAAGGAGTTGGTATGTTTGCACACTTATGCTGCAATCATGTCTTACTCATGTTTATAGGACTTCTGTTAGAACTAATAATGATGAAACTTATTTTTACAGTCAAAACAAGATGCTATCCGGTTAGAAATGCAGAATGAACACACAGAAGCAATGACATCTCTAAGGGAGAAATTAGAAAAGGAGAAAGAAGATACTACATCAAGACTCAGGGAGCAGCTGGAGACAGAGCACAAGGCAACTGTGGATGACCTACAAACTCAGATGGCAGAGTTGAAAGAAAACTTGACCTCCACATTTGAGCAAACTCAATTAGAGTAAGTTTTCAATGCTTATGTGAATTAAGTTTATTAATATCCATTTTCTGGTTGAACTTTTTAGCACCTCATAACTCTAAAATGTATTTTTTGTATTCCGTAAACATTTTTACATTGTACATGTTTGGACCGGGTTATAAAGGTAATACAATTCTTGCATTGCTTTACAAATGAAGCGGATAGTTTAATGCATGTTCAATATTTTTATTTTGTACTCAAATGAAGCGGATAGTTTAATGCATGTTCAATATTAT
The DNA here is from genome assembly GCA_003991915.1 of Elysia chlorotica. Classification (NCBI taxonomy): domain Eukaryota; kingdom Metazoa; phylum Mollusca; class Gastropoda; family Plakobranchidae; genus Elysia; species Elysia chlorotica. Next base: position 852,001 of record RQTK01000013.1, read on the forward strand.
TATTTTGTACTCAAATGAAGCGGATAGTTTAATGCATGTTCAATATTATTATTTTGTACTCAAATGAAGCGGATAGTTTAATGCATGTTCAATATTATTATTTTGTATTTATATAGTTCTGAGAAGCTACAGGTTCTGGCATCTTAAAATATTGTATTTTTTTATCCTCAATTTAAGGCCTTATTGAGATATAACCTTAGAAACACTTTGCAGAGAAATTTTGACATCTTGTTAAGAAAAAAGGAAACTTATTGTACATGTTCATTGGGCACGGCATGTTTTAATAGATTCTGCCATATTTTCTGTGGGATTCTTGCAGAAATATTTATTAAAGTTATAATCGTTTGGCAAAGCCCCCCAAAAATACTATGGACACATATTTTAAATACCGATTAAGGCTCAATAAAGCAGAAACATTTTATATTTTAAAATACCCTTGTTGATTTTTTTTTGGTCTGATATGTTTGCACACTTATGCTGCAATCATGTCTTACTCATGTCTTACTCATGTTTATAGGACTTCTGTTAGAACTAATAATGATGTAACTTATTTTTACAGTCAAAACAAGATGCTATCCGGTTAGAAATGCAAAATGAACACACAGAAGCAATGACATCTCTAAGGGAGAAATTAGAAAAGGAGAAAGAAGATACTACTTCAAGACTCAGGGAGCAGCTGGAGACAGAGCACAAGGCAACTGTGGATGATCTCCAAACTCAGATGGCAGAGTTGAAAGAAAACTTGACCTCCACATTAGAGCAAACTCAATTAGAGTAAGTTTTCAATGCTTATGTGAATTAAGTTTATTAATATCCATTTTCTGGTTGAACTTTTTAGCACCTCATATCTCTAAAATGTATTACATTATTGTATTTTGTAAACATTTTTACATTGTACATGTTTAGACGTGGTATAAAAGTAATACAATTCTTGCATTTGTATACAAATGAAGCAGATAGTTTAGTGCAATATCAATATTATTATTTTGTACTAAATTTTATATATTTTTTTATCCTCAATTTAAGGCCTTGTTGAGATATAACCTTAAAAACACTTTACAGAGAAATTTGACATCTTGTTCAGAAAAAAGGAAACTTATTGCACATGTTTATTGGGCACGGTATGTTTTAATAGATTCTGCCCTGCCATATTTTCTGTGGGATTCTTGCAGAAATATTTATTAAAGTTATAATCGTTTGGCAAAGCCCCCCAAAAATACTATGGACACATATTTTAAATACCGATTAAGGCTCAATAAAGCAGAAACATTTTATATTTTAAAATACCCTTGTTGATTTTTTTTTGGTCTGATAGTTGAAGATGGCAACTGCATGGACACTTAAATGAATTCAGTACCATTTAAAATGATCATCTTTATATTTTAATTGTTATAACTTGGGTTTGATAAAGATCTTCTTTCCCAAATTTCAGCCATGTGAATAAACTGACCCAGCTGAAGGCAGAGTTTGACCAGGAGCGCGAGGCCCTGCAGGCAGAGCTGGCCTCCTACAAGCACAGACCTAGAGCCGACTCCAGCACACAGTCTGACCTGGCTGGTCTCGCCTTGCACCAGGTGTCTGGACAGACACAGACCGACGTGCAGGACAGGGTGTCTGGCTTAGATATAGCAGCGGCACTGGAAGCTGTCAACTCTAAAATGACTACATCTGAGACCCAAACAGATAGGAGCCTGCTGGCAGATGTCATCTCTCTTAACAGCAGTATAAGCTACAGCAGTGAAGAGGTGAAGCATCGTTCTATAGAATAGTTTAGATGAATATAAAGCCAAATGCATGCTGAGGGATATAACTTTAAATCTGTCACTGTGAGAGCATGAAAAATCCTTCTACGGGCCTAATCAATACTGTTTTGTTTGCTTTTCAGTACACAGAGGTGGGTATTTTTATTTATCACAGATGGAACCTTTTTTTTTTAATTGGCAGACATTTTTCTTTTCCTCCATTTTTTTATTTTATCAAAAATTGATATAAGCACAGATAAATAATTTGAATGTTGTCAAACAAAATTAATTCCTGCTATGCTATAACATATCTTTTACATTTATGTTAAAATAGTTGTACAAGTAACAAGCAAAACTCAATTTTCATCTGTGGGAATAATGGTAAAGGATAGAGCAAATGTAAAAACCAACTGTACCTCAACAGAAGTCATATGTAAGAAACATGAAGAGACATATACCATTATAGTTCTTTCATTCACACCAGATAGTTTGGTTTGTAACAGAAATAGTATTAACCGAAAATAAGGCTAGCCTAGTTGTATAATTTGTGGAAATATTGCTTACCAATTTAAACTAAAAATTAAAGGTATACTCATATGAAGAGTAAATTTTATTTTAAAAATAAAGCGAGTGGAAGCAGCAATGTGAGGAACACAATATTGTGAACTAAGGTGATACTATAATAAATAAAAACCTTCAAGCATATAATTACAGCAATTTTTTTTCTTGGATTAAATGCACAATCTGTTAATGGTGTGTGTGGACAAGAAGGGGGGAGCTGGTTTTAATTGAAGAAAAAAGATAGAAAGTCACCAGAGAATTGTTGCTTCATCCTCAGATGATTGCTCAGAAAATGTCAGCTTCCTTGACTGGTGATGATAAGGAGAACAAGACAGCGGGTATAGAAACTACTCCAGTCAATGCCAGCATGCAAGACAACATTGATGATCTGAACGTCCAACTTGCATGTGCTCAAGGTTTGAGAATAGATTATTATAACTCCAGGCCAAAACTTTAAAAAAGTTGTTTTGTAAGAAACATGTTTGTGTGTTTGCATGTTGTCATATTTAAGTTGATCTCCAAGTATAACACATTCTTATTTGCACTATGCAGTATCAATCAATAAGTGTTGTGGTCTGATAACAATTTCAATTGCATTTATTATTGTTGTATTTTTTTTGTCCACACCTTGAACTGATTTGTTCAAAATTTTTTAAAATTTATAATAATAAATCTTGTTTTCCTGAAGGAATGCTTAAATGGAAAAAGAAAAGAATTAAAGCAACAGTGTATTGATTATTATCTCTAAAGATTTGAATACTCAATATTAAAAAATATTTTCTGTATTTCCCTTAGAAAAAATTGCCTCCCAGAATGAGGAAATCAGATCTTTGAAAGACAAAGTCAAAGATACAAATATGACATCCCCACCCCTTCGACCTGAATTGAGGTATGTGAATTGAAGTTGGTATAAATGTTGTGGATGTTACTACAGTATTTTTTCTCCAAAATGCTCAAATATGGTCCAGAAACTTAATATTGCTAAAAAAAAAAAAAAAACACTTTCAGAGAGACTTTGGGACAGTTTGATACTCTTTGAGAAATGGAAAATTACCATTTTATAAGTGTAGCTATAGCTTGTGGCATTGAGTGTTCATTTAGTACATTCCATGATGTAGGTGCAGACTTTTCTTTTTGGAAAAGCTGATATATATTGTTGTTCTTTTCCTCTTTCTTGCATACAATTGTAGCCGTCTTCTGTCATCTTGTTTGGCTGAGGGAGACAGTGCTGGCAAAGGGGAGGGAACTCAGGCTACATATCAAGACATGATGGCCTCTAGCAGTACCGGCGCAAGCTTCATTCTCATGGATGGAGAGCAGCAGGGGTGAGCAGTTGTATTTTCCTATCATCTTTGAAAATTAGCATCAAACCTAACAGGTATATTGTGCAGGCTGTGATTAGACTTTGCTTTAGAGGATTCAGAACACTGGTAACAATATTTATTTATAAGTAGAGAAATATAGGGCTACATTTTAGTGGTGAGTGAACAAAGCTTATCCTAGAAATCAACCTTTTTGTTTAAAGCCTTTTTCTAATAAATACCAAGGAATAGAACACCAGGCTTTATTTTCAAGCTTTATGAATAATTAGTAATGAAGAGAAGGAAAGACCTAGTAATTTGTAATTTATATAATTATTGATCATGTCAAACGTTTTAGCTTTTTTGCTTTATTTTCGTAGAAATTCATTTTAAGACAGGTCAAGAATTATTTTTTTTGTCATTGAAACTTGTGAAATTCGAATATAGCTAATTCTCAAGTATAACATTTTTGTGTCTCTTTCAGGAGAGTTGTTGAAGGTGCACAGGCTGATCCTGAAGTAAGACCTAGATCTTTATCTTGATTTTGAAAGCTTTTCTATGAATTGAAGTTACAATATATAGGTCTTAAGTTATAAGCAAATGACACAATTGTTATCTTGTAGCTTAACCATGCAAGAGATAACATATTGGTCAATTAGTATTATAGGTGTCAAAATCGTTCTCCTAAGAGATCAATATCATAAATAAAGAGTCATCTCTTGATTTTCATTACCTCTCTCCAGATAGTGAAGTCGAAAGACCAGAAAATTGCACATTTGGAAAAGAAATTGGTATGCTTATAATCATAGACCCTCACAACCCACACCTTTTTGTTGTGGCACTTGCAGTGGTTTTTTATATTATTGTTATTAATTTATTTATTATTTACACTAAAACTGGAAAGTTACAGAGCAATTTTTAATAGATTACCACATTTCTTAAAAAATCACTATTATGTGATGGATGTTCAGGCTTCTGTGTTTTAAGCATCGACACTTAACTTTTCATGGTAGAATTGAAACTACACAATCTTGTATTCTTACAAATCAAATTTGATGGTTCAAAATAGACAATATCTTATTTAAAAACTTTGCACTCGTGAACAAGTCTTGCTTTTAAAAAAAAACTATTTTACTGGATAACATTGACTTTAAAAAAGTGTTCTTGTGGAATCTGCGAGGTGCATGCTGGTTTTAATCTGGTGTAAAGAAAATTTTAAATAGAGTTCCTGATTCATCAGAGTTGTACATTTTCAAGCTGCATGGTAAGAGTCTTTTAATGCTTTGGGCAGACATTTCTTTTCTATACACTGAAGACTGCATGGGTGTGAGCATATGGCGCTGGCAAAAAGTACTGCCATAATTTGGGCAATGTAGTATCATAATTGACGACACAATACCATTGGCAACTAAATTGGTATTAGAAATAAAAATTTATATTTTCATCAGTAAATTGATTTCAATATCTCAAGATATGAGAGTAACAATATTTACTGAAGCAGTCATACTTAGGTTAACTTATGTTGTGTTAGGGTTGATTTTATTCTTAATTAATTGTCTAAGTGTTCTATGGGTTTAATTTAATAATTATGTAGTGTGATTGGAACAGTGGGTCTGCTTTAGGTTCAATTGCAATATAAGAAGCAGCAGTTGTTGTTTTTTATATTAGATTTTGGTAATATTTACTGTAATAGCAAGAGGAACAGGAGTAAATGTGTCTGTAGAATTTCCTAAAAAATGTTGTCTTGATTATTTTTCTTTTCAGAAGGATGTTGCTAGTGACAAAGTGTCAATAAGAGGGTGAGTCTTTTGAGAAGGTTTGTTGAAAGATCACAAAATAAAATAGCTATCCACCTTTAGGGTAGAGAGTAGTATATATATTTTTTACAATGCAATGGCTTCTTGCAATTTGCAATCTGTGTTTTTACATTTGTATATTTCTATCCAATTTTTTTCATTCTAAGAGTAGTTGTGTGTGAGTCTGTTTAAGGTTTTAGCTGAATATTTCTGTCTCCAACTTTTCATCTCATGTGCATTTTTCTCTATTTTCAATCATGGTACAACTGCAAAGTTATAGCCAATGATTGGTGTGACCTGGACATTTTTGTTCATAACTGTTTTTCCAAAAGGGGATAAAACTTTCTCCTCTTCAATGTGCGAGTATTGATTATTTCAGATGTAACAAACATGTACATGTACATGTAAACAGGTGTGACAAGCACGACATTGTCCTTCTGTGTCTTGACGAGAGCCATGACCAGTATGTGGTGTTTACAGTGGGGACTTATCTGCACTTCCTACACAGTGAATCCCTGGAGCCTCTCGGCCTACGCTTCGGTGGGTTAAATCTTAATCTTATCTTATGCTAATACTGGCTATAAAATATCCTTTAACTGTAGATCATATCTATGTTAAAAAAACAAAACAAACAGAAAACCTTAAAAGATGAAAACTGTCAAGCATAATTTTCTGAAACTGATCAGAAACAAAGCCTTTGGAAGCTACTATTACTCTTTCTTTTTACCCAGTACTCAGATGGATAATCATTCTAGCAGCATTGATCAAAGTAACATAAAAGCCATATTTTGGTCATTTATGTTTTGTGGTTTATCATTACCTGTGGAGGGGAACAAATTTACTTTAATTTTTCATCTTTTTAGAATCAATGTTTGGGAATTATCCGGAAGAAAAAAAAGGACTGAGCATGGATAATTTTCTTTTCTTAAAGGTGCAGATAGCAGGTGCAGGAAGTCGTGGATTCTTGCTGAAGTTGTAGAGAAGGAGTTTTGCCTTGCTAAAAAGGTAAGAAATGAAAAGTCATCAGCACAGTGTAAGAATGTTGAATTTTTAATCATATGAAAATGTTTTATATCTATAATAGTAGAAAATCTAGGTTCTGATATATTCAAGCAGCTGGTAGCTTCTAGCTTTTTTTTCCTATAGGATTACATTTTTTCGGGACTCATTTTGTTATCTCTGAGAGAGAAATTCAGGCTCTTTTTTAGATACTATGGAACCGAAAGAATCATCAACCAACCCGTGCAGGTAGATCTAGTTCTAGATCCCCGCCCTGTCTCGTGTGTGGCAGCACATAACATTGTCAGACGTTCGTCTTGGGGCCCGTCCACAATATAGCCTATATAGTGCTGCTGTTGGACGTTAAAACTAACCCCCACCCCCCCTCCTCTAAGTCAGTATCCGAATTTTGATTTTAGTGGTTCTTCAAAACAGATACTAGGCCTGTTGGGACTCTGCAGCATGAGATTTTGATATAAATCTAGAATCGAGATTGACTACAGAAAATTATTATGAGCACATAGCTCTATAATTATATTGGATAGCATCTAGCTTTCAAGATCTAAACAACTATGCATTGAATTCCGTCATAGTGATGTGAGCCTAAAGTACTTAAGATGCTACCTTCTTAGTAGCCTACCAAAGTATAGAATCTATAGATTATCAGACCATTTAGATCTACATTTTTAGCTGTTGCTAGATTAAAGATTAGATTTAGAAGGCACTTGGCACAATTTTGGTCTACTTTTGAATAGGCTTAAAATCTACCACTCAATCTAGATCACTTCACTCCAGTAATCAGTGGCTTTGTTGCTGTAGGTGTAGTTTGTAGACTATATGTTGGTGATATCAAATCGTCTATAGAACAAAAAAAAAATAGAATACCTATAGGAGTTAGTTTGTACAATACACAAGGTCAAATTGTCAGAATTAGATAGGTTACCCCAAGCTCCCTGAGTACAAATTGAGACATTGTCAAAATTCTTCCACAGTTGTCTGTTTGCAGTTGACACAAAAATGTTTTAGGGACTTAGCCTCAACAGTGCTAGTATTTAACCATATTCAAAGATTCAGTAAAACTGTTTTTATACCAGTGTATGCATTTTAGATCAGGATGATGGCAAGAATTGGTTTTTCTTGAGGGCTTTTTTTTAGCAAATCTCTGCGTTTTATTCCGATTTTTTAGAAGAAATTCAGGTCATTTGACAGAATCATTCAGATTTTCTGTTCCTGGAGTGTGGTAGGTCTAGTTCCTAAACTCAAATTTCTGTGGCACTTGTTTGGCTCGTCTCTCATGGTTTTTTAATAATTTTATTTCCCCCAACTAGGCCCACAATCGCTTCAGGGTCCCACAAGGAACTTGCTTTTACAGAGTGAAGTGTAAACCATGGACTTATGAAGCCGATCACAAGACCCTAGTCGGACGGCCCTTACCCCCTGCAGAGCAGGAAGGGGGTGCAAAACAAGGAGGGAGAGGTGAACAGCAGGCAGCCAAACCAAAGAAAAGCAAGGATAGCCCTTAAATTCTACATGTCGTATAAGTTTTTTTTAAATCCAGAGGGGGGGTGGGAAGAAAATTGTAGCTAAAGAGACCGTACTGACAATTTGATTTTTCCATGTGTATATCCGTAGAAATAAGTCTGTTGAGAAAGTGATTTAAAGTATGCAATTTGATTTTATTAGCGTTCAGACTATGAGTATTTTTCATGTTTATTTTTTTAATAGATGCCCATACGCGGTCATATGATTCTGTAGACTCAAGATTGTGTAATAATGTTGTTTACCCTAACTGAGAGATAAATTCTGTTTTTTTAGCATCAGTATAATAGAAGTCCGGGGTTCCAATCCCACAATCGGCATATATTTGTTTGTCCCATTTCATCCCCTGTACCTGGTTCGGTTAGTGTCAGTATAATATGACTGGCTGAGACAGAAGTCATGGTATCATTGCCCTGTCTCGTGTGTGGCAGCACATAAAATTGTCAGACGTCAGTCTTGGGATCCGTCAACAATAGAGCCTATATTATGCTGACGTTGGATGTAAAACCAACTTAACTCAACTGTGCTGGAAATTCTTTTCTCTGTGCTTTAGATTAAATTAAAGCTATCATTCATTTCAAATTTATAATACAAATGATAATGATTTAGAAAGAACTACTAGATCTAGTCTGGTTACAGAGAGTGTTATTTTCTAAGATCTATTCATGTACATATGTATAAGTATTAGTCTATTACTTTAAAATTTTGTTTTTTGATTGATGGATAGCCTTCTCACAGATTTAGAATCTAGGGTCTAGATCTTATCTAAAGCAAACGTTCATTGAGACTTTAGAATCTTATCCAGCTATGTAAACCAACGATTGAAAGACTTAACCCTCTGAAAAAGATCATAATTGAAATTCCTCTCACTCGTCCGTTCTTTTTTTCCCTTAACTTCGTCACTAGATTAGAGGTCCGATAACGGTAATGGCTTTTAACTTAGGAGACTGTGTTTGTGTTAGGGTCAGCCAAGAGCCACAGGCTAAGAATGGCTACTCTATGAGTATGAACTGTCCCGACTGCACAGATGAAAAAGCGTAACATGCTTTTTATAAGCTTTAATATAATTAAAAACAAACAAAACATGTAAATTTATTATACTTACAAAGCAAACTTAGAAGTCTTTCACAGCCGTTAGTTGAAGTGTCATGGTTACAATTGCATAAATCTACATCTAGCGTGTCACTAATTTGGTCTGGCTATTCTAGATCTATGGCCAGTACAACTGATGCGGGGCTCTCTGACTCAAATATTTTGCTATGGGTTCCCTTTCAAATGCTTCATGCTCAATCAGGAGGCTTTTACAGGTTTTGAAATTAAACCATTAAAACGATAAAAGGTTGCCCTTTTTTATTGATAAAGGATGCCCTTTAAACCTAAAGAAACAAAGAGACAAAGAACACAATGGTGTAATTTTTCTAAATTTAGATGCTGGATTAAAGAAGACAGGGAGGCTGAAATGTTGCAAAAAAGTGTTTGATGATCTGCACAGTGTTTGCCATTTCCATCACAGGCAGGCGGGACTTCGGGATACCTTATCTAAACACATCTCTTTTTTTTATTGTTTAAGACAATAGTCAAATTATGGCATAATTCAAGAGGTTGGCCCAATTGACATGCCAACTTTGTGCTTTGTTTCACGCATGTCGAAATCAGAGTGGGAAATACATATTGGTATAAAAACAAACAATATTCTAGTTTAATGCATATATAAATTATAATTGGGGTTAAAATTACACATTGTTTGAATCCTTGAAAATGATATGGATTTTTTTACCCTTGATTTATACATCTGAAACGGGAAACCAAAATTGTGAGAACAGGAAAAAATACACCTGTTAAATACACAATCATGGTCTGTAACTTAGGCAGTTTTGAAATGAGATTTTTAGCGAGTGTGTTCTCCTTTTTTTCTTTTTATTATGCAATACGAATTATGAGGTTTCCAATGTATTATTTCTTATGTTCTTTTTCTTTTTCTTAATAAATTGAAGCATGCATTTTCTATAAAAAAAAACAAAAAACAAAACAGAAAAACTCAAATGAGTTTTAATTTTTAAGAGTTGTGCAAAACTTGATGTGTATTGTAACATTTCATCATAATTGGTAAAATTGTTCACATTTTTTCTTTTGTTGTAGTGAAATATTCAGGTGGGGGATAAGTGTTTTAATGTTTTATCTTAAATTCTAAACTTTTTGCTTCTAATTCTATTTAAGTGAAACGTGACTATAAATGGGACAAAATAGTATATGAACGGTTTTGAAACCATGAACAAAATTACTTGATGAGAATTTCATACAAATCCATTCAGAAGATCTCTTTTGGGTCTAAAGAATTCTACATAGCAATTACTAAATATTTGTATTAATCATCGCAATATAGCAACAAGAACAGGAGACTTCATTCTACTCAGCATGACTGAGATAGATAGGCCATATTTTACTCTGTGAAACAGTAAGATATGTGCACGTTGAGAGTCAGTATCAACTTACTGAAGAAAATGGAACACATATTATCAATCTACTGTCTTAGTGACAAGTGATCTGTAATTTCATCATTTGCATTTGTTTTTGCTGTTAATCATTTCAACGGTGTTTGCTTTTGTACCAAACCAAACTTAAACTATAACTTTTGTTTCTTTTTGATAATGCTCTCAAATAAACGGAACTACTCGTCAGCAAAATGTACAGTATATAAAGCTTCCTTACATTGTGGAGCTCATGTCTTTCAACCATCCACATGGCCATTATTTTGTACAGTTCCAAATTTGTTTTACCATGATTGATGAATTTCCTGTACATGTCAGAGTTATTGGAGATGCAGGCCAAAACTTTTTATACTTGTACCAGGGTAACGAATTCATCTTCATATTTTGATTCATAAAGGCAATGGGCTTTTAAGGACGCCAACTTAATCATTCAATATGATCTTTCATCCAAATGAACTGTGATGACTGTGTAAAAAAAAATGAACAAACATGAGTTGGTGTGATTGGTCTGGGATTGATTATATTATTCATTTGCCTAGAAAGATTAACTTCACACTTGCATGGGAATTTGATATCATTTCCTAAAATTTCTATTGCATAAACAGTGTGTCATAATTGATATTGCAAAAATGTATACTCCATTTTGTCAATGTCTACTTTGTAAATAAATAGATGAGGGTCAGAGTATGATTTATTCTATATGTGAAGCTTAAAAGACCTATTACCTTGTAAATCAAAAGAGTTGGGTTTTTTTTCTCAATATTTTTCAACTATCAGCACTCAGACACATTCTGCACCTTCATTATTTCTTTTACGTTTACAATTATAAAACATGACAGTTTAGTTAAAGATGAAACTTTTGAAGACCTAATCGTTGTATTAAGTGGACAGTAACTAATATTTGTAGTAATAATGTTTATGGAACTTGTATTCTGCTAATAAAGTTATATTGAGATTACTTTGGCATACTTAACTCCACTTTTTAGGGATGCATGATGAAAGATTAGTATGATGTGATTGATAATTTTGCTGGAAATGGAGGATGGAGATTTCTTGGTCAGAGATGCAGGATGGGTCGAGTTGTACCTATGAAGTGTGTTTACATGTCCAGGGTTTGAAGATTATATTTACTAGTACAAGTATACTGTGGGGTAAGCTGGAAACCTGTCTGATACATGTAATTTTCTGTATTAACTAGTTGGAGTATTATGTACAACATGCCAATATTTGATATTACATGCACTGATGAGTGCAAGATGTGTGTCTGTAGGCAATCATGATACATGATTTGGGGTGTCGGATCTCTTCTCATGTATGAAGATTTTTATTAAAAAGACAGATTCTCCACTGTTCACCAAGGGATAGATATAGAACTAGAATTCTACAATTGCATATAAAACATGATTCAGATTTGCAGATATTTTATAGAAGGGTGTAGGATACAGCCACTAGTCTGGTGTCACTTCTTACCCTCAGTGCTTTTTTGCAGGGTGTATTTTTGATGATGTTATCTTCAAAAACACTAGAAAATGCAATTGACTTGTAGTGATGTCATAATAACCTTTATATTGATCCCACAGTACAATAAAGTTTATTGGTCTTCAGTTTTTGAATCATGACTCTATTATTATCTGACAGTGATATACCATCCTTTTATTCGTATCAATACACCGGTGATGACAATGATCCAAGCAATTGTTTCCTTACTCTTAAATTGACTAATATGAATTTCATGTTCTTGCCCTTCATATGAAAAGTTGCAGCATACTTTTTTTTATTATGTGTTGTACATTTTGCAGAAGTGCAATACTTTTTGCTTCTTCAGTTTGTTTTTGTGTGTGCTGCCAAAGGATCTGCAGTAGATCTTGTGTATTAAAAAATAACTTAGCATCTAATTAATCAACCATGCTTCCACCCTATAACATTTGCACTGTACAAATCAAGTAAAATTAATAATGCCAGTGATCACTAGACAGTATTTACCCTCCAACCCAAGTGGCATTTAAGAAGACTTTTCCTTTTAGAAAAGGCAGTTAGGGGTAAAAATCATGTTTATTGTTAAAAATGGCTCCCTTTCTTTCCATTGATTCAACATTTTATTCAAATAGGTAAAACATGAGGTTTAAACTAAGTCCAGATGAATTTTGATCATTCAGTTCTTACACAAAGACCATTTTTAATTGGTTGTGTCATGCTTTTCCCTTTTTTAGTACTGTTCCATGAAGATCTTTGTCGTCATGTCAGACTTTTTGCATGTAATTGTTCAACGATTATGAAACTTTTGTATTCTTAATGCACCAAAGGTGATATTATGCAATTTTTGTGTCTTATTTGCTGTGCACTGGGTACCACTGTAAATATTTATGTTTGCTGAATGTATGAACATGAAACTTAATGTCAAATAAACAAAGTATCTATCTCATTTGCGTGAGTTTGCCTTGTTTATTCTTTCTCTTGCACAGGGTAGTTGGAGAGGTTTGAAAGTTAAAACCAAAATGGCAAAAGTCATTGTCAACCAGTACAGTACACAAGTGACAAGGATGAGAAAGTTGATCACATTCCTCATGTCCAGTCCATGGCTCAGATGGAAATTAGTACGTAACTTCTAAAACAAAATATTTCACAACAAGTTTTTTGTCACTTAAGAGTAGACACATTTCTTAGTAGTCTAGGTAATTAAGGTACCAAGGTTATGGTTTCATGGTCTAGTCCTAGATCATTCATGCTGTATACATAAACCTATGTTAAGTCTAGGATAAATGTATTTTAGATATATAGAGCTTTTTGCTGTGGTCTGCTTGTATGCACATTGAGAGAATGAGAGCTATTTTAAACACTGTCCAGTGCACCCACTCGCCCATGCCCACTGCTCCTGAGACCTTTCTAGGCAGGTGCAACTGCACGGGGAGAAAGTGAGAAAAAAGAAGCTGATACCTGCATATAGTGAATCCTATGTGAGAATTGTTAAAAAACAGCTCTGAGCAAAATAATGGAGAAAGGGAGACACATTTTTTTTAAACAACTGGGCTCCGTGGTTTGGGCTCAGTTTTTATTATTTTGGTTATTAAAACAACCGCACTAGAAAAGGCAACACATGAATATCGTAATAATGCTTCTAATACCAATAATATTAGATCTAGATTTTTTTATACCAATGTCTCCTCTACATGTCGTGATTTTTATTATTATTCATGTCATGTTGCATTTTGACAAAATCTAATGCTTAAGAAACACTTTTTGATATAAAAAGTCAACCTAAGAACAACAAAAATAAAAAATGTGAAATTTAAAATAATTTGAACAATCTATTTCAATCATTGAAATATGATGGTAAGATTGAAATAGTGGTATTCATTTAAAGGTTTTTGGCCTGTAAAAGAGGGCAACTTCAAAGTTAAAAATAAAAATTTTGTCATGCTATAAATTAGGACAGTCAAAGATTCACCATAAATTTGCAAGTCATTAGGAGAATAATTTTTGTGATTAGTGATTACATTGCTAACAACCGAAAATATACAAGAAAAATAAGTTGTAAGTTATTTATTATGTCCAATGACAAAATGATAGAAACAACAAGTAGACTATTAGAAGAGCTTTTCTTTAATGGCAACTCAACAAATCATAAACAATGATGCCATGCCAATAGCAAATATATTTTGAAATAAGTTAATAATAAGAAGCGTCAGTAAACAAAGGAAATAAAAAAGATACAGAAACAATGTCAGATCAAATTTAAACAAAACCTTAAAAGTTAAATATGTTATGATCTATCTTTCAAAAAAAAAAAAGAAAGGAAAACCATGCTTCCAGTTCCTACAGATCACTTTCCTTACTTCAGGGCTACTACATACTAAACCTAGTTGATTGCTTCAACATCAATCATCTGTCTTGTATAATGTCTTTTTCATCCTTCACCTCGCTGCAAGTGTAAATCTGCATATTCCTTTATCCTATTATTTCTTTTTTCTTAATCCCCTTTCATTTTATGATTTACCAAACCACCTTTTCTTTGTTCTTGCACTAGTGATTTTTCTATCTCTTTTCCATAAGACGTTTTAAATTAAAGAATTTCAACTGACTTTACCTCTCTTTACATATCTCCAATAAAAATGCGCAAATAAATAAGGTTATCTATACAACAATGTTTGTCTGTACAAAAAGTGGGGTTACACAAAAGAATTTCAGGGGAAAATATAAAAGTGAGTGTATAAATAGAAAAAATAACATTAACTTGATAAAAGGACAAGTTTAAAAATGTAAGAGATTATCTATTTTTACCGTGAGACTCAATCAGTAAAGTGTTATAATGACAAAAATGAGGTTCTCAGTTCAAACTCTGCTTAGGTATCTGGAAGTTAAACCAGATCCAATCTGTCTGCACTATTCCAGACTTCCCAAAAATTATTTATGGATTATCAAACATCTATTAGTTATTAGTTTTAATATGTCAAACATCTATTAGTTATAATTTGTGCAACGAAGTAGAAAAAAGATTACCACACAAAAAAAAAAAAAGAATTATTTGAAAAGATCCTTTTTGACAAATCAAATAACATTCTAGATTTGACAATTTCTGACCATATTCTGACATCTTTGTTAATAAATAGGTGGAAACACTTTTAAGTTCTAGCAGGAGGTAAAAGGGCCTTTATTATAAACTATTAGTTTAAGAACATGCCTCTCTTTTCTCATGCAAAATAATATATTTTACTGAACAAAACCACTATGGAAGGAACTTATTTTGAAACGTACAAGTAAAAATCACATTAAAAAGAAGCCTGAGCTTTCAGGTTCTACAAAAAAAAAAAAACCCCACATGATTCTGAATAAATGTTCAGGAAAACAAAAAGGATGTCTGCAGACAGCGTTTCATTGCCTCCAATGAATGTTCATTCTGTGGGGAGAAAATTGAATCATTTTTTACTCTTATTTTTAATACCCACGCTCCTAACATAAGCAAGGCATACAAAATATAAAGCAACATGAAGTAGCTATAACAACCAAGATATGGTGGCAAGAATAGTTATAATAAAAAATAATAATAATAATAATAATGGTGAATTCAGGGATGTCTAGATTATAATGCTTGATCTTTTAACCTTTACCTATCACCCTGAACACATCTTTTCATTTTGCAATTGGGTAACCCAAGTAGGAAGAATGGGGAAAACAATTACCAGTAATCTGTAGGTGGAGTTTCTCAGGTCATTATATATATCACAGCTTCTCCAATGATTTTAAAAATTAAAATAAAAAATGCATCTAGATATTTTGGTTTAGTTTGGTTCTATAGATTTCTCTAAGTCTTCAGGATGGGTCCCAAGAGTGACAACTTTGCTTGCTGTCATACAGAGACAGTGCAGGGTTTTTCCAGCTCAGCTGTCACGAACACTTTTGTCATTGACTGAACAACAAGTAGGGTACAAAATCAGACAAAAAAATTTGCTCAGTAGTCTGTTTCGAACTAGGCACCTCCCTATTGAGAACCAGACACTTTGCCACTTGAGCCAGCTCGCCCCTAGTTCCAGATTCATAACACAGAATTAGATGTAGATCCATACCATCGGATTTTAACTCAATTTAGAATCTAAATTTACTGGCTATATCTACATTCAACTTTACGAGATGCAGGTCCAGTTCTATTTCGCAACGACAGAGCGCTTTGTTAGGAGGTAAGCTTATCGATCTTCAAATTCAATCAGCAATTTAACTGGGAAAACGATGGTACTTATGAAACGTCATAAAGGTGAATGAACCCAGGAAACAACTGTACTAACCAGGATTTATTGTCAAAAATGGCAGCAAACACTGAGCGATCGATGGGGCACCCAATTTTTAGAGGAATACTGTCAAATACATATTTTTTCAACCACGATATGTACAGATGTATTCAGGAGGTAAAATATGTACTCAATACGTATTATACGTACTGGTTGGCAGCTATGTAATAATATAAAATATTATGCTACCTGATAAATGAAAATCTAGACATATTGGAAGAGATTTGAATCTAATAATAATACTGCAATAAAGTAAAAACCGTATCATTTGAATTACTAGGGATTGGATCAAAACTTGGAATAAGAGAAGGGGACATTCCTGAACCGCAGAAGTGTTTTGAACAAGCTGCCTACCTTTATTTTAAACAATTGCATTTATCAGTTTCCTTTTTTTTAAATTAAGAGAATCAAATCAAAAAGCCTTTGAATTTTTAGTCCAATTGTAATAGAGCCTAAGACAAAAACCCACCCGCTTGAAAAACTTGGTTTAAGACAAATAATTTCAGATTTTGTTTGCTTTTAAAATTTTTTTTAGCTTTTGACTCTACCTAGTTCAAGGAATCCTACCCAATGATTCTTTCTTAAAAAGAAAATGAACAATGAGTTTTCTCATTTATATAAACAAACTACTGTTAGCGGGAAAAATGTATCTTCATAAAAAAGAAACTTACATATTTTTCCTCCAGCTTTTTCTTGAAGCTCTCAATATCTTTCTTTAATACCGATGTCACATCTCTCTGAAAAATTTCAAAAGATGATTTAAAGATAAATATAGTGATGTGTATACATATCAGAATTTGTTATTTGTTCTCCTCAGAACATACAAAAATTATGCACTAACAGAAAGCTTGGAATCTAAGGTATACATCTATTTAAACACACACCTAGCAGATGTATCTATGTCAAATGACAGTTAAACGAGATATATTTATTCGTGAACATCTATCTTCAAGTTTCATGACAAATTAAATAATAAAATGTGTAGCAATGACGGTGGATCAGGCAAAAGTCAGAATTTTTACTTTTAGAGAAATGTACAGTGCACCAATAAGCATAAAACGCACTTGGAAGAGCTTGAAGAAATTCCATTTCTCACATTAAGAAGTCATTTAAGAGTCATTTTTCATTGTGTAGAGGGCTCTATCCCAAAACCTATATCACTTATCAGCGTCTTGTGCCTGATTTATCCCAGTTGATTTACAAATGAAGATACTCAAACAAAACCAAATAATACGTAATACATAAAAAAAAATACAATGAATCCAAAAATAAAAGAAATTTAAATGTAAGAGAAAAATAATAGGTTTTTTACATACATGTGCCTTCTTAGACGTTTCATTCTCCTGTAAATGCTCCTGGAGTTCATTAAGAGCATGTCTCAGTTTTGCCAGCCTTAAAAAAAAGGTTTATTAGTGTTATTCTGTTCTGCAAAGTAATCAACTAAGTTAATCCATTAAAATTTAAAAAAACATCAGTTAATCACATTAAATTTTTGTAGACATTTTTTATTTTACCATTGAGGAGCCAAAGTCTTTCATTCATAGCTGATATAAACACCATAAGAGAGAAAAACAATCAAGAATAGAAAAAGTAGTGTACATAGAAGTCTGGATAGCAGCAGTATGTGGAACAAACAAGTTGAGAAAAAAGAACCAGTTTGAGCGCTTGTTTTAGGACACAGATTTTTAGAGGAGACTTTTATCTCTGAAACAGTAAAAACTGGGAGTGCTCTACCTGTTTCTAAAATGACAGTCAATTATTATTGTCAAATTCATCAAACAATAGTGTGGCTCACCTGCAGTAACTGTTTTATTATACAATATTGAAGGATCGTCATGCAACACTAAGCTAAATCTAAAAAAAGCTACAGAACATAAGGGGAAATAAAATGCTTTGGAAAACTGCTGTTCCGTAGAAAAATCAATCTCCAGTCTGTACAAAAAATTAACCTATTTAAGTTTTTAAAAACTTTTTTTTTTTAATTTGCATTTGAAATGCAACTAAATTTGTAGTTACATTGCTTGATGATCTACTACACTTAAAGATGCACAAGAGGAAGCAATTACCTTGAAGAGTAAATATATTATAAATATCTATATTTGTTTTAAAAAAAAGTTTTTAAAATCATTAAGTGTAAAAAATCATATTAAATTATGAAAAAATATAATGATTTATTGATTTTTTGTTTTTTCTGAAAAGTAGCCATATTTGACATATGGGAGTATTGTATGAAACATGTTACTTGTCACTACTTTTAAATTTTCTGCATTTTTCTTGTTAATAAAAAAACAAGTGACATATTGTTGAACTACCTTGTATTTTATGGAAATGTGACTTTCCACTATTCCATGAAAAATTAAACCCTAAATAGTATAATACTTAAGAGACACCATATTTATTTTTCATGCAATTATAAATGTTTGTTGGGTATTTCTAACCCTAATATCTAAGATTAAAAATGTTTATGATAAAACCCCCGAAAAAAACCAAAAAAAAAACAACAACAAACAAACACCCACAACAAGAACGAAGAAGAAGAAGAAGAAGAAGAAGAATCAATGACATAGTCAAAGACCTCCCCAGGAATGTCCATGGAGCCATCTATGCCGATGATCTGGTTCTCTGGTGCTCTGAGGAATATACATCCACTGCCAACTACCGTCTACAAGAGGCCCTCAACACCTTAGAAAAGTGGACAAAGCAATGGCTAATGACCATAAACAGTGCAAAAACAACTTACACTGTCTTTAGCCTCTCAACAAAGAAACAAAAAGTCACCCTGAAACTGAATGGCCAGGCTCTCCCTGCAGAAGATAACCCTACCTACCTTGGAGTGACCTTCGACAAACGCCTCACTTGGAAAGAACAAACAGAGAAAGCAGAGGACAGGGCAAAGGCTCGTCTAGCAATAATGAAAAAGCTAGCAGGAACTCAATGGGGTGCTAATGCAAGAATCCTGAAAACCATGTACACAGGAAGAGTCCGGCCTGTTCTGGAGTATGGTGTATCAGCATGGGGCACAGCAGCCAAGTCCAACCTTGACAAGATCACCAAGGTACAAAACCAGGCAACAAGAGTGATCACTGGAGCAATGAAGTCTACACCTATAAAGGAACTGGAAACAATCACAGGACTAGCACCCATTGTACAGAGGAAAGATTCAAAGCTTCTCATCCAGGCTGCAAAGTTCAGACGACTGCCAGAGCACCCAATGAAAGACAGAATGTCACAACCAGTGAAAAGGAGGCTGAAAAGGGAGAGTTTTCTACATCAAGTAAGGTCACTAGAGAAGAAGAACCAGGACATGCAGGGCCAAAACCCCAAAGAACTGCCCCACTGTGCAAAACACCCAGCCTGGGAAGAAGAAACATCACTCCAGATCCATTGGCAAGAAGAGCTCACAGAATGATCTAGAAAAAAGATCATTTGCAGTAGAACACATCCAGACCAATTTTTAAAAACTTTTTTTTTTTAATTTGCATTTGAAATGCAACTAAATTTGTAGTTACATTGCTTGATGATCTACTACACTTAAAGATGCACAAGAGGAAGCAATTACCTTGAAGAGTAAATATATTATAAATATCTATATTTGTTTTAAAAAAAAGTTTTTAAAATCATTAAGTGTAAAAAATCATATTAAATTATGAAAAAATATAATGATTTATTGAATTTTTGCTTTTTCTGAAAAGTAGCCATATTTGACATATGGGAGTATTGTATGAAACATGTTACTTGTCACTACTTTTAAATTTTCTGCATTTTTCTTGTTAATAAAAAAACAAGTGACATATTGTTGAACTACCTTGTATTTTATGGAAATGTGACTTTCCACTATTCCATGAAAAATTAAACCCTAAATAGTATAATACTTAAGAGACACCATATTTATTTTTCATGCAATTATAAATGTTTGTTGGGTATTTCTAACCCTAATATCTAAGATTAAAAATGTTTATGATAAAACCCCCGAAAAAAACAAAAAAAAAAACAACAACAAACAAACACCCACAACAAGCACATATTTTAATTGAAGAAGTTAATAATGATCAAAATAAAATTAAAAAACAATTAAGAACTGATTTTTGCCCATCGATTAAAAATATACATTATAATTCACTTACTCTTTAATTTGAAAATGTCTGTGCTTTTTCAACTTTCCTAGCTGTTGCTCCCATAGTAACTAGGTTGAGGAAAATAAAGAAAATATATTATTGTATGATAAAACAGACATAATTAAAAAAAATGTAAATATTTAAAGATTTTCTTTTTAACTTCATTAACAAGTATTTCTGTCCTTGAGTTCAAGTCATTTTTTTAAACTGCAAAAAAGCACAAGGTCATAGCTACATGTGTATTTAATAAGAGACAGGAAGTCGAATGGAATATCTATTCATCAATTGCTATTGCAACACTTAACTTCAAAACATTTTTTATGACAATGAAATTGAAATCCTGAAACCCTTACACAATACAAAAAGAAATATTTTTAAAAAGTAGTCTGTAAAGAATATAAAATATAAAGAAGGAATGGAACAAAAAAGCCTTATCATAGTCACAACTGATTGAATTGCTTCTGAAGTAAGTTCAAAAGGAAGCATTATAAAATTAATTAAAAAATAAAACTTACCAACAGCAGCCTTCTCACATTCATTAATCTCTTTCACATCTTTACTCATGTGTGCCAAAACATTTTCTGTCAAGTTTTGAAAACCTTTTTTCTGCAATTTACTCTGAAATTAGAAAAAAATTAATATAAGAAGCAGGAATCAAATTGAGAAGCTACAACAAAACTGAAAGGTTGGAGGGATAATTTTACAGAAATACTATTGAAAAAAGGTAAGGCTGCTTTCCTTCACAGTATTAGATTAAAATATATAAAATTCTGCTGATCATAGTTTTGGAATCACCAACATAAAGCCCATTAAAAAACATTATGCAGAATGCTGGATACTATTCTATGATAAAAAACATATTTTTAATGTTAAAAATTATTAACATCATATAATTTTCATTGAAATTTATATGTGAATTATTTTTTATTCAAAAACAATGCCACAAATAGACATACTGCAAATTCACCCATGATGTTCCTATCTTTCAAATATATGGAAAAATAGAGAAATGAAACAAAACAAGAACCTTTTTCTTTGCTCATCATCCCACTTTGAACTAATACATCTGACAGTCTGACGTGTTGCATCCTCCACCTCGCTGACCAGAGAAGGTTTCTGCAAAGCAAAAGTAGATAAATGAATGTGCAAGACCAACAAATACTGATGTGTCGGAGGAAAATATAGCCGTAAGTTCGTCTAAGGAATACAATTCGTGACATGCATTCTAAAGCCCTGATAAGTCAAACTCAAAGACAAGTTGCTTCTTTTTTCAAGTGTGAGAAGATTTCCCTTTCATTAGATCAGATGATAATCCCTCTTGAAGGATGGATTGACACTTTAGGGAAAGCTTTCCAACACTAAAATATTGTAATTTTATTCAGATCATTCTAATATCTAAATTTACATTTAGAATAATTTCACCTATTTTTGGATCAGGATAAAAATGTAATGAAATAAACCCAATATCTCTTGGACCAAATATTTTTTCTTTCCATAGCAGTTTGATTTCCCCACATCTAGATAGACTAGACTAGCTAACATTTAGACCATCCAATTGTCTATTACCATATTTTGATATGAATTGCGATACAATGTAAGATTTTAACTTCATTGAGATTATTATACTTAGAAAAAAGAGTTATTTTGTTATACTGATAGGAAGAGTTGGTACCAACACTTAGCTACCTTAAAGCTACCACTAACTCTGCTAAGTTCCCAAAAAAGTTAAATCTGGGCCCCTATGAAATTCTGTCAAAGCTTAGATTAGTTTTAGCATAATGATATCTAAGGCTAATGTCAATGCAACTGGCACCTTCAACTGCTAAGTTCGTTTTAACCTTAGTTAGAAAAACTGTGTTGTACAGCCGATAAGATAATAATGTAGCAAATCAGAGCATTGCTTTACTTATACTAGCTCAGCACCCTACAAAAGTAACAAACGTGCCATTTCTGCTGCCATCAAAACCTCTTGAGTCAATTTTTAAAACGCGTCAAATAAAACATTAAAGCTATAAGTTAACACACAACACGTTTTTTTGTGGTAATTTCTAGTATCCTTTAATTTTATTCAATGCATTAAACATCACAGAAAAATGTTCTTTTGATAATCCTAATCAATTAAATTTGGGTCTTCCATTACCGCAAACTTAAGGCTAGATCTACATCTAAACTTGCAATTTGGGCTAGCATTAGTATTAATGAGAAACTAGAGTCTATACCTTAGTCTCACTGCTACAAAGTAAACTTAACAGAAATTTATGAAATTTTATAATCTATAACTATAAGCTTAGATCTTATGGAGCAGTATCAGCAGCTAAGTGTGTATGTGCGTGTAGTCTTTGGGTCATTCTAAAGATCACGCTGGGGCAGTGAATGGCCATTAGCTAACCCAGCTTTGTAAAGACAGTTGTCAACCATCAGCTAGCAGTTCATATTTTTACTTACCCTAAGCAAGTTGAAATATAGTTGTGAGAGTTGCATACAGGCCTAGTCTGTGCTTCAAAAGTTTGCACTCCCTATTTTGTAAACATATACCTGTATAGCTTCATTGGCATTAAAAAATTGAAAAACAGCAGCTTAGAATATATCACCTTCATATCTTTGCGCGTAAGTAGATCTCTCAGACTGGAATATGTAGTATGTGAGGCTCCACAATGGTCCATGTCACTTCTACTGCTTTCTGATTGGGTAATCCTTTGGGTACAATAATCCTCTGAAGATCCCTCAGACTGCTGTGATATTAAAGGCTTTAACAAATCATCTTTGATGGTATCTAGCAACGCTGCTGGGCCTGGCCCGATTTCTAACTCGTTTGCATCAATGTTCTCATGCTGGTCTGGTGAGCTCAGCGGAGATAGTCCATGTGAACCAGTAATAGACAAAGAAAGAGGCAAATAAGGAGACATTGAAGCCCCACTCTCTATCTTGGACTTCAGCTGAGAGCAATCTCTGCCTTTTTCAGGAGATGACCAAGAGCCTATGTCAAAACTAGGAACAGATTTGACAGCATTACTTTCAAACCTAGTAGGTCTAGGTAAAAATGGTGAAAGCTCCAGTTTTCTTTGCGACTTTCTTTTCTTTTTCTTGGGTGAAACATCCCTGTTTAACAATTTTTTTGGAGACTTTTTAATCTGTGCTGGTGTCCTTACTGGAGTAGTCATTTTCAGATTCAACGGGGAAAAATCATCAAATGATAATGCTGAAAATAGTTTCTTTTTGGGAGTTCTTGGCGTTTTGCATATGTCATTCACAAATGATTTTGCGTTGTGAAGAAGAGGGGAGTCTGTGGATATGGTAGAATGTTTCAATAACTATTGTTAAAAAAATTATCTGATATGATAATGAAGAGATCAGAAAAAATGTATCCATGCAAATATGAACTTTTTGTCAGTTACATTTATTGCAAATTTTAAATAATAAAGTCGAAAAGAAAAAAAATGGGAATGTTCATAGTTTCACATCTGCATAGATCTGACAGATTCACAAATATACTATGGGGCAGAATCAATTGCAAATAAATACATTGGAACACGTTTAAACTGAAATTTAGAGGGTCTAATTTTAATTTTGGTTTAACTTTAACATATTTTTTTTTTTAAAAAAAAAAAAAAAAAAAAAAAAAAAAAAAAAAAAAAAAAAAAAAGAAAAAAAAAGGACATAAGTCATGAATTTGAATTAAAAATTAGGCAATATCTTTTTTTTAACAAATGAAATAAGTTTAGCCAAGAAAGTAGGGGCATACATAATAAAGGATTTTCATTTTTGTTTTTTGTTTTTTCTTGCTTTTTGTGTGTGCTTTTAAAAAAAAAATTTTTTTTTTTTTGGGGGGGGGGTCATTTTTTTAAATTTGAATGTTAGAAACAAATCTGGAATACCTTTAGCCTTTTCCATCTTTCCTGCCTAGAAATAAGGTAAAAAGAAGGAAAACTGCAATAAGTTTGATTTCTTTTTGGTTTCGCCGTTATTTCACTTCAGCCATTTTTGGTTTCAGTGTGCTCCACTGTAAAACCTGAATATCAAAAAATATCTGACGCTAAATACTGACTTACCCAATTTCAAAGATTTTGGCATAGATATACTTTCCAATTGTTCTGAATCAGAACCAGACATGCCTTCATTATCAGAGCAGGACGAAATTTGCTCCTGATAAAAGGGTTAAGAAAAATCTCTTCAACAACTGTTTGGAATTCTCTTTTCTGACTAAAACATAAGAACGGCGCTTAGTGTTTTGAATTGTTTTTTTTTTAAGGTAATGATGTGTTTTGAGAAAAAAAAATGTTCATTTTTCTTAAAGCAAAATGAAAGACATAAAAATATGAACATAAAGGATACTGCATATTTTCTCTTCAAGAAAGATCTTCTGGGTCTTACTATAGATGATGGACCTGAAAGGAGTAGACAAAAATCGATGCAATAAAAAGGGGTAGTACTGATAAATTAACAATTAGCAACTACCATATGATTTGTAAAGTATTTGAACTATCAGTGGGATATCCTTAAGATAAGTAGATTGTATTTACCTATTGAAATTACTATTATGCATTGATTAGTGTATAACACTGCATTGCTTTTGTGTCATTCATTGATCTCTGTAAATCATAAATTCCAACTTGAGCTTTAAAACTCTCCATCGTTATCTCAGATTGTCTATTAAAGTTTTGTTCCCAACATTGGAAAAAAATAATCACAAAAGTTACAGAGTACCTGAACAAATGCTATTTTTAGCCTTTAAGGGGTGCTTAGATGGATCAAGACAACCCGAATTTTTGTCCAATACTCCCTAGAAAGGAAAAAAAAGTGAAATAAATGTAATAAATATTTTTCACATAATTGATGGATCAAATAATGAATATTTTCTCACAATAATGCCAAAATAACTATAGATCCAGCTGATGCATGTTTCTTCATGTCACATGAATGAATTTACCTTTTGTGTGTATTTCTTCATAAATTCATTTCACTGTAGGTTTAAAAAACTATTATCAAGTAGTGATCATGATCTTTTTGCAGACTTATGATAATCTTTGAATATGACTTTAAAATTTATTTCAACATTGTAGCACAATAGAAGAATAATTTATTAAATTGAAAGACCAGTTGCGACATTTTAACCCACTTAACAAGTGATGAAATAATTATATATAATTATCTACACAACACAAAACATAATATTTTGATTTGAACATGATCATAACAATACTTTTCAGTGATTTATGAAAAGGGACTGATAATTGTTTGCCTTGTATGATAGAAGTTTCTGCTGCATGAGTAAATACCCAAAGTGAATGAATTGATTAATCAGTACTCTTAAAATAAGCAATATTGTCTTGGGGATGTGGACTTCATTAAATCTACCATGTCGCATAGCTTTCTTATTCCAAAAGACTATTTTTTATGTTTGCACTTTGAAAAGTCTGTACTATTTTCACACTAAAAAGAATATAAACTTTCTAATGATTTTCCATTCACTAATATTACATGGAGTTTTGGGTTGGTTTGTGTTTTGTTAAAAGAGAGAAAATTATCATGTATAAAAATTTCCTTAAGTTCCCCAAAACTGTTATAAAAGAAAACTATTCACCAGAATTTGATGGTCCAGCTTTGAGGTAAGCACTTCCCAAGGACTGTTGATCAAATTCTTGCTGAAGTCCTCTGATGCAAGGTGTTTTTTTCTTGTGTGAGCCATTTCAGAACAGCTCAAGCTTGGAATCTTTAGATACATATCCTTAGTCAAAGGACTTTTCAGATTTTTCCAAGAAGCAGCAAGATGGCTTTCATGATCAGATTGTGCGTCATTGATTTGATGATCATCGTCACTTGGGGATTTAAAAGACAACTGCAACCAAGACAAATGCATGTCATTCAGTAAAATTTATCTTTAACCCAAAAAGCACACAACTTCTTAACCTTTGCTATTAAAATGTTAATTAAATTCAAATGAACGCAAAGAATTTCATCACATAGGATATAACAGAGTACGGATACATAATGAGTTTTAACAAATTTCCGTTCTGACATTGCCACATGATATGTAAAAAATCCATCTCAAATATTATTCAAAGTAGTATTCACAGAATCAAATAATACATTTATATAATTGTATTGATGAATATTTGTGAATTGAACATTTCCAATATCTTAAAAGTTATGAAAATAAATTTTATTTGTTTCAAATTTCAAACCTTTACCACACTGATCATGTTAATTTAACATTGAAAAAAAAAGTACCTCAACTTTTAAGACCTTCTATAACTTGTTAAAAAGTAATGCCAAATTTGTCTATTATAAAAAGTCATATGTAAATTATTAAACAACGATAAAAAAAAAACTTTTACACTTCTTTTTGATTTCTTATTGGAATTATTCTTGGAACGTCCGGAGCTGTTTGTCAGGATGGATGAGACAGTCTTTTTCAGCTTAAATATAAAAAAAAAAAAATATTTAAAAAATTAAACATAAATCATTTTATTTGTGTGTTATGCAAGTGGAAAACTAATAGGTCAACTCACACATCTAAGTTTTGAAATTAAAGAGATTTTGGATTTTAGATTTGTTTTTCTTTTTTTCTTAACATTAAGTAAAGAATATAATTAAATATCTCTGCATGCAGATCAATTCCAGTTAAAATCATCTGCTATAGCTGAAAAGATGCTCTAAGTTTCTTACAAATAGTAATACAAGATGCCTTCTTTCATGATGTTGTCAGTTCATTTGCCTTTGAGTAGCTCTTGGGGCCCGTCCACAATATAGCCTATATAGTGCTGCTGTTGGACGTTAAACCAACCCAACCAACCAACCAACCAGCCTTTGAGTAGCAATTCATAATTTTTGGTATAATCTAGTTTCATATATTTCTGAGACTATAAACTTCTAAAGTTATGACAAAATACAGATATAAATGTATTTCTCTTGCAGTTTCAAGTAAATTTATGCTTCTAATTCTATGCTAAATAATATTGTCATATAAAAAAAAAAAAATAAAGTTATTAAATGTTTACCACTGTACTTTAAGGATCCTTTTTCATATATTACCTTGTTCTTTATACTATTATTTCCTTCCTTGAACCATGATAAACTTTTATCTGGAAGGATACAAACAATTTAATAAATGGTCGTTATCGTAAAAGAAAAAGAAAACTGCACTTTTCTCTTTTACGAACTGAAGTCAATGAATCTGAATCAAAAGTGATGAGCTGAAAAACTTGCTTGTCTTATACACTATATTTGTTTTAATAGATCTATTGTTAATACCTTTAAAAAATCTTATGATCTCCAATTTCTCCCTGTGGGCTATCTAGGTACAGCAAGTATGAACTTTAAACTTGATATTTCACCAAGATTCTTGGCAAAGAACAGAGATTAAGATTACTTAAATACATGGGTACATAAGGATGTTAGCATCAAAAACTTCTGGACTTAGGATTTGAAAACACAGAAAAATGAAAAAATCATATACACAAATGGAAACCCAAATTTCAGGCACATCAAGAAGACTGCATAATCCATTTTAGCCACCTACTTAATTGCTCCTTTGCACAACATTTTAAACTACATTAAATCTTACAGGGATCACACAGCCTTGGCGTTTTTTCCGTTTCAAGTCGGTCTAAAACTATTGATCTTTGAGGTGTTTCAGCCATAGGGTCAACAGGTCTCTTCTGAAGCTGTTTGTCATGCAACCTTTGATAAAGATGGCCATACTCAATCTCATCCTCAGTATTATCCCCATCCACATCAGCCTGATGAAGTGAAATACACACATATCAATTATAGAATGCATTATCTTTTTTGAAGACTGCTTTATGAAAACAATATATTTGTTAGGTTCCTCATAATAAAATGTATAGAACTTAAACATTTAGTTCCGGACTAATTATTTATAATACAATTCTTTTAAAAAGTTGTGTTAGAGTTTTGAAAAAAAAAAGTTAGAAAAATTTTAGTTTTCAATTATTATTTTTTAATTGGGTTTTACATTATTAATAGCTAAAAAAAATTAGATGCAGGTGGTATCTGAATAATTATCAGATAAAAACAAACAAGAAACAATCAAGTACAACCAATCAGAATTAAAATAAAAAATTTAAGCAGAAAATATAGTTATCATTATTTTCAAAATTTTACTTACCTTTTGCTCTGTATGTTTTCCTTTCAATTTATTATACGTCTTCCCTCTCATTTTCTCTTTTACTGTGAGGGGGGTTTTAGATTTCATCCAGCTGCATTCACTTCTGTATAACCAGAACAGTGATTAAAAATGAAAAAATGTACATAACATGAATGGTAAATCATCAACAACTTTAGACATTGAGTCTCAGGATAATTTTATAAAATGCCTATTCATCATGAAAGTAACAAAAAAGCTTTGAATTTTTTAAATGCCAGAATTTCGAGTTCTAGCATATACTTTTATTCAGTGATTGCAAAAAATTACTGAATTTAAATGAAGAACAAATACTTTTACCTACGCTTTTGGTTGGAAGAAAGCAAAGGAAAAAAAGTGTAAGAAGTGTAAGGCACACACAAATCATACCTCGAATTCTCAATAACACCCTCGCTTGCCACACTGTCACCGTCAGCTTGATCATATGGAGTACATGGGATAGAATCATCAAGAGGAGGAAATACTAGACCTGAGTCTGGGGACACCTGCAACTGTAAAAAACACATAATTGCATGTAAGAATCTTTTCTAGTATTTGCTCCATAATTTGCTATGAGCTGAGAAAGGATGCTTTTGTAACTCATGGCAATACCATTAGATAAAAAATTTCAAGCAAAACTTAAAATTTAAGAAAAAGTTACAAATAATGATGTAACTAAACATACAAGGTAATAGCTCTTGTGAAATCTTTAGTAAATATTGGTTATTACCGGCAATGTTACTTTTGTGTTGTAATGTACAACACTTATGATCAAACTCTTTAGTGGGTGATATATTTCTCTCCATTCTAACACTTTCAAAACAGTTTAATCATTTGAAGGATAAGACTGATTTTGTGCATAAATCTTTTCAAGTTATGGACAAAATAGGCACATTTATTATGTTTCCGTCTTTCAAGTACATGTATTTTTTTAAAGTATAATCTGCTTATCACTTTTATGCTGATGACAATCAATTTATATCTGGTGTGGTTAAAATGATCTAAGGAAAGGTATTCTCAAAAAGGGTAACTGTCTCTTAGGTGTTAAATTACACAGTTAGTCTGCATCCTTTATATAAACACAAAATGTTTAAAACGGAATGATGAAAAATAATCATGGTTCAAATCAAACATGTGCAAATCCTTGCATCAACAGCCTCTTAGAACATTTTATGGTAATACTTTTAAATCCCATCTAAACATGAATTTTTGTTACAACATCATTGAAGTATATCTAAAAACCAACAGCAAAAAAACCCCACTTTGAATAGAGTAACTTTTAAGAGCAACAGATTATTTCTATTCATAAAATAAATTCAAACTCACTTGGTCTTTTTGACTGGAAAACAATGCAAACTCCATAGAAGTTTTGGTGCTGCCTTTAGATTGATTCTTCTGTGTAAAGCTTTTCTGACTGGAAAACAATGAGAATTCCACAGATTCCTTAGAACAAGCTTTCTTCTTTCCCTTGTTTTTCAAGGATTTGGATTTCTTCAAGAAGCTTTTCTTGCTAACATGAGACATGTGGTCAAATGCAGACGTCCTATCATATGTTGTATCACAGCCCCGCTCTTGTGCTTTTTTATGTTTTTCTCTGTCTGGCAATTTGTCCTTTGAGTGTTTTAATTGAGAGTTGCTCTTATTTGTATTGAACGATCTAAAAGGGAGTAAGGGCCCTTCAGTTGATGTAGTAGTACAT
Organism: Elysia chlorotica; assembly: GCA_003991915.1. Lineage (NCBI taxonomy): Eukaryota > Metazoa > Mollusca > Gastropoda > Plakobranchidae > Elysia > Elysia chlorotica. The sequence continues at coordinate 882,165 of RQTK01000013.1, forward strand.
TCTGTTTCAAAATTATAAGGATCAGTAGAGCATTTGCTATTTATCATCTTGGAATATGATGTGGTAGTTACCGTTGTTTTGATTTCCCTACTTGTCCAAAATGTTTTCTTTTGTCTGTTTTCTTTAGGTGCTTTTTTGGGTGCCATAAATCCAGCCATTTTCATTGTGTAGGGGTCTTTTTGAGATTTCCTCTTATCAGCAGCAGGAGACAGATTTGTGAAAATGGACTTTTTAGGGGATGGTTCACTTGATTCACATTCTTTGTATTGAATTTTTTTATTCCGTTCTCTCAGTTTTCTCCCACAATGATTATTTTCATGGGTGTCTGAAACTCTTAATCCATCTCCACATCCACCAACAGGAAGAGATAACATATTGACATGGTTTTTATTTGTAATATTCTTACATTGCGTTCCATAGAGGTTTTGGGGATCACCTTTCTTCATATTATCATCTCTTGTCTTTGTATATTGAACTTTATTTAAATCAATTAAATCTTGTGAAGCTTCTCCAATGTCTTTGACTTTATGTTTGCTGACTGTTTTCTTAAGAGAGCCACACTTGTTGAAAACGTAAGAGCTTTCCATGTTAGAGGAAGTTTGAGGTTCTGTATTGTGGATGTGAAAATCTCCTGAAGCATTAAGTTCATTTTCCTCAAAGCCAAAACTTTTGGGAATCTTTTCATTACTAAGTTTTCTCAGTTTGTGCATTTTGAGATTTCTGTTTTCTAATCCTTGAGTGGGTTCTATTGGAGGAGAACTGTTGAAGTCATCTGGAGTTCCAGCAGTAGTGTTGGGAATATTTAGATATTGCGGTGTCAGTTTGTCACATTGTGTTTCATTTATAACATCAACAGGAAAGTTATTTTCCATCTGACTTTCAATAAAAAGGAATCCTGAGTTTGATGAGCTAACATCGTCAAAGGAAAAGGTTTTGCCTACTGCTTTAGAGGCATGATTGTTTTTGTGTCCTTTTATACCCATCATGTCTTTTTGACAATGATTAACTTCTGCATTCAATGAAAGCATAGTCTTGTGTTTGTCAGAGTTTTTTGTTGTGCCTTTTTTACTTTCTTTTTCATTATCTTTATATATTTGACTTTCACTTTCATGGATATCAAATATCACTTGGGATATTGTGTGATTGGTTTTTACAGAGGAATCCTTAATTCCGGATTTAGTATGGGATTGTGGTACACCATCTTTATTTCTTTCCTTGAAAATGTCACCTTGATTTTCATCTTTACTGTTTGCTTTTTTGCTGCTGTCTAGTTTATCATAATTTAAACCGTGATCTTTAGACAGTCCTGCCAAATCTTGATAATACTCCCTTCTCTCATCAGAGGTCTTTTCTGAGACTTGAAGTTTATCCAATGGACTGGAAAGTTTATTGTCATCCTTTGAGTGGTCCTGCCCAATGAGAGATTTATTTGCATAGGTCGTTGCATATTCTTTAGATTCTTTTTTGTTTGATAAAATATTTAGAGCTCCCTTACTGCCTTTTTGGTTAGATTTAGATTTCTTCTCTCGCAGATTTTTTCCGGTGGAAAATTCCCTTTCTTCTTCAAAACTACAACTATTTTGAGTCTCTCCAGGAGTGAAAACAACTATGTCAGAAGTACTTTTGATGATCTGATTTTTTTTCTTACTTTTATCTTTCCCATTACCCTTTTCTGGACGTTTCAGAAGTAAATCTACACGAGGATGCTTGAAATCCTCCTCAGAAATACATCCAGGGCTGATTAAACTTTTCAGTATCTCAGCTTGAATGGGTTTAGGTGTTGTATCCTCTTGTTGGCCTTTCATATGCCTAGAAGTCTTTTCTTTCTTCTCTGGTGTTTTTATAATTAGAAAAAAAAAGGAAGAAAAAAAATTATGGACACACAAATCTAACAAGTTATTTACTAGTTACAATATAATAGTACATTTTTGTACAAATTTTCTAAAAACAACAAGCGAATGGTAAAAACCAACAGTCAATTGTATCCTTGGTACACAGATAAAAACTTTATGATTTTGGCTAACTATGTCTCAAAGATCCTAACCAAAATTCTAAAGTTGATGAAAGTATTTTAGACAAAGTTCATTATAACATATACTAGTAACATAGGTATAAATATTGGTCAAAAGCTTTTATTTCTCTAGATAAATAAGCAATTTAATGCCAGAAAAGAATTAAAAAACAATGCCTTTTTTTTTTTAGAAAAAAAAAGAAACAACCCCACATTTACAATTAATGACAAAAAGTCATTGCTTGATAAGAACCAATTTTTTTGTAACCTAATTTTTATTTTTTCCCCCAATTCTAACATTGATTTCAATTAATGGAAATTGCATTGAGAAATAATAAGTCATAAATATGTTGCTTTCAAATGGCATTTGAATTTATGAAAAGAGAAAGTTACTAGAAAATGACATAGAGGGTGGGGGTGAAAAGAAACAGGGAGAGCATAAAACCACTTCAGCAATCTGAGATTGCTTTGTTGCATGAAGCATCCTCTTTTGGGACATGAATAAATGCCATTGTATGCTATTTTTCATATGAGCTATCTTTCTTTTCTTGGAGATATATAAGCATACAAAATCGGTTTGTAAAATTTGGGAGAAATTAAAAAAAAAAAATGACAACGCTCCTTCTCTTGGATCACATATTGATTTCTTTCACTAATGTAGACTTTAACTTTGACTTTAAATAAAATCTGATGTTTTTCAATATGGGCCCAAAAGAATGTGGCTGTTTTAAGTATTTAAGGTTACTGTGTCAATTGATACCCATTAAAAAATGATATGGAATACCAGAAAAAAAAAATTAGGAGAACTAAAATTAAATAAAGCTTTTAAGAGTTACTAGGCTTTATGTCAGATTCTGATTATTTTCCTCTCGATTTTAATACATAAAATAGTAGAAGACAATGGGCTCAGGATAAAGCTTTTTTGTCTGACTTGTAAAGCAAAGGAAAAAAGCACTTGGAAGCTAAATTAAAAAGACAACAACCATTAAACTGATTCAAATCCATTGTCAGTTTTATTAAGTTTACAATAACAATTACCTTCATCAACACTTGTAACTGTTGGTTCTTGAACCTTGAAGATATAGAAGAAAAAAAAATTTTATGGGAACCAAATCAAATATTTCTGTATAGAAAAACATTGTAAACAACTGTGATGGCACATCAAATCTCTTTAAATAATTTAATTTAATAATCTTATTTTAAAACCATGATAAACCATGTTTCTCAATGTTTCTTTGACATTTTAATCATAAAAAAATGTACTTATAAAAAAAACACTATTTTTTGTAACAAAAAAAAACAACAACCTTACAATAAGCACTGATCTATGCCATACCAATTTATTCTTGTGCACATTGGGTGAACCTTCATGTCTAAAAGGGAAAAAAAAGAAGTATTGTGACATTAGAATATTAATTTTAAATAATTTATCTTTTTATTTTAATGTTGAACTTTTCGAAAAAGAAAAATCAAATTGTTTCCCTACATAATAAATAAATATAATAAAAAATTTGTCAGTAACACTGTGACTATATCTTTTAATAGCTTACTAAGTCAACTTTCATTTGATTTCAATGTGGCATAACTCAGACTGGCATGTCCCACTATTTTTAGGTGAACAACTTTTTTTAAATTTTAAGATAAAAAAAGATTTCATATTAGGACAGAACCACATGATTTCCTCATTAGCATTCCTTACAATCTTTTTGATTCTACGCTTTTTTTTTCTCCTCTAGTTTATCGAGATCATCACCAGATGGGGAATACAATTAACCTGATTAGGAAGTCTCTAACACTGAGTCAACCAGTCTAGACAAAAGTTTATATCTAGACCTACACAAAGGTTTATACCTAGTTGTAGATAGACACAGGTGTTAAGAGCCACAAAAAAAAAAAAAAAGACGGGTCTACATCTAGGTTTAGACCTCACAGACAAGCATGGAAAACATATATAACTAGTCATAAATGTATAAGAGAGTGTTTATTAGTATATATTTTGATTACATAATATTCTAAGATGTAGACTGGACAGCACCCAAAAATGCTAGATAAATAACCTGGTGTAAACATTACGACATAGCTCAGGGTAGCTGGTCGAAGGGGGTGTAAACACTCAGCAGAACTGGGCTGTGGTCTTTACACATTACATTTAAAGTCAAGGCGGATTGAACAAGAATCTTAGATATCACTTCCTGACAAAAATATCATAGCTTTATAATTGAAAGTTAAAAAAAACTAAAAAAAGCACCTACTTTTAAGACATTCTATTCAAAATAAAAAAGGTATGCATGCAAAGATTTAAAGCTATATCAATAACATACCTTATGCCATGCAAGTCAGGAGTCAATGTTGTTATGACAAGAGAGTCTGAAACAAATTTCATAAATATGTGTTGGTTTACTGTTATTTGAAACATCTCAAGCTATTACAGAGGCAAAAAGGAGAAGCTTTTCCATACCTACATGTCCAAAATTTTTTGTTCATTAATATTTAGTTTCATAAAAAGGTTCATAACATCCGCAGTTTGAAACAATTTCTAAAATATAAAACAAGGTAACATTAGAACCAATTTCTGGTGATTGAAATTTATCTTAAAAAAAAAAAATGTGTGCTCATTTTTTTTTAAAAACATGATAGAAACGTGCTGTTTTTACATTTTTTTTTACCTTCTTTAATCCTAGAGTGTTTTATCTTTGATCTGGATTCAGTTGTTTTCCTTGATTTTTCAACTGTGACTACAGGAGTTTTCACTTTTTTAGTGGATCTACAGCTTTTCTGTGGTGGGGTTTTTGATTCTTTTGAACCAGTTTCACCTTGAATAGTATTTAAAGAACCATGAGATCCCAGGAAAATGCATAACAATTCAATGGTCAATGGATCTTGCAAACTTCAAACTGATTAAAACTCACAAATAACTGTATATGTTGGCTATATTGTTTTCATTAAAGGAACTTTTTTTTCCGTTTAACCCACACTAATCTTGAGATATAGAGTATTTTATGCTTTAGAAAGAGGTGTATCCTATATGAGAAAAAATGTTTTTTATCTGTATCTATAATATCATCCACCTCAACATCATAATTAAATGGTTACATTAAAAATATATCTGTATTCATATTTCTTTAAAATAAAAACCATTTTTGATAAAAATCAATTACACTCACCAACTGTGTGCGTGTTCTTATCATTTGTCTTGATAGATTTTTCAAGCTCACTTGAGGCCTGTCTATTGTTTAAGTTAGATAGTTTCTTCTGATTTTTCACATCTTCCATCCGGGTACTTTTATTTTTGGTATCTGTCTGTCTTTTCTCCTCTTCGGCCATTGATTCGACATTCTTTTTGACATTTCTCTGAGAACGTCTTAACGGGCAACTGTCATTTTCTTCCATGTTGGGATATATTCTGTTTGAGATAGAAAACTGTGCATCTTTCTCTAGCACTGATTCTTTGGAATTAATTACATTTGCAGAATCCTCAGAAATAGATTCCATATGTTTATTGTGATAGGATTGTATATTTTCATCTGTCACTTTAAAAGACCCGCCGATGTTTTTTTCATTTGATTTAGCAGACAGTTTATCACGGGGGAAGGTTCTCTTTTGGTGCTCTATCAAGTTGGAGATGACATTTGTTTCCACCAAAGGCCCAGTACCAGAACATTTACTTTTTAACTTTTCTAGCTTGCCATGATCCTCTTCTAGAGAGACCTCCACAATTTTATCCTGTGACAATGAATCTGACTCTAAGCTTTTTTCTTCGTTTGCATATTTTTTCTTTTTAACTTGGGTTTTGTGCCACGTCAACTCTTGGCCTTGAGATGATATCACTGAACCAGTCAGTGTATTCATAGGTTTTATTGGGACTGATGTCTTGGCACTAGACCTGGTTTGTTGGGACCAAGTCTCACAATCATTTAGAGAAGAAGCTTTTACAGAAGAATTTGAGCCTTCATTAACTGTAGACATATCCTGAAAAAAAAAAAAAAAAATTACAGACTCCTATTCAAGCAATTTACTTTAAACATTGTTAAAATAAATGAATGGCTGTTGTCAGAGGTGACTAGAAAAAATTAATTATTCCTGTCCTTGATAATATTATTAAAGACGGAAACAAAATTAGAGAATACAGAAATAACATTTTAATAATTATTCATTGCGCAATTTAACTTGAGCTTTAAAGAAAACGCAGGCATTTTCCGTGTGCAACAATCAATCTTTTTTAACCAAGCACAATTGCAGCGGTATACTATCTGATACCCCATTGGGGACAGATTTGATGGCATATATTTAGAGCTGGATGGATATTGTTGTTTCTATACAATTTTCACAAACTTTTTTCTCCTGATATTATGTGATTGCACGTGATTCTGGAGATTGTGGCAACATTGTTTAATTCCAATATGCGTGCATTTGACATATAAACTGGTGATCTAATCCCCAATTGGGTTAACTCAAAAAAGGGTTTAAAAAAAAAAAAAAAAACCAGGAGAGAAAAAAATTAAATGGTTTTCTAAGGAAACCATTAAAAAAGCAATAAACTGGTTAAAAAAAAGAAAAATTACCTTTCTGGGCAATGAATCTGATTCAAAGCTTTTTTCCTCATTTGAATGTTTTTTCATTGTATCTTGAATTTTGTTCCACATGGATTCTTGGCTTTGAGATGATATCACTGAACTGGCAGGGGTTCTCATGGGTACCATTGGTACTGATGTCTTGGCGCCAGACCTTGTTTGTTGAGATGGAGTCTCGCAACCATTTAGAGGCCGGTTGTGGCAAGAAGATTTTACAGAAGAATTTGAGTCCTTGTTGACAATAGAAATGTCCTAAAATAGAAAAAAAAAATATTGATAAAACAGTCTAATTTTAGGAGTAAAAAAATAAAACAAGAACTTATACCTGTACTCTAATATTTCATACATCAACGCAAAACATAATTACAGCCTTGAATAAAAAAGGTTTTTTGTTTTTGATTCAAAGAAGAGCTAGAAGGAACACATATTTCTTTGTTCGTGGATTTATTATTAGTGGGCAATAAAATAGAGAAACAAACAGGTATGAAACATATCAATGGTTCTTTGTTAAGGAAAGTTGCCAAATCGAATAGAATTACTGTATAAAAAATTACCTTTCTATTTTTCTCAATTGAGATAGACAGTGGGCTAGGTACAGATGAGACTTTTTGTTGGCCTTTTGACATTATTTTCTGTAAACATGAATAAAACAAAAAATGACAAGTCATTTCAACCTCTGCAAAAATGTTTGTAAACATTACTTTAGATCTTCATTGATTTAAAAAAATAGTCAAAGAGCATTTAAATGGTAGCCACAGACATCAAAATTTTTTTTTTTTTTTTTTAATGCAATGATGTGTTATAGTAGTTAAATGCTTAACATATTATAATTTGTTGAAATTGTACTAATGCTATTAACCCAATCGCACCTATAGCGCCCGAAAGCGCCCTGAAAAAAATGACTTCCCCGTCCCAATAGCGCCCGAAAGCGCCCTGGCTCGCCCCTGAAAAGCGCCATGTACACAGTGGTAGAGGTAGGCTTTTTTTTTTTTTTAATGAAAATGGTCGAACAATGATTGCACTTTGTGGGCACCAAATTGCCTTGCCATTTAAATCGAGCATGGCTATACCACTAGACCACTACGCTCCTTAAAAAAGGAGTTTCATGACTAGGGTATTACTACTCCTTTTTAAGTGACTTATTATCTTGATTGGAAATCCAAATCGACCAAAGACAACCACTATATATTTCGAGCATCACTTCCAATGATACAAACATCTAGGGACAAACAAACACAATAACGTATGCTTCAAAGTTTATTGTATTTTATCAATTAAATTTTAGGAGAGGCAGACCACTGGATTAGTTATGGCTGGACCTGGAATTTTTTGTTTAAAGGTATTTTTCCACAGTGGCATAATTAATCCAGTGGTCTGCCTCTCCTAAAATCTATGTCCCAACCAGTAGGAAATAACATATTATCAGGGATCAAATCCAAACCTTCATGGAAGCAAAATGCTGTACTGATCCACTTCCCTCAAGCCCTAGGTTTTTTAATTGTTCAGCACCAAAGATTAAGCCATTTGTTTTATAAAATATGTTTCTTACACTACTTCTATAGTAAATGATTCCTTTCGCATTTATTTCTCTCCTTTGCTTTGGTTAATTTACACTAACTTTAACAAAATCCATTCATCATACCATTTTTTGCTATGCCCATAATAATCAGAAAACTAATATATGAAAACAGTTTTTGTTTTGCCATTCCTTTCAACATAGCTTTTTGCTTTTTCTCTCTCACTCTTTATACATTTCCGTAATGCTTTGCATAGTAAACCTCAAAATTTAATTAAAAAAAAAAAGTTTTTGTAAGGCTCTTCACTGCCCTATAATATTTCACAATTAACCCCACTAACTTTGCATTTTACAAGCTAATCTCTTCTCATCAAAGTTTCTGTTTTCTTTGGTACCCAGATTATTTTCCTTTATAAACATAACTAATATTTTCTGAGTAAAAAACAATGTTTCAGATACCTTCGACTCTGTTGAGCATATAATAATAATAATAATAATAATAATAATAATAATAATAATAATGGAATTTATAGGGCGCCCACTCCCCACAATGTGGGCCCTAGGCGCCTTACAATGTTAATCCATTCATCCACTTACATACAACTAATACAACATAAGCAAAATACACAATAAAAACAGAACATAACCACATCTACACTGGTGACTAGGATTGAAAATGTTTTGTAAAAAGATGGGTCTTAAGTTTACTTTTAAACTGGTCTAATTTTGTTATTTCCCTGATGTCACTAGGAAGCGAATCAACATTTTTGTGTAGGTAAAGATACGGCCAACAAAACAGACCATATCAACATTCTGGTGTACATAGATATATCTTTCTGCAATCAAATAAACACAATGCTGCTATTGAGCATTATTTGATAAAAAGAGAGCATTAAAAAATATCAATTTTTTTTTTATTTCATGCAAAAAGGCAAGAGTAAAGAGATAGAAATTGTAACTGCTTGTATCACAAAATGCACAAGTAATTGTTTGACACTTATCAATACTTACAGATGAGTCGCCAAATGTTCCCAAGAGGGCATCTTGAAATGGATAGGCAGTTGAAACATGAATGACAAAAAGATGAGACTGCCCATCAGGGTCTTTGCTGTTGTAAATCATAGCTCCTGGCTTCAGCTCAATGACTGCTTTCCATAAATTTCCCTGATCTGTGGTTCAAGTAAGTATAATAACTATTTAATGCTTTATTTAAAACATTTTGAATAGTTCAATGGCTCTAAATGCAAACGCATAATGGAAAAGAAGCTAAATTGCAATCAACAATATTATCTTGGAAAAAAGTCAGTTAAAAGCAGAGACAAATATTTAGACAGCATTTTAAAATTTAAATAAATATGATTCACTAGCATATATATATATATACATATTAAAAAAAATCAATGTTAAATTCAATGTTGGTACTTATCATTCTGACTGTTTCAGCAACAAGAAGATCGTGTGCTTCAACATCTTCGGGAAGAGCACTGAGTGAGGCAATGTACTCATTAAGCAGTTCTCCAGCACGTAAGATAAAAGTTTGTGACATTTTAAAATATTTTGAAGAATTCTATGGGATGTATTATTCTTTATCCATTACCCAAGCTGTTAAAAACCTAGATAAGAAAAGAAACAAAATGATTCAACAAAAAATACATCCATTTCTCTTTAAAAAAAAAAAAAAAAAAGAAATAATGAAATTGAATTAGGAGTTTCTTGTTCTTTCTTTTTTTTTTTTGGTGAAATTTGTTATGTAAGATGCTACTTTAAACAGGATTTTTACTTAGGGGCACTGAGGGGTTAGAACATCAGCTTTTGACGCAGGAAAGCTGGAAACTCCTGGTTCAAGCCCTGGTCTGGAAGCATTTTGAAGGCTCTTCAATTGCTCTTAACGGGAGCACCCGCCATCGCCAGCTGGTCTTTTTTACGGGAGCACCCACATCGCCCGATATGAATCGAGTTTGGCATACACCTATTGTGTACGGATTAGCAGCTAGCTATTATGTTCCTTTGGAAAAAGAAGATTTACACATATCATTTATGCAGAGATATACTTTCCATAGCCGTGTACTGCTTTAAAAAATATGCGGTTGCCGAGTTACGATTTTAATCAAAAACACCGATCAGATTTCTACTCTTCCGACAAAAGTAAACACATTTGAGATTAGATTTGCTCGGCATGCACATTGAAAGTACAGAATAAACGTCTGAAACACCAATGCTTCTGTAACAAACAGGTCTCTTTCTATCAAAAAAAGTTCCAACGTTCATTATCAGTTTACAGCTTGTTAGCGATTTCTCAAAAAGGTCTGTCGTTTTCTTCGCATCAAACTCAAAGCTTCCACGAAGTACAAGCACTAGATCTATCTATATAGGGTCTATATTGATCCTAACAGGGAGAAAATATAATAATAAATGTTAAAATTGGAAACTTTGGTAGTGTTACCTTGGCATGTCTACAGCGGGAGCTTGTTTACAGCAGGATTTTTCTTCTGGAACCAAAAGTCCGGCACTCCTTGAGTTTTGTGGTCCCTAGCCTGAGGGCGATCAAATGGGTGGGCGGCCCGAATTACTTTTTTGATATCTTTTATTTCTATTAAAATTGACTAAAATATCTGCCAACTGTACTCCCTATCTTTTGGTTATGTTTTATTTCTATTTAAAAATTGAATATAATACATGCCAGCTGTACTCCCTGTTTTTTTTATTAATTTTTTTTTATTGTACATGTATTGGCATGACTTGTTTGATTCATAGAGACAGATTTGATAGTATTCAATTGTATATTTAGACGCGGGTTGTAATGCGGGCGGGGACAAACATACACAAGCACATAGGCTACAGTTGATCTGTTAAGCAACTGAAACTATCTGTCTCTCAGTCTCACACTCGTTTGCTCTTCCTCTCTCTCTCTCTTTCTGCTCTCTTCACAGGTTGACTGACTCCAATGTAATCGAATCCTACCCATCCACTCCTCGAATTCCGCCCACCAAGCCAATTTAATTGCCCACAAGTTAGGGACCACAAAACTCAACGAGTGCCTAAAGTCCCGCTGTAGTTATGATTTACTGATAATCTAGGTCCGATCAATACTAGATCTAGATACTTTACATATCACATGCAAACAAACATACAATGAAACCCGCTAGTTTTGTTATCTCCCAAAGGGCAGGTTGTTAGGCCGAGACCACTTCAACAAAGATGCAGTGACAATCCACCTTCAGATTTGAGCACTCATATTATTATGGCTAGATCTAGAAATCTAGTGTCCGAAATTTTCCTAGATCTAGTGCCCGGAATATTTCTAGAGACTAGATCTAGACCTAGATCTACCAAAAACAATTTAGATCTAGAAGATCGTACTGATAAACAATGCTCTGGCTCAAGATCTAGATTCTAGATCCTGAAAAGATTTTTTTTTAATCCCTGCAACTTTTTTCATAGTGTGAATCAATCCAAAAGATCCGCTCATAATAAACATTCACCACAGGAGCAGACGATGTCAGTAACCTTTGACCCGATGAATACAATTAGAACCGTAAAGTAACTCAAAGAAGCCTCAAAAGCATTCGTAGAAAATAACGTTCGACTATTAACTTTTTTTCTTTGCACTTTGTTCATGTAGCAGGATACGTGTCTATGTAGACAATATGCCTACTAATAGGGAAAAATGTATGTAAATATATTTAAACTGTAATGCTATTATAACAGGCATTACTATGGTATTTTAAGGGCTTCTATAATCTTTATTCTATTTTTAAACCATCCCCACCATTTTCTCTCTGTGGACACATTTTTGCATCTTAGCAACCATTATGGTACGATGTCAACAAAACTATTCCTTTTTTAGTCAAAGGGACAGTTTTTAGAATATTATTGTGTGGGAGCAAAAGTTAATACAAACTAGCTGTGATATTAAACCTGTGTATATATATTTTAGTATTCGTTTTTTTCTATTTTAAAGGTACCGGTACGGCAGATATCTCAGTTGATTGTCCCATTTTCTTACACAAAAAGGTTCACAAAGGGCGGCTCGTTTTCACAATAATGGAACCAAGCCTACGCCATTGAAACGCTTATTAGGTCAGATAACTCTTGTTGGCAAGAAAAGTGGGCGGCGGCCGTGTGGCGGGATTTTCGATTATACACAGCTTGGTGCTGTCTAGCTTTGGTTCATGTAATCGCGTTGTGTTAGACTCTTGTGTTGTCTACTTATGAAGCTAACGACAATAGAGAATGGAAAGATTGCTCTTTGGCTATGAATTTTCACGCCTTTGTTGTATGCTTGAAAAAAAAACAACAACAAGAAAACAAAAAAGAAACAAAAACACATGCAGCTGTAGTTTTACATCTGTAGACAATTTGATGAGATTTCAGCTGTTTCTTTTTTTTTTTTTTACTTTGAACGGGAAATCGGTTTTAAGACATGTGTTTTTCATCGACTTTAACTGTTTTCTAAGAGATGAATAACTTCAAATGTTGAAAAGCGTGCTCCCTACAGCATCCGAAAACAGCTGCCAGACGATCGACATGCCTCTTAGTGAGTAAGTGCGTTTTCTTTTTAAGGAAATGCGTCTTTGTAGAAACGCCCTGAAAAAACACCGACCCTCTACCGAGACGAAGGTATCGCGTGCTCACCAATGATTAACAAAGTTGATTATTGAAGAATAAAGGCTGGGCATCAAAGGAGAGGGGAGCATGTTGCCTGGGTGCATTGTTACCTGAAACCGTTATGGAACAAGAGATAAGAGGCAGGTGAGGCGTCAGAGACAAAGACCGGAAATCTCCTCCAAACTCTGCAAGTGTATCAAGGCGGCCGTAGATGTAGACAAACAAAACACAAGATTTATTGCCCTTTAGCAAATGAAGAATCAAACAAAGCAATGGATTGCTGTTTTATTCTTTCTTTATTTCTTGTTTTTATCAAATATTCTGTCCTGATATGCAGATTGCTCATGGAGATATTTGGAGGCGAATAGGAGGCATGTAAAGTATGTACAAAAAATTAAACAAACATTCAAATGCTGAAAGCCACGACTAAAAAAACAACAACACACCAACAAAGGAACATGCAATCTGGACATTCAAGTACACGCTTTTCAATTGGGGAAAAAAATTATCACGAACATGGATACTAATTCGGCTTCACTGATGACTTGCCTGATGTCAACGCCTAAAATGGTGACAAGCCTGCATCTGGCGGAAAAGAAGCATGCTCCAAAACTCGCGCACGCGCACTATCATTAAGAAGATTAATGCGCACTTCTAAAATGCCTGGAACTAAAAGAGGAAGTGTTTTTGAGAAAACAATGGAGTCTATTATTTTACCACGAAAGACCATTCAGCTAACTTTAATAAGGACCAAGTACATGTTTCTTACGCGGTAACAGAACACTGCTCGACGACGTGCTTCTGTACCGCCTCTCTTTGGCATGATGCCAGTGGCAGGTGTAAATTAGATCATGATGATCATTACTGTAACCTCTAGCCTATCTGTTTCTTGAAAACAAGATCCGCCTAGCAATGTTAGTGATCGCTTTTAACAAAACAAAACCAAGGCTAATGACCTCTTTTAAAATACTCTCGCTTTGTCGTTGTGCTAATCAAGTATCTTGATCGCCTTTCTCTCCAATGCAGCTTTGTCAACGACCGGTTTGACATTTGTTCTTTCAAGACGAAATTTTCTAAAATATCTGAAAGATTAAGATTAGGATTGCACAGTGAATTTCTACAACCTGAAAAGTGTATACATTTTGAAGCGCAAACCCAGAGTACATTAAGGCAGATTTTGTAAATTGGAATCCAAAAGAAAAAAACAACAACCCACTTCTCTCTTCTCTTTTTATCATATTTAGTTTTTTGTTTATTACGTAACTTTAATTTTGGCCAAACCTCCACCTTTCTTTTCCTATTACTATTAGACCAATTAAGATCCAAACGCAAAACCAAAACAATGTGCCAGGATTACTACGACCACCAGAGCCAACATTACTACAAGAACCACTGAAGCTGCTAATACTACAAAAAAAAAAAAAAAAAAAAAAAAAAAATGAAAACCACTTACTTGTGCAGTCACATCTTGAGACTTCATTTCTCCATAAGGAAATAGTCTCCCACAAAATTTCACCTTCTTGACTCTGCTCAAATGTAAATGATAAAGTTCTTGAATGTCAAAATACTATATCAAGAAAATACATCCAGTTATTTTAAACAACAATTATTTATCGCATCTATGCCTAGAAGTAGAATGTAAACTTTCACTGACTAAAGGCTTGATTTTATGTCTTAAATTATTTGTGGCGCACAATTTTGCATTCAATACAACTTTTAGCTGAACATATTCTATGTTATTATAAAGTATGCCATTCAGGAGAATTTTCTTACAAAAAGACAACTGAATGACTTACGAAGCAATTTACCACAACAATTCTACACATCAAAGAGGAAATATAAAGATAACTTCATGAGCATTTATAATTATTTTTCCAGACATAAAGATAAAACATACCTAATTATGTACAAAACAGAGCACAAACTACCCAAAGAATTTCTCACTCATAAAGTATTAAAAAAATTGAATCTTCTTGTCATAAGGCTATGACATTTTTGTTTTTTGTTACTGACAACAATTCTCTTAAAATGTGAACTAATTTGAACCATAAGGTTAAGCATTTTATGAGTTAATTGAATAATTGTTACAATTAAGTTTTAAAAAGGTTATCTGAAGTCACCCAATATTTCTCTCTTCTATAGTTTTCTATATTCATACCTGTAGCATGTTTGGCTCAATGAAAAGGCTAATACGTTTACTGCCAGTGTTGAAGTCAATCCAGAACACATCATAATCATCATCTGAGGGTTTGAAAATCTACAAGGAAATATAATTTAAATTTTTTGGATCACAAAACCTACAGAAAAAAATGTATGAGTTCATATGAAGTGCATAAAAAAGGATTTGTTGTATACATTATACGCAGCTAATATGATTTTGCGTCACAATCAAGAAGAAGAAAAAAATAATTAATAAATAAAAACACATACAGGGAGAAAAATACTAAAAATGAATTGAATGAATTCATCATTAAGTAGTTGAATGCCAAAACAAAATAAAAGTACAGTTGACAGATAATTGATTTTATGCATCTCACCTTCTCTCCGTCCATCTTCACACTTTCAGTTGGAAAGGAAAAAACCCTGTCAAGAACAAAAAAAAAAAGATTGTTAGCATTATCTTTCTAATATAGTCTTAGAAAAGAAGAGAAAAGGAGATTTCACTTTTCTTTGTGTGAGTTAATCCCTTTTCTTTCAGATAAAAAAGTACAAGTTTTAAACTCAAATTTTCAGTTGATTTTCAGAAATAATTCATTTCTAGGCATTGTGTTTTTGGGAGTTTTTCTTGTACTTTTTAAATTATAATTCTTTGCATTCTTTGATCTTACATCTATGATTGCAAAAAAGAAATAAAGAATGAACTAGTTTGAACATTTTCCCTTTGTATAAAATAAATAGATGAGTGAACTCGATTTTTGGTTCTCCACATAGATATTGCCTTGCAAATGAAAAAATAAAACTTGATTGGATAAATCATTCCAGTAAATACTGTCTCCCTTGTTTATCTAAAAAAATACCCAGGCTTTGGAAAAAATATAATGTTTAAGCCATTTTCCCCTCCACCAAAGATGTAGCTGTTTGGAGGATTTCATTGCTATTTTTATGATATAATATTATGTTAGATTGGCAGAATAATTATTAAAACTAAGCAGATAAACTCACTGTAGTAAACAACATTAACCTCTTGGTCATAATGTTTAAAATTCACTAATAACATATTGAAAGAGTTGGATTAGGTTAAGTGATTTAGAATGACTTCAAGATGTACCCCAACAAAATCATTATCATAGAAAAAAAAAACAACAAAAAAACAGCAACAGCAACAACAAAACAGAACAAAACTAAACAACCACCTTAGAGAAAGTAAAACAAAACTGTCAAAAGGAAAGCTTTGTCAGATTTATTGCCTCATCATACAAAAAAAAAAAAAAACAACCAACAAAATAACATAAATATAGTATAACTCGTAGTAATCCAAACAAATCTACCTTGACGATTCACTTGTATTTTGTGCATTGATTTTGTTCAAAACAACCCTGCAATCCTATACATGCAGGGAATTAGTGGCAAAGAAGAACAATTTAGTATTTGGGACATGTCTTTAGCTTTTAGCATGCTTGGCTTTCTACATCTAGCATTGCATGTCTGCCTTTATGTCTAATGATGCGTTAAATGGTTTTACACCTAACTGAACAACATTATTAACACAAAATTTGTTGAATTTTTTTTAAAACAAGTTAAATGATAATGCAATCTTTAGATTTATTAAGAAGAAAGAATACAAATCTAAATGTAATACTTAAACCATACAAATAAAATGCTCATTGGAATGGGCACAATTTTACTAGAAAATCTATCAGAGGTACCAAATTTACTGGTGAGGCGGCATGTCACCCATTTGCCTGCAAATGTCTTTCTTAATTTGTAGAGGGAATTTGGTTTCACAAAGTAACTACCAACAAACAGAATCCCTGCTTTTTCAATACTGCACATTGAAAAGAGAACAAATTAAAAGGCTAACCTCGGGGGTTATTTTGCTGACTCAGCTCTCTATTTTTTTTTCATAGGTAAAAAGTCATAATTATTGAGAGGGGATAGGCTAGTGCCATGAGCAATTTTAATGTAAGCAGGTATTATCATTTTATGCCAAGAGAGATTGTGCCTAGATCTGACTTGTATCTTTCCTTTCGAAAAGACAAATCTTTGTTATATGATCCTAATTATCATGAATGTGAACCAGAAAGTTATTAAAGATACATACCGATATAAGTAGGTGTATTGCTGGCACTGGTTCATAAAAACTGTTAATTTCACAAAGTGTTTAAAAACTAAAGCCTCAGAAATCACAGATTCGATCATTACAACACTGCACAACATTGCAAACTGCATTTAAATGGCTTTGAAAAATAAAAAATAGTGGGTATTATTTAGAACCTTAATTTTTGAAAAATACAATGAAAATTACATGACATACTCAATTCCATAAGTTTGTTTTTTTTCTTATCTCGATCTATCCTTAAAACAAATAAACTAGTTTCTTCAAGTGTGTTCTACTGAATATGGAAATTCAATCCACTTTGAAGATGTATAGATTTTACAAGATATGGAGAGATCAGTTTGAATGATTGTAGCATTGTAGCCAGCTGAAATAGGCGGCAAATAGTCATAGGAAAAAGAGACTGGGAAATAAAATGGTGTTCAGAGAGAAACTCTCTTCTTCTTTTTCCCCCTTTGTTGAGAGCAAGAGAGACAAAAAAGGTTTAATGAAGAGGAAACCGATTCCAGATCACTTACTGTTTCAAAGTGGCCATCTCTTATGGAAAGAAGGAGCTTTGTCACAGAGCTGCTATGATTCTGTCTTTCTAAGATTTCAGCTCTCTGAGGTTTAGGGATCAATCGAAAAATACACTCAATGGCACATACTTGGAACTCATAGTCTGAAAAAGAAGACAAATATAAATATAATGAGTCACTTGATAAAACAAAAGTATTGAAACTTAAATCACTAATAATAGTGATTTTGCCTAATTGGTCAGCTTAACTATAAGTTAAAGCATTTTGTCAATAGGATTGACAGATTTAGAGTTTTGTATTAAAGCACCCTGTTAGCTATATTCATACAAAGTAGGCAAGTCAGTCAGAAAATCAGTTAACATACTTGTCATAAAAAAGTTGTCTCCTTAGACATAAATTCAAATTTTGCAACAAGCAACGATTTCAACATACCTCCTGCATTACTGATGAGTTCGAACAAGCAACACCTAAAATTAAAATGAGTGAAGGAAATCTGGTAAAAAAAATTCGTGAAGCTTAGAACTATGAACATGCATTATAACATGGTTTGTGATCGAAAAAACAAAGTTTCATATCTAAGGCCCCTATAATGGGTATTTTTCCAAACTGGATCATTTTCATTACAATAACTAAATAAAAAAAAAACAAAAAAAAAAACAACTTAGCATAGCAATAATTGAAGCAATTTTTAGAATAGAAATAAACCAAATTACTTTTAAACTTTTAGCATGAAATTATGTGAAGTGAAAAGGATGTCATGTTTAAAAAATGTTTTGTAAAATCCTTAATTTGTTGGGTTTTTTTTTAATTGTTCTGAACTATCTTAGTTTGAAAATTCAAAGTACTAAATTATCCATATTGAATTTTCATATCTGGAAAAATAATTGATCAAAACTTTTCCCATGCTGACCTTCACTAAATCTTTTTGTTCATCCCATATAACCTTTATAAAATATACAAGTTAGTGTAATGCAATCTTTCAAATCTGAAAAAGATCTTACAATTTTTGTACAAAGTCATCACAATTCAGAAGGGTATGTCGCAAAGAAAACGCACAATGTTCCAGAAGAATGTTGATGCTCTTCAAAATCTACAAATTGGGGAAACAAAATTATGTTCAGTATATTCAATGTCAGGTGCGAGTAAAAAGTGAAAAAACAAGAACAACAGACAGTAAAATCCAAAGTTCTGTCAAAATTCCATTCATAAAGGGCAAAAACTATCTACTATTCCTTTTTCACCAATTGTCTGTTATTTCAAGCATATTGCGTGCTGTGCCTTATTTCTATTACAGCACTGCAGCGTTTTAATACTATAGAAACTCCATCATTACTTTTTTAAGCAATAAAGCATTCCTGACAATAAGCAGAAAAGCTTAATCAGTGACACAACTTTTTCTTTAAATAAAATTACATTTAAATCAAATTTTGAGTTTACAAATCTGAATTTTTTCAATAAAGAGTACAACACAGATTTTACAAATTTATTTTATTCATGCAATACCTCTAGACGATACTCCAGACTGACAGTGGGTTTGACAATAAAATCGATAAAATTCCTCAATGAGGAACCCATAAAATGGATTTTGGCTGTGAAAGAGATAAGATTATAAAGCAATAATGTAATTTTTAACAAAAGTTGATCATTTGGGCAACTTCATTTAGTTTAATGCTAAATTTTGTTTTTTTTTAGGTTCAAACATACTTTGAAATACCTATATTGGGCTAGTCTCATCATTTCAGTTATGCACTGCCAATTAAGGGCTTGTCTCTATGATATTTGCTGAATCGAACGTAAATATAAAGACTCAGAACCATGGTAAAGTTCAAGTTGATAGATGGTCAGTAAAAGCAAAAAAACCCAATCAGAATCATTTTACAAACTAGTGAATAAATGATATTTAAAAACAACTAAAGCATACAAAATATCATGAATAATCACTAGTAAATAAACGGTACAATAAAAGGAACAAAAATATATTTCTCATAAATATAAGAGACATAATAATTGACTAACCTTTTTTTCCAAGACCATTTGCCAGCTGTGAAAGGGTTTTAAAATAAAAGTGATTTTAGAATAAATAACTGAGATTAAAAAATATCATGACAATAATATGAAATGATGGACTTCAGAAATTGTGATTGTTCACTTCATGAATTATATAAAAGGAAGTTTTGATAAAAACAGGGTCTGCTTTCAAAGATTTCTCAGCTCATTAGCTTGCCTAAAATATCTCAGCATTTCGAGGTGAATCTATATCAACCAAAGCTCAGTTTATATGGACTATCAGTAATACAAGACAGGGTGTTGATTTTATATCTGTCATAATTTGTCCATAAAAATATTCCAAGGCAGGTCCTAATAATCATGTTTTAAGGTCAAAAGTAGAAAAAAGAAGTAAGGAACCCATATTTAGATAAATGTTAAAAATTAATTTATGTACACGGGAACAACTTGTATATCAGGAACAATGAAAGAATAAGTTCAAATAAGAAACAGTATAATTTTTATCAACAAAGGATTAACTATTCATAACCAGATTCTCTTACATTTAAAAATGTTATTAACTTGTCTATATTGTCAGGCTGTCCATCTTCACAACTTGACTTGGCGATAATATCTAGAATATCTGGAACTTAAAATCAAAAGAGAGAAAGAAATCTAAATTGATCAAAATGTATAAAAATGAGGTGTTTGGCATGAAACAGAAAATTCATTAAAAAAAATGATGTCACCATGACATTATTTCCCTACTAAGCGTCTTAAAATTTATGCCAAGCATTCTTAACTATCTGAAACACTTAATGCCATGCTGTAATATTCAACAAAAATAGCCTAACAGTAACTGCTAAGTCCTGGATATATGTGAGGCAAGCTAAATTTCCATTAGTTGCCTATCAATGGACTGCAACTCTTGATCTACAAAACAGTATAGGCCAGTTTCATGATGTATGATAATAGATTTGATTATTGAAAGCTCTCTGTCTCATGAGTGTTACTTTTTTTCCCCTGTGTATCTATGACATTCTATGTTAAACCTGGAAGACATCATGAAGAAAACAACAAATAAAATCAACAAAACAAAAGGCAAAAATTCAAACCAATTACACTACTCACAAAATACTTGCTAACTACAAAAAAAAGAAGAAAGAAAAGAAATCAACCAAAACCTAGAAATTAAAATGTAACCTATTGGCCGTCGTCTGCTATTGTCAGTAAATCCATTCCTTTTTTCTGTGATGTGTGTGCATATAAGATGCTCCTTTTAAATCTCATTTATTTCCTCAGCAGCACAGCTACATATTGATAATAATCTAATTGCTTTAAATTTTTCCAAAATGTCATATATATATCTAAGCCAAATAGAGATTGATAAAATGACAATCTAAAAGCAAAAGTATATTACAAAAGTTTGAAATTTGCATATATATATATATATACATATTAAAAAAAATCAATGTTAAATTCAATTGTTGGTACTTATCATCTGACTGTTTCAGCAGACAAGAAGATCGTGTGCTTCAACATCTTTTGGAAGAGCACTGAGTGAGGCAATGTACTCATTAAGCAGTTCTCCAGCACGTAAGATAAAAGTTTGTGACATTTTAAAATATTTTGAAGAATTCTATGGGATGTATTATTCTTTATCCATTACCCAAGTTGTTAAAAACCTAGATAAGAAAAGAAACAAAATGATTCAACAAAAAATACATCCATTTCTCTTTAAAAAAAAAAAAAAAAAAACACTAATAATAGTGATTTTGCCTAATTGGTCAGCTTAACTATAAGTTAAAGCATTTTGTCAATAGGATTGACAGATTTAGAGTTTTGTATTAAAGCACCCTGTTAGCTATATTCATACAAAGTAGGCAAGTCAGTCAGAAAATCAGTTAACATACTTGTCATAAAAAAGTTGTCTCCTTAGACATAAATTCAAATTTTGCAACAAGCAACGATTTCAACATACCTCCTGCATTACTGATGAGTTCGAACAAGCAACACCTAAAATTAAAATGAGTGAAGGAAATCTGGTAAAAAAAATTCGTGAAGCTTAGAACTATGAACATGCATTATAACATGGTTTGTGATCGAAAAAACAAAGTTTCATATCTAAGGCCCCTATAATGGGTATTTTTCCAAACTGGATCATTTTCATTACAATAACTAAATAAAAAAAAAACAAAAAAAAAAACAACTTAGCATAGCAATAATTGAAGCAATTTTTAGAATAGAAATAAACCAAATTACTTTTAAACTTTTAGCATGAAATTATGTGAAGTGAAAAGGATGTCATGTTTAAAAAATGTTTTGTAAAATCCTTAATTTGTTGGGTTTTTTTTTAATTGTTCTGAACTATCTTAGTTTGAAAATTCAAAGTACTAAATTATCCATATTGAATTTTCATATCTGGAAAAATAATTGATCAAAACTTTTCCCATGCTGACCTTCACTAAATCTTTTTGTTCATCCCATATAACCTTTATAAAATATACAAGTTAGTGTAATGCAATCTTTCAAATCTGAAAAAGATCTTACACTTTTTGTCCAAAGTCATGACAATTCAGAAGGGTATGTCGCAAAGAAAACGCACAATGTTCCAGAAGAATGTTGATGCTCTTCAAAATCTACAAATTGGGGAAACAAAATTATGTTCAGTATATTCAATGTCAGGTGCGAGTAAAAAGTGAAAAAACAAGAACAACAGACAGTAAAATCCAAAGTTCTGTCAAAATTCCATTCATAAAGGGCAAAAACTATCTACTATTCCTTTTTCACCAATTGTCTGTTATTTCAAGCATATTGCGTGCTGTGCCTTATTTCTATTACAGCACTGCAGCGTTTTAATACTATAGAAACTCCATCATTACTTTTTTAAGCAATAAAGCATTCCTGACAATAAGCAGAAAAGCTTAATCAGTGACACAACTTTTTCTTTAAATAAAATTACATTTAAATCAAATTTTGAGTTTACAAATCTGAATTTTTTCAATAAAGAGTACAACACAGATTTTACAAATTTATTTTATTCATGCAATACCTCTAGACGATACTCCAGACTGACAGTGGGTTTGACAATAAAATCGATAAAATTCCTCAATGAGGAACCCATAAAATGGATTTTGGCTGTGAAAGAGATAAGATTATAAAGCAATAATGTAATTTTTAACAAAAGTTGATCATTTGGGCAACTTCATTTAGTTTAATGCTAAATTTTGTTTTTTTTTAGGTTCAAACATACTTTGAAATACCTATATTGGGCTAGTCTCATCATTTCAGTTATGCACTGCCAATTAAGGGCTTGTCTCTATGATATTTGCTGAATCGAACGTAAATATAAAGACTCAGAACCATGGTAAAGTTCAAGTTGATAGATGGTCAGTAAAAGCAAAAAAACCCAATCAGAATCATTTTACAAACTAGTGAATAAATGATATTTAAAAACAACTAAAGCATACAAAATATCATGAATAATCACTAGTAAATAAACGGTACAATAAAAGGAACAAAAATATATTTCTCATAAATATAAGAGACATAATAATTGACTAACCTTTTTTTCCAAGACCATTTGCCAGCTGTGAAAGGGTTTTAAAATAAAAGTGATTTTAGAATAAATAACTGAGATTAAAAAATATCATGACAATAATATGAAATGATGGACTTCAGAAATTGTGATTGTTCACTTCATGAATTATATAAAAGGAAGTTTTGATAAAAACAGGGTCTGCTTTCAAAGATTTCTCAGCTCATTAGCTTGCCTAAAATATCTCAGCATTTCGAGGTGAATCTATATCAACCAAAGCTCAGTTTATATGGACTATCAGTAATACAAGACAGGGTGTTGATTTTATATCTGTCATAATTTGTCCATAAAAATATTCCAAGGCAGGTCCTAATAATCATGTTTTAAGGTCAAAAGTAGAAAAAAGAAGTAAGGAACCCATATTTAGATAAATGTTAAAAATTAATTTATGTACACGGGAACAACTTGTATATCAGGAACAATGAAAGAATAAGTTCAAATAAGAAACAGTATAATTTTTATCAACAAAGGATTAACTATTCATAACCAGATTCTCTTACATTTAAAAATGTTATTAACTTGTCTATATTGTCAGGCTGTCCATCTTCACAACTTGACTTGGCGATAATATCTAGAATATCTGGAACTTAAAATCAAAAGAGAGAAAGAAATCTAAATTGATCAAAATGTATAAAAATGAGGTGTTTGGCATGAAACAGAAAATTCATTAAAAAAAATGATGTCACCATGACATTATTTCCCTACTAAGCGTCTTAAAATTTATGCCAAGCATTCTTAACTATCTGAAACACTTAATGCCATGCTGTAATATTCAACAAAAATAGCCTAACAGTAACTGCTAAGTCCTGGATATATGTGAGGCAAGCTAAATTTCCATTAGTTGCCTATCAATGGACTGCAACTCTTGATCTACAAAACAGTATAGGCCAGTTTCATGATGTATGATAATAGATTTGATTATTGAAAGCTCTCTGTCTCATGAGTGTTACTTTTTTTCCCCTGTGTATCTATGACATTCTATGTTAAACCTGGAAGACATCATGAAGAAAACAACAAATAAAATCAACAAAACAAAAGGCAAAAATTCAAACCAATTACACTACTCACAAAATACTTGCTAACTACAAAAAAAAGAAGAAAGAAAAGAAATCAACCAAAACCTAGAAATTAAAATGTAACCTATTGGCCGTCGTCTGCTATTGTCAGTAAATCCATTCCTTTTTTCTGTGATGTGTGTGCATATAAGATGCTCCTTTTAAATCTCATTTATTTCCTCAGCAGCACAGCTACATATTGATAATAATCTAATTGCTTTAAATTTTT
Organism: Elysia chlorotica; assembly: GCA_003991915.1. Lineage (NCBI taxonomy): Eukaryota > Metazoa > Mollusca > Gastropoda > Plakobranchidae > Elysia > Elysia chlorotica. The sequence continues at coordinate 906,533 of RQTK01000013.1, forward strand.
CCAAAATGTCATATATATATCTAAGCCAAATAGAGATTGATAAAATGACAATCTAAAAGCAAAAGTATATTACAAAAGTTTGAAATTTGCATATATATATATATATACATATTAAAAAAAATCAATGTTAAATTCAATGTTGGTACTTATCATTCTGACTGTTTCAGCAACAAGAAGATCGTGTGCTTCAACATCTTCGGGAAGAGCACTGAGTGAGGCAATGTACTCATTAAGCAGTTCTCCAGCACGTAAGATAAAAGTTTGTGACATTTTAAAATATTTTGAAGAATTCTATGGGATGTATTATTCTTTATCCATTACCCAAGCTGTTAAAAACCTAGATAAGAAAAGAAACAAAATGATTCAACAAAAAATACATCCATTTCTCTTTAAAAAAAAAAAAAAAAAAGAAATAATGAAATTGAATTAGGAGTTTCTTGTTCTTTCTTTTTTTTTTTTGGTGAAATTTGTTATGTAAGATGCTACTTTAAACAGGATTTTTACTTAGGGGCACTGAGGGGTTAGAACATCAGCTTTTGACGCAGGAAAGCTGGAAACTCCTGGTTCAAGCCCTGGTCTGGAAGCATTTTGAAGGCTCTTCAATTGCTCTTAACGGGAAAAAAAACAAAAAAAAATAAACACAAAAAACAATGCCCAGGATTTTGTGCACGTCAATTATAACAACACAAAACCACGCAAGGTAAATATTTTCTTCAAATAAGTAAATATGTTTTTAAATCCTGATATATTAAATTACATGCATAACTTTTTGTGTGATCTGTTCTCCTTTTTCTACTCATACTGGGTGTTTATTTTACACACTTAATCTATTATCATCCATCAAAAAAAAATATTAGGAAAAAAAAGGACGTAAGTATAATAATCAGACTGCTCTGAACAAAGCACCTCACAATGAGAGATGATAGTCCATGCGTGTGTGTGTGTGTGTGTGTCCCACTGGGGAGGGGAAGAGCTGTTGTTCCTTCCGTTTGCATCAACGCAACAATGGCACTTTTCCTGTCGCCTAGTACAAAAGATGCTTCAAAGAAGACAATCCGGGGAGCAACGCTCTAGTAAAGCCACAGTGTAGAGCAGCACTCTTCAGTAAAACAAGTTCAGGTATGCCGATGACAATGGATGGGTGACGGAACCAATTCAATCCGTACTTGTAAACATCGCTTTCCGTCATCTTTGCATTGACGATGCACTGGAAGATATCCTCAGCATCATCTTGCCTTTCATATCTTGTTGTTACTAGTTTTACGGGTTTTCCCCCACTGAGAACGTTCGACCAGAAAAAAAGGAACTACAGTAGTTCAGTCTGAAGTAATACCATGATGTAGTATAAATTGCTTTGCTTTAGAGATGCCACGATGCTTTGGCGGCCGGCACCTAAGAAACAACAGACGCCAAGTTTTCCTTCTCCTACTAAGTCGTATTTTGTGGCCTTGTCTAGGCATCTCTTTTCTCACCCTTATTTTTCTGGACTAGCAGGTGGGCCGGTCGGGTTTGCAAGGTACAATGTATTATTATTTCTATGACGGCTTGTGGTGAGGAACGTTTAGTTGACGCACTCAAAAATGTCATGTACACAGACAAAGTCTCAAGTACCCGACGTTATAGTGAACTAATAATGGTAATAATAAAGAATAACACGCCAAGATGCGCTGCTTCTGAATAGACGTAGTTTCACTAGGCCTGCAGCTTAAGGAGACTTGTAGAAAAAAAGACCCAAAGGTAAATATATGGCACCGAAACAGGCCTTGTTTCATTTGGTTACCATTATTTCAAGTTTTGATAATTGGGGAATAAATAAGATAAAGCTAAAAATTGATTTGGAAAATAAGGGAGTTACTTAGATAAATACAGACGAGACGCGAAGCTAGTCTTCGTTTGTTTGTGCTTTTCCACAAATTCTGTTTTTTAACCACACAAGCCTATGTTTTTAAAATCAAACAAATACCATTATTTGAACCCATATAACAATTGTCTTTTACTGCTTTTATATACGTCATCAGAAAGCTTTATATTAGGTTCATTCGTTACTCATAGGCCTAAAGGATCGTTTGAGAGGCATCAAATAACGAATGCATTTTCATTCATTACAATACAATACACTGTCAGTTATCGGTAACCTATTTTTGGCTTATTCTAACTAATCCAAAAAGGCCAATTTGTTTCTGTTACATCCATTCCATTTCATAACATAGAATGGGTTCTTTTAATTTATAGTCTTTAACTTAGGGTGCTTGGATATACCTAAAAATCGTGTTTTGTTGTGTTTGAATTGACTCACAATAAATTGTAAAATTGCTGCCAACGTCTATAAAATCTCAATACAATAGATGTTGATGACGTGATTTCATAAACTGTTAAGTTGATTTTCGCTATAAATAGTAATCAGTAAAATTATTCCAGGCCGACTAGATTTTTGCAAGCTTAATATTATTTGAAAGGATCTTTTCTAGCCTGGGCTACTTGGTGCAAACGATACGTGAAGAACTCGGATCTTGTAAAATGATATTAGCTTGTCGGTGATTACCTAAAATATTGTTGAAACATGAAAGTTAACACAGCGACTGAGTCCCTGCTAGATGTAGTATCAATACTGATGCCTTGCTCTTGTTAAACTTCCCAATCAACCAATGCATTCACAAATCAATCAATCAATCAATCAATCAATCAACCAATCAACCAATCAACCAACCAAAGTCTGCATTTTTTTCTCGTTGAAAACGGTAACGAAACTCCACTGTTATAAATACACAAACCCATTGGTATTAATATTATCCAGACTCCAACCTTTCTCTGATAAAAAAAAGTTGTCAATTTAGGCATCCTGCAGAAGAATAGGTACATGTGGAGCGGAGATCTCCGATCATGTTTTTTTAAATTCAGAGAATGCTTTATTCAAGCAGAGATATGTTGGAGAAAAAAAGAAGAATAGGATCATCACCGTCCACTCCTGATTTAACCACTATGGCTAGTATGATACGATGTACACAAGATCAACTACTGCAAATGAGGCTAATCAAACTCGGAAGAAAAACGCATTCCTTAACAAAAGAAAAACAACAACAACAACAACCACAATAAACTATCGAACAATGCAATCTAGACAATTGACTTTCTTTACGAGGGGTAGTTCGGACTGCGGATTTCATACTCTCTGCCGCCGAGTAGGTCCCATCTATGAATGCTCAGTTATTAACGGACTGAGTTACCACTATACCGAAATCAAAACAAAAACGAAGAAAACTTGTATCACATTTCCATCAATTGAAATATCCTGAATAAAAGAAATAGTTAGGCTAGCCAATAACCGATGTCCATTAAAAAAAACAAGCAAAAACAACAACAAAAACAACAACAACAACAGCAACAATAACAATAACAAAAAAAAAAACAAAAAAAAATAAACACAAAAAACAATGCCCAGGATTTTGTGCACGTCAATTATAACAACACAAAACCACGCAAGGTAAATATTTTCTTCAAATAAGTAAATATGTTTTTAAATCCTGATATATTAAATTACATGCATAACTTTTTGTGTGATCTGTTCTCCTTTTTCTACTCATACTGGGTGTTTATTTTACACACTTAATCTATTATCATCCATCAAAAAAAAATATTAGTAATAACAATAATAATAACAATAATAAAAAAACGAGTTTTCGAAAAACTTGAAACCTCTCAGCAGGTATCTAAAGTTATAAACATTTGTTTCCTCAAAGCGGTCTTTTGGGGGATTGTTTTTTTTACATCTTTGGCGCAAAAAAAAGAGAATGCAAAGTAAAGTATATCGATTTAATTAAAGTTCACGAAATGTTTCAGACCACAACTGAAAGCCAGAATCTATAGTAAAGTATCAATAAAAAAGTGCTATCTGCGTTATTTGGCGAAGTTGAAAGTGATTGCATGAAAAACTATCAAAATAGAAAAATCATCAAATTAACACCTGTCAAGATTGGCAGTCTGGTCATGAAATAAAATGAACACTATGATTAATGACCTGGATATACATTTGTAACAGCCTAAACTTTTGATTTCAATATTTTTTAAAGCGATGATAGTGTAGATAATCTCCCCAAGCTATGCCAACGGTGTGCCATTCTACTCAAAAGTGTGTTTTCCTGTCTAAAATGGGTCAGTCGGATGAAAAATAAATCTCATTCCCTTGTCCTCATAAAGCGATAGAGGTTTGGCAGCTGATACTGTCGTTTCAGAATCTCATAAAATGGTGATGCGCTCATTATGCACAGTAAACAAGAGTTTATGAGTTAACGCATAAAAAACGGGGATTTCATTAGGATTTTCGTGTTATGGCTCTAGCGTCTAGACACCTTGTTGCACGTCTACCACCAGCTCCAACGAAATGATGCTAATTCTAAACGTGCTGGGGATTATACTGTTTTCGTCACCTCGTCTGCTGTCGTCATTGCCCGCAATGATTAGTCAGAATATTAAAATCATCACCATACCCACCTTGTTATACATACGGATAGTTCGATGATTATAATTTAAACCAATAATGATTTCAAATGCATGTATTAGTGATAATAACGATGATAATAATAATGATGATGATAGTAATGATGGTGATGATAATGCTAATAATAATAATAATGATAATAATAATAATAATAATAATAATAATAATAATAATAATAATAATAATAATAATAATAATAACAACAGCAACAACAACAACAACAACAACAACAACAACAACAACAACAACAAAAATAAAGACTGGGGTGGTGTTGGTGCTGATGATGATGATGATGATGATGATAATGATGATGATGATGATGATGATGATGGTGATGATGATGATGATGATGATTAGAGGCAGAGAGATAGGTATATATTGATTGATAGATAGATAGATAGATAGATAGATAGATAGATGGATAGATAGATAGATAGATAGATAGATAGATAGAAGTCTTTAAGTGCAGCTGTCACGCATCTTTGATAAAAAAAATCTACAACTGAAGTATCATCCAAAGAGTTTACTATCTTTTTCATTTGAACAGTGTGCAAAAAACAAATCAAAACAAAACACAATAAGACGGTGTTATTGCACATAACTTATGGTTTCTAACGTTATTTAATTTAGGAAACATAACAAAACAACAAAAACAACAACTATACAATTACCATTAAACGAAAAAAAATGACAAGCAAACAAAGAAACAAAGCAATTGAACAAAAAAAGACGAAAACAACAACGATTTTTTAAGTGAATAAAGGGAAAAAGACAATAAGGAAAAGCAAAGCAACTAAAGAATAACAGGGCATAAAAGCAAAAAGAAAATGGCATTTACAAAATAATAAAATGCAGAAAGTTGCAAAATTAATAGAAAAACTACAAACTATTTAAAAAAATAAATCAACAACAACAAAAATATCAAGTTAACCAATGTTGCCGAAAAAGTATATTTTTAAGAAAAAAATCAAACAAGTAAAACAACATTAACAACCAAGCCGACAAAATACAAATCGTTTTTGTATTTTAGTCAGTGTTGAATTGAAGTGTCTGTCAAACTGGCAACCACAATTTTTGTGACTGTGCATACGTGGACACGAGCCTGCGACAGTTGTGACGGTTGCGAAGCGTGCATCGTCCGCCGACACCTTTGTTGGTGTGTATGCTCATCAAGGTGCAACAGTAATTATTAGCGTCGTGTTTTTCTTTATCCAAACAGTTCTCGTGGAATCTTTTCACCCGTGCAATCAATCACCATCAAAATTTACAGGTAGTATCAATGCCATGAATAAAATATTGGGTATTGAAAAATGGCGAAACCTGACGCTTGAATGCAAACAACTGTGTGACATAATGGTATCATTTAGATTATTGGGCAAGGTAGTTAACATCATTACGCATGGTCCGTTGAGTTTGAGTAGCCCTTTGTTTATAATGTGAAAGTTAAGAACAAAAATTAATTATGGCGCCATGATGGTTAAGTACATAATAAATGCACATCATGTTACAACGCATGGCTCTTAGTGAAACCTGAATGTAACCTTTGTACTGTGTTAAATTTTGGTTCTAAGTATTATATCATGGTTTTGTTTGCTTCTTCTTTTGCGTTCATTTTCTATAAGTCCAAATCAGTTAAACCTCCTCGATGAAAGAGGCAGTCTATTGCATAGGCTAAATTCTGCTTTTGTACTGGTTTGATTCAATATTTATTCAACCATAGAATCGGGATGTTCGATCCAGGGGTTACGCAGGGGTCGTTAACCTCAGTGTCAGGCATTTTTATGCTTATCGCGGCCTTCTTTTCTTTTTACAGTCGTACAAGGATATTCATTATCCCCCCCCCCCCCCCCCCACACACAAAACTACAGTGTGATACGGTCAGCCACCAACCATTCCTGTATCTTTTGTCTTTATGATTTGCAGGCAGCTCACGCGCGTACTTTTAGCATTGTTTATGACTCAAAAAGTATCTATGGTACATTTTGACGAAAATGATTACATCAGATAAAAGCAGTGCTATATCTATTCTACTCTATAATGGAAATGATTACATAAGATAAAATAGATATTCTACACTAAAACAGAAATGGGTGTGTCAAAAGGAGGTAGACCTATTCGCACTATTGGTGAGATGAGTGTGTTGAGATGGAAGCAGCGCCATTATTTACCTCTATTAAACATGAGTATTGAAAAGGATAGCAGTGGCGCATTAATCAAGCAACTTTCAAAAGCGAAGACGTTCACCCAGAGCTTTTTGCTGCTCTCTTAAAAATGACGATTTTTTTCTATTTTTTAAATCGAATTTACTTATTTTCTTTTAAAAGCACTGAATTCCCTTTGCTAATCTGAAGAGCTTGAATGGAAAGTAACGTCAAATAAAGTAGTTAAACAGAGTTAAATGCAACGAAGTCATCTTTAAAGCAATCTCCTCTTAATAAATAAATACATTTATTAGAGAAAAATAGGTCCGTGTCTAATTTTATTCTGCGATGGATATAGTTTACTTGTATTGAATAAAAACAATGACATCTGAATTTATCCTTATTTGAGACGAGTACGTAAATCAAGTTCGTGCCTTACATGTAATTTATCACATGGGTTAAAATAAATAATACTTAGAAAAATACATATGTACTTTTATTCCAAAAATACTATTGCTTGGTTAGAAAAAATGAATGGCAAGGAAATGTTTACAATACAAAAGCATACTTTGCGATAATTCAACGCTGATAAGTGATGATTTCAACGAGCCAAAGCAGCGCAGATTGATAAAGCATCCTTGTGGTTTTAGTGTGTTATCAGAACTCTATAATTGTACATTCTCAACGATTTTTAATTTCCGGTTTAAAGAATACAATGAACGTATAATTTTTTGTTCCCTTCAAAATAAAATAAAAAATACAAGATATGACTAACAACTATGCATACCAAAATGTCAGTAGACCCACTTACGTTCTAACTTTTTTTAATTCACAGGAAACTTACAAGTAATAAATTTATATTCTGCTCTACGCACCAATGTGCGAGTATTATTTTGCAACAAGACAGAGTACAAATCAACTACCCATGTATATACCATAAGAGTAGCGATGTTTCGACGTGTACGCTTATGGATTTTGTGAAACATATTTTTTTAAAGAAGCAACATATTTTGGTTCATGTATTTTCTAAACTGAGTAATTACAAAGTAACTATAAAACAGTTTTACCTTTGAATTTCTCATAGCACATTATTGACACTGCCTCTGTAAATAAAGATTTATTAAAGTGTTCATGATTTTGTAAAAGTAGTAATTGTTCATTGAAAACTCCTAACAAATAAGACAGGTGTTGGCAAACATGCTAGTCCAGGACTTTAATGCCAACTAGCATCACAGTGCCCGCCCCTCCTTGGAGCTTTCCTCAAGCTTGTTTGAGTTAAGTTAAAGCCCACAGGCCGTTTACATTGATTTTGGAACAGGTTAGGTTGAACCTTGTCCCCACTTTCATAGTTATACATTTTTAATCGTATTCATATTTTATTGCAAATTCGTTAAATATTGAAAGTTTGAATTGTTATTTTAAACATTTTTATTATTTATGACGGGTTAATACTGTCGCTTAATATCGCTCCCTGATCAATCTACCTAGTGCCTTTGTGTTACAACTCAGCGTCGTGTACTCCTTAACTCAAAATGTTTGCCTGGGGCAGGATTTCTATAGATTTGATGAACTTAGAATTCTTTGTTCCTCATATGGTTGTTATATGTAGACACTAATTATTTGCGAAGTCTCGTTAGTAATAGAAATACAAAGTAGTATACAAACCTAACGTATTCTTTAGTTTATAGTTATAAAGGAGTCGTTGCAGCGTCTTGTTACATCGCAACAAGTTTATTTAATGCTTAGTTGTAAACATGCATTCTTTTTTATGGAAAGTAAGATTATCTTACTACATGTCACATAGGTAAAGTTTTAGATTTTGACAAACCCGCTATTATTTTAAACTGTGTGGCAGAACGAAGAAAATTTATGAAAAGTAACAACAACAAAAAATTCAAACATTGAAAAACAACCAATCTTTATGACTTTATTATAAATCATGCTTACAGTTCAAATTAAAAGTTCCATCCCCTTTTAGCCGATCTACCTGAGGACAAAAATATACCTCGAGTAAAGATCGTTTCTGTGTTTTTGTAGATTGCGTTTTAGTTGTAATCCAAACCATCAAGACACCTAAACAATCAGTAAAGCTTACAACCGATATTGTATTTCTGAATGAAACGCCAGGCTGAAGGCAACCTCTACCCCTTGCCAATCACATCACGCCCTTCACCTCCCCATACGCAACTTCATCTGCAGCTCCGTTGTTCACGTAAACCTTTTATGGCCCGTTATTGCTCTCCGGTGGTCCGGAACGGTTCTATATTTGTCGCAAGGAAAAATTGAATATGGTTCAGACACGCTTCCAAATCCGTTAGCCATTTTTTCCCTTCTGGATCACCGATATTACATGAAATAGGAAGTGAAGACAACCTTCAGAGCTTCCGGTCTATTGACACCGAACCGGATATCCTCATGATCCACTCTCACCTCAACCATACGACTTTTTCATGCGAAGTCACGCGACCACAAAGGATTGTTGGAGTGCAGTCCCCTTGAAAAGACATGCGATTACTCAACTGCAATGAAAAATCTAGGTCCAATAATGGAATAAATTGCATGCTAAAGTGCAAAGTGCACATAGTCTAGGACTCGCAATATTGTTTCTTAGGTGTTAAAAGAGTTACAATAAATTAAAAACTACAACAAAAAATACAAAAGAAACAAAAACAACAACAAAAAAACAAGAACAGATAAAATAATAGAACAAAAAAAAACAAAGTCACAACCACAAGGAAGTTCAGCAACAAGAAAAAGCAGAAAAAAGAACTAACTAAAAGCAGAGACAACTTAATTCAATAACAACCTAGTTAATAATACGCAAGTATCGGGGAATAAAACAAAAAAACATAATGCAACGTTTTCTCATAATACTCTTATTTCTGAAATACAATAAAGAACCATTTTCGCTGATTCATAGATTCGGGTATATCATAATTTTAATAACTAGATGCCAATCCGTGAAATTCACGGAAATTGTGGTATGGGCAAATGTGAAAGGATAACTGATGTTTTCGCGGTGTGCTAAAAGTTAAAATCCTTTTTTTTCTCCCAAGAATGGATAAGAAACAGTCCCAAACGAATTGATCAAAGTGAACACATTATTGCATAATCAATCCTTATTAAGGAAAACATAGGTCTATTTCTATTAGTTATGGGAAGTACTTTTTGTTCAGCCTATAGTATTAACAATGTTTACTTTTCCAACTGTGCCAAAAAGTTTAATGATAAAGCTTTGATTCTGAAACGAACTGTTTGTTTGTTTCAGTGATGCTGTGTGCCATTTAATAAAGCTTTGATGTGGCTTCGCGGTTGGTGTGCCTGGTCTTGTGCTGGTAAAGCGAATGGGAGCTGCTAAGAGCTCTATGGTTCATCTCTCTCCATAGCATTTGTGTTTTCTTGTGTCATACTATTTTTCAATCTTTCTGTAGGTGAAAAGTTAGTTCTAAGTTTGTGTTTCATCTTCTATACTATATCGAATATAAATGATGAGAGAGGGAGAAAGAGAGAGAGAGAAAGAAAGAGAGAGATAGAGAGGTAGAGAGAGCGAGTGATACAGAGAGACACAAGGACAGACAGACAGACAGACATTGACAGGGATAGAGAGCAAGAGACAAACAGACATGCAGGGAGAGAGAAAGACACTGAGAGGCAGACAGACATACAGGCAGATAGAGGCAGACAGGCAGAGTCAGAGAAACAGAGATAAAAGATAGAAAGAGAGCGATCAACACACACACACACACACACAAATAAAGAGACAAAAGAGAGAAAAACAGAGAAAAAAGAGCGGGAGGAAAAAGTTATATGGGTAAAAGAGAAAGGAGAGAGAGAAAGAGAAACGGAGAGAGAGAGAGAGAGAGAGAGAGAGAGAGAGAGAGAGAGAGAGAGGGTGGGGGAGACAGAGAGAAACATACAACAATAAAAAATAAGTAACTTGACAGAAACATCTGGTTAATAGACTAAACAACAATGGATGCGATCTGTGTGATATTTTCATACTGAATCAGCTAGCAGCGACAACAAAAAATATATTGTGAAAGGAAAGAAACATATGCGACGATACTCAAAATCATGAGATGCTATTACATTAGCTCAAAGTCAAAGGGTACAAGGCCAAGCAAGAATTTTCTAAAACAAAGAGGTATAGCTAAAAACAAACAACAACAAATATAACAAAGAAGAAAACGCAGAAGGGAGATAATAGGCAAGGGGAAAGGAGAGATAGAGATAGAGAGGGTGAGGATAGGAGGACGAGCTTAGAGACAAGACTTAGACTAGATGATAGATTACACTGACGGTACTTGTGAAGATTCAGCATGTTCTCGTCTTAAGAGCTCGCCACGGCTAGCTTGATTTAAAGACGGAGGACAATGGCTGCCTGCATGCCTGACTGGTGTGAGCGACAAGCGTGCCCGCATTGGGGAGCACCGCTCGTGCCTGCCCCTGGATGCCGCGCCATTTGGTCCAGGCCCCAGCCCACTCGCCTTCAGTTAGCAGCGCCAGGAACTATCTTCGCGGAGTTGACATCAAATACACTGTTATACATGTACATGTATCTAGTTTTTAAGGCTGGTACAGGGTATCCAAAAGTAAAAGGCGAAGTTACCGAATTGATTGAAGTGGACACATCCTTGCATGACACGTTTAACAGTTATCTATTTTCTTTAAAATAAATAAGTACAGAATGATCCCCAGAGTGTAATTTTTGTTCAGGCTATACTAGTCTAACAATGTAAACTGTTCAATTTCTGCTTAGTATTAATTTTAAATGATATTCATCACTTTAGGTATAAAAAGTCACAAATAAAAAAAAAAACAACCACGAAAGCAACGTAAGAAAGAAGCTGGTTCAGGGCTTTAAAAGGTTATCGAATCAACTGAAGTGGACATATCTTTGCATAACACGTAACAGTTATCTATTTCTTATAACATTTTTATCATAATACAGAACGATCCTAAGAGCGTAATTTTTGTTCAGGCTATACTAGTCTTACAATGTAAACTGCTCCATTTCTGCTTAATATTAATTTTCAATGATATCGACCACTTCAGGTATAAAAAGTCACACACAAAAAAACAAAAACAAAGACAACCAGGAACGTAACATAAGAAAGCACCTAGCGCATTTGATCCAAGTCTCTAATATTGACTGCGAGCGAGATAAAAGCGCAGGTTCGTCATGAAAATATCTCCAAATCCAACAGCTTCATACAGTTGTCGCACAATGAATGAAACCCAAAACAGCTCCCTTTGTACGGAAAGAATTGAGCAAAATATTTAGGTTAGGATTACTCACTGCATCAATAAGCTCACTTGAATTTAGACAGAAATTTTATTCACTTTAGTGATCAGACCATTTAGACTTGTTAATTGTCATTAAAGATCTCGGGTTGCTTCAAAGCAGACATAATCGCTTCAGCGACAATGGTCACAACTTTGATTATGCTTGTTTTCAGCACGAAATCAAGTAGTTAAGGCTTGGAAACAAAGGCATTTAGATCTCACTGGCCTGAGCAGTCAAAGACAGGAAATAAAAAAAAGACGAGGGGGGTTTTCATGTAAAGGGAAAACATTCTCAACCGGTGAAGAAGTTGGTTGCAATTCCCATAGCTTCCACTGTACAAATCAACATATTATTTTGGGCTGCTGTGAAATAAAACTCCTAAAAGGAGGCCAAACAGAACGTAGAACAAAACAAAACAAAACAAAATCAGCAGGTTATAATTATATACCTGTATCCCTCCCACTAAGCGGAGTCAAGGTGGAATGAAGATTGCAAAAGGTGAGAAGGAAAGCAAAGTAAACAAAAGACGCTAAACACTATAAGTTTTCTTTCTTTTTTATTTTGACCTCTTTCTTCTGTAATACAATTGACTTGGTTTAAATTCCAACACCAGCTATATATAGGCTATATTGTGGATGGGCCCCAAGACTGACGTCTGACAATTTTATCTGCTGCCACACACGAGACAGGGCGGAAATGCCATGACTCCCCTCTCAGCCGATCACATTTAACTGACACCAACCGAACCAGTAGGGAGCGAAATCGCGTCGGAAACCGATGTTCTACCCCAGGACCACCGCGCCCCCCTCAGTAAGACAGACTGCCCGCTCATAACAATGCTATAAGCTTTGTCCACACCCCCACCCTCCCCCCATTTCCTTACAAGGGCCATACTGTTTAATATTTGAACTACCTTTAGTCGGGGTTCTAAATTTAGACAACCTTTATAATTACTACCCTAGATTTCTAAAAAGCCTTGAACATTATTATGTCATAGCAAATGTTGAAGTACGCGAAACATTCTGAAACCCCGCAAAGTATTCCAGTTATCCTTTTAACAGTACGGTATCAACTTTTTTTTTTAACAAACAGACAAAAAATAAATCAAATATAGTTTTGCAAGTTAGGTTTTATTGTAATGATGAAAACATAATACAGAACTTAAAACACACACACACATACACACACATACACACGTAGTTCTAGCTGTAGAAACATCCCTACTTAAATTAAAACTAGTGTTTGTTCTTAATGGCTTTTCGTCTCCCTGGGATTTATATGGAGAAGGTATTTAGATATCCAGTTTTCTTCAATTTGCGAAAGAGGGAAAAAAATTTATGTTATAGATCTACCAAAAATTGCTGCTTTTTAAGGAGGCGGATGCTCAGTGGTAAGTTCTGTTGACTGGCGAGCACAAAGTCTCACGTTTGAATCTCAAATGGTGCTTCCATAAATTTATAGGGTACTTTAGAAAACTAGCGTTAAGCTAACCAATAATATTATTGATTAGGTTAATAAAATAATGTAACTTTAAGTGTAAGATTCGATATAAACTAGACTCATAACTTATGCGAATCTTTCAAAGAAAGGTAATGACTAAGTTTAAAAAAATCTTGATAGGTTTGTAAATGTCATGGATACCGTATATATTACATCAAGCTTACCTACCATCTCTAACGTAAGGATGATAAATTTGTAATACTATATATATTTAATACAACACCTACAGCTTAAAAGATCTTTAAGTCATTAAGCCAATAAAGGGGACATACCGTTAACAAAGAAGGCGGGAGGTGTAGGATATTTTTAAATTTTGGAAAAAAAATGTGTTTTTTTTTTCTTAACTACACGATGAAAAGAAATAGCGTGTAATCACTTAGGGCCGTAGTTACAACATCATGGTAGCTTACGACTCGTCATAAGCCTCATTATTCTCATGTTCTTACAACGAATTGTAAACTACCGCGACGTTGTACTTATGGCTCTTAGTATATGATTATTTTCTTTTTTGCGCTATTGAGTTATTTTCTATAAGAAAGTAGCTATGGGCATTATTTTCTACTTAAAGACTAAGGGGGGGTAATAAAATAGAGACGAGGAGAGATGCTTCCTAAGTATTCATCTCACAAGAAGTACGGTATCAATTTTTTTTTAACCAACAGACAAGAAACAAATTATATATATATATAGTTTTGCAAGTTGGGTTTTATTGTAATAATTAATGCATAATATTTAAAACACACACACACGCGCACACACATACACACATAGTTCTAGATTACTTAAATTAAAACTAGTGTTTGTTCTTAATGGCTTTTCGTCTCCCTGGGATTTATATAGAAAGGTATTTAGATATCCAGTTTTTTTTTCAAGTTGCGAAAGAGGAAAAAAAAAATCCATGTTCTAGGTCTACCTAAAATTGCTTCTTTTTAAGGGGGCCAGATAGATCAGTCATAAGTTTTGTTGACTGATGAGCATAAGGTCTGGCGTTTGAATCTCAAATGGTGCCTCCGTCAATTATTTATAGGGTAAATTGGAAAACTAACCAATAATATTATTGACTAGATTAATAAATTTAGCTTTAAGTGTACGATTAGATGTGAACTAGACTCATAACTTATGCGGTAAGGTTTAAGTTGTTTTTTTTTTATCTTGATAGGTTTGTAAGTGTCCTTGATATCGTAATGAATGCATATTTTTTAATATAATTATTTTATACCAAACTTACCTTCCATCTATAACTAAAAAATGATACATTTCTACTAAAATATATTTATTACAACGTCGACGTCTTGAAAAGATTTTAAGTCATTAAGTCAATAAATGGGACTTAACGTTAACAAAGAAGGCGGGAGGTGTAGGATATTTCAAGATTTTGGAAAAGAGTGTTTTTTTTTCTTTCCTGAAATTGCACGATGAAAAGAAATAGCGTGTAATCACTTAGGGCTGTAAGTACAACGTCATGGTAGCTTACGACTCGTCATAAGCCTCATTATTCTCATGTTCTTACAACGAATTGTAAGCTATCGCGACGTTGTACTTAATATGGCTCTTAGTATATGATTATTTTCTTTTTTGCGCTATTGAGTTATTTTCTATAAGAAAGTAGCTATGGGCATTATTTTCTACTTAAAGACTAGAAGGCAGCGCCGAGGTCTGACACGGCTAATGTGGAAGGTCACTAAGCTACTTGACAGTCTCCTTATCCCTGACGTCTGTCATGTGCAGGTTTTGTGAGTAATTCTAAGCTACCAACAAGACTCAGGGATTTATTTTGTCATTAGGTGAGTGTTTTGTGTTTGTTGATGGCCTTGGCGTATACGAAACTTTGCTGCTTTTCTTACACAATATAATCCGCCATACAAGCTTTCGGAGATAATCAACCCGAGACGTACAAAAACGGCAGACGGCGTAACATTCAAAACGTTCGGTACTGCAAAGAAACTTCTTGAAACTTTTTCAACACTGCAGGAAAAAAGATACCCGCATGAGCGTTACCACCTTGCCAGCTAGGCTCTTTAGAGGCTAAAAATTCTTCTGTTTGGGTGTCTCATACGGGCTGCTTGCGACAATGGTTCAAAAACTCTAGAGATGAGTGGTCGAGTTATCCTTGTGCGTGCGTGCGCGTTTGGAAATTCCCGATCTGTGCTTGTGGTTTGTGAATGGACGTTAGTCTCCCTTCCTTCCGCAAATGAAATTATAGAGAATGATGGAGTGGCCGCGTGAACTTTGACTTCTAGTTCTCTTTTCGTTGCTTTGCATTTCTATTTTATTCCTCATTATTCAGCCCAAATTGTCACACAGAGAGCGAACATCATCATATCAAGAAACCACAAGACAATAAAGAGCACCCGCCCACTTTCTTTCTTCTCCGCCCTTGCTTGTTAATGTTAGGCGGCTGGTCAAAAAGCAAAGACAAAAGTCGTGTTTGCAGCAAGCGAGAAGGGTAGACTGTACAGTATTTGTGTTTTATTGTTAGGGCATGGTGTGATAACAAAAAGGTGCATTTGTGGGAGGGTCCTCCTTTTTATATAAAAATAAAAAATCACGATCTCTGACACTGCTTTGTCTCTAAACATTTTTGAAATTTTAGGCTGTCCAATACGAGGTAAAAACGAGGAAAAAAACAACTGTACATATTTCATGCTTTCTTCAATACTAAAAGATGAGAAATCTTATTTTATCTTAATTATTTTTATAAATGTCTTAAAAAGCGAAGGAAAAGACCATCTGAGTGACTGTAGTGTAACGTAAGTTAAATTTCACTATACATGAAAACTTCCTTTCCATTCAAGTTCTTAAACCATCTACGTGGAAAAAAAGCATAAAAACTACAATTTTTTTTATTTTTCTTGGAAATTTCATTGACATATGACTAGTAATATGTTCACAGCTGTTATGATATACCAAATATGCGAATTTGATTCGAACATCAAATCGAGTGATCAATATAGTGTGTGCTTGGACCTGGAGTAGGATAAGAACAAACTTTTCCCGAAATAAACAGGATGTGTTTGCTTCAAAAGTTTGTAAGGCAAGGGTTCAACGCATCTTACTCATAACCCACGGATATATTTTTTCCTCACAAACAAAATAAAATTTGGAATTAGAGAATATTGTCTACTTGGTGTTGCAGGAAATGAATCTGAGTTAAATTGTCTAAACAGCAATAACTGTGTGACTGAATTTGTGGGAGATAATTTAAACATAATATTGTCTCTCAGTGCAATTCATCATGCTCCTCTGTCCGAAATGATGAATAATGCAATTATGTTTTTTTTAAATGCTCTATGCCAAGATTGTCAGTTGACCTTTGAGATTTTTGTTTCTGGGTACATGTGTTATTCTGTGCCCTGCGCATTGGTGGATTTTCTACACTTTTTGCTCCGAAAATCACATGTAACGTTTTTAGAGCCACCAAAATTGTATTCCTCTTACAATAAAACTGTCACGGTAGTGCCTTTATCGCACAAGTTTGTGTTTAAATTAGTATAATTATAGTTTTAATGATTTTCAAATTATTTTATTTAACCTATACCCATGAGTACCATCCGTCATTTTTCCGTATGGCTATCCAGCGGCGTGTCTGACTAGACTGCATCAGTTTCTCAACATTTGAACATAATGATATTTTTAATAAGTTGCTCTGCTATAGCTGTTTCTCATTGATATCATGTGTTTGTTTTGATAAAATGTGATTTATTGAATGGTGCTTTTCTTTAAAATTATTCTTCAATTTTTTTAACACCAGCGAGGGTTGTCTTGCATACGTGCCATCATTTCCCATCAGTTTTTTGAATAAGCTTAGCTTACCATGAATTAAAGTTATATTTAATAAAGCCTTACTCTAATGAAGTGGCTGTTTTATCAATGTTAACCTATGTATGAAATTATCTCAGTGCGTTGTATCCATCTGCGGAATGTTAGTTTGGAGTGCAATACTTTTCCATTACTCATTACCATATGATCTCTACACTCTTTACGTAATATACCTCCATAGCGATTAAATTTATAGAAAAGCGCACCCTCCACTTTTTCTTCTCAATTAGATCTAGAAACTCACAAGTTGATTTAGCCCTCTAACCAAAATTCTTATAGATTTCTTTCAGTTTGGACGATAGAGAATGGTGGTTAACGTTTTCACGGTTCAGAATTCAATATTTTGTTCACACAATTTTTGTTCAAAAATTCACACCTATCTCTAACAATCATTTTTCCGTACGTCCACAAAACACAACAACAAACACATTTCCTCTCCTTTCAACATTTTATTTTTGAAGAAAAAATACAGTAACCCCAGAAGAACCAGTTTGATCCGCCACAAAACTAAACAATTTAAATAGAAATCTTCGGTCTGAGAATATGAAGCTTATATCAGGAACTTCACATTGTATTTGCACCGACCCCAACCAGTAGAGAAAAGACGCGGGGGTTCGAACCTGAAACAATCTGATTAGACGCCGCGTGCTGAACTACTCTTGGACTGCCGCACCCCATCGACGCGGTGGGGCTTGGTCGGTTACGATACACTGCACCAACCATACCAGTAGAAATAAATACGGCGCTGACAACATGGATAGAACCGCAATCTTCTACGAAGAAGGCGCAAGCTCTACCTTTGGAGAACCGCGAAATAAAAGGAGAAGAAGAGAACGCCTCGAGAAAACTTACAGAAAGTTTCAGAGAGAAAGTAAATTAATGCTAGGCGGGATGAGAGATAGCTTTCGCTCTCCTCTACTTGTAGCAAATTAAATTGAACCTGCCTGTAACTTATGGTTGTAACCCTTAGTAAAATGAGAATCGTTACAACGGCGGTGTTTGAATCATTGTATAGCCTCTAAGTCTATTTCAAACGCCCGTGTGGCGACTGTTAAATGTTTATTGCTTGACTAGTTTAACTAGCTGAATGATAAGCTTTGCATGCCATCTCATTTTACCAAGTAACCTGTCCGGGATTAACCCAGTGTGTGCCATGTGCCACGAGGGGCACCAGCTTGACTAATGCAATAATTACTCGGCTCGACTTCTAATCTTTACGACAAATCGCGAGAGAGCTTTATCACTAGCTAATCATGCGGGCCATTGCCTTAAACGATGGACGTCTCGTTCTTCTGTCTCAATCCATTCAACAGCATTAGCTCCTTATTCAAAATAATCACAATGAGGAAAGGACGCTTCAACAAGATATCTCTCTGGACACAAAGGGGTCCATCAGGTAATATTTTGACCCACCAAGGCGTTACAGGCGATCACATGTAGTTGATAATATTCCTCGCCCTTGCCACTCGGACGTGTCTAGTCGTTGCTCTCTGAAAACATCTCTTGTTCTCACCCAGCCTCCATACAAAGCACCCCTCACTCTCTCACAGCAACCCCATTATTGCTCCCCGACAGAGAGCGACTTCCAACAGTACCCGTGTCGCTGAGATACGCTACGGTGGTTTTCTCTGTGGGATAAAAGTTCGTTTTCTTGACTTACTGGGCTGAGAGAGAACAGGTTGATGGTAGAATCATAGCAGAAAGAGGGACAGCGATCGATCTGCTTTATCTTTGTAATTGTTCAGTGACAGAGAGTTAGTATACTTGATTCAGCCCTAATTACTTGGATTGATACATCTCGAATGGTCTGAGCGTTAAACACAAGACAACAACTATATTTTGCAATGACGTAATGAAGGAAAAAACACAAAAACAGGGCTGTAAATTAGTAAATAAATCAAGTACATAAAAAGCAAGCATGAACATTTTCCTCACTTTTAATCACCGGCGATTTTTTTCAAAGATATAATGTGTAATATCATACGCAGCGTTTTCAGTACAGAAAAGATGCGTGGTCGCATATAATTAGCTACATAATATAAAATTTAAGCAAGTGCATAGACTTGATTCAATGGGATAAATTAAAATAAGCCAAATGTTACAGCTCACGTTAATCGATGTCAAAATTCAATAATCGGTGAAGCTGGTTGATTCTTAATATCATTGAACAGAAAGAAAATCCTTTTATAAGGCAAAAGTATATTATTTTTCGAGAGGATAAGAGGATAACGATTTATTGCTTTCCATCAATGTTCTAAGTCATAGATAATTAATAAAATGTCACATAGTAACGAAAACAATGAAGAGCAATGTAAGAAAGATGTCTACAGTAATGAACAAAGTGTCGTTGTAACAATTAGTGTGCGGGATGACTGTTTCAAAAGAAAGGCCGTTTTCGCCCTTTATCCGATGATAATAACTTGTTAACAGCTGTGGAATAAATAAAAGGATTCGTAAAATTATGTTCAATCGATCTGGTAATACTATTCGATACGGTCTGTGTAGCCAAGACAAGTGGTTTAAGGTCTGCGTGAAACAACACAAGGGTAACCACTAACAACTAACTGACAACACCCCGGTTTTACTAAAATTAAAGGTCTCCTGAAGCGGTGACCTCGCTGAATACGATCGACTCGTTTGTATCCCACATCGTTCTATCTGGTTGGAGAGAGAGAGAGAGAGAGAGAGAGAGAGAGAGAGAGAGAGAGAGAGAGAGAGATACATAGATACAGATACGGTGAGACAGAGAGACATGGTCAGTGAGAAAGAGAGAGGAGAATGAAAAGGTGGAGGAAACATGCTTAATAATAGGGGAAAAAGAAATCGGGGGGAAAAGAAAGATGCATGGAGAGAGACTGAGAAAGGGGGGTGTGAGAGAGAGGGAGAGGAAGAGTGTGGGAGTGATAAAGAAATAAAAAGATAGAGACCACTAGCAGCGAGGGGTAAGGGAAAAAAGGATTGTCGACAAGAGATCTAGAGTATATAGCGACCTTCCAACAAGTGTACGTGATAATGAAACATGACTGAAAAGGTTGCTTGTGTATAGAGATCATTACGATGTTGAGCTTGACATACTGGGTTTCAACACATGGCACACCAGAATACACAAGGCTGCAGCTATAGCACTCACATAAAAAAAGAAAATAAATTATAATATTCACTAATGATGCTTTCACCCAGTAATAGTTCCCATACGTAATCTTTCCGCTCCCCTGTAATGATTTAAGAATTCAATGGGTTAAAATGACGTTTAGTTGTTCACAAAGTAAAAGATGGTTTTATTCTGTTTACTGGTCTCACAGCCCTAGAGATGATCTTAACCAAGGGAAAGCAGGAGTATCAAAAGGAAATCGTAGGGAATCTGGAACCTTTTGAGGCACTACAATTAAAGTGTTATTCTATTCTGGCCGTTCCCCTTCTTGACAAATCTTTGTATTTTCTACGGATGAGTGGTGCCACACTGTGATGATGAAGACAACTTGGTAGGGATCTCACAACAGCCTTCGCAGCTCTACTGAGGACTGATAGAATGAACTCAACACAAGTAAAGCACCCTTGAGGAACTGGGTTTTCAAACGTTGCATTCCAAAGTTACCCATTATATCACTCGTAGCTTTCCATTGTTAAAGTGATGAGAAACTAAAGAGCCAGTGTGATTTGTTCCCCCCGGCGCTGCATCACTTGAATAAGGCGACTGGGAAAATTATTAAGGACCAACAAATACAAGTTAAACAATGTGCAGCGGGAGAGAAGGAGCTAGGGTGGAACACAAGATCGGAGTCGATGAAATTGTTTTTATGAATGCAGGTATCTATGCCAATACGTGCTTTTTTGTTGTTCGCGAAATACGCTAGAGCAAAATAATATCTTTCCGTAACTGCTGCTTCTATTGGTCCTCTTGATGCCACCATACCAACACAAAAAAGCAACAATGGTGTCAACAACAACAACAACAACAACAACAACAACAACTACTACTACTACTACTACTACTACTACTACTACTACTACTACTACTACTACTACTACTACTACTACTACTACTACTACTACTACTACTACTACTACTACTACTACTACTACTACTACTACTACTACTACTACTACTACTACTACTACTACTACTACTACTACTACTACTACTACCACATAAACTACTACTTCTACTACTATATTGATAAAATACAGAAAAAAAAACGGATACATGTAAAATACAGGCCACAGGAAGATGGGTTACGCGCACTGTTGGTTTGTGATATTTTCACAATTTTGTTGTTGTTGTCAACAGTTACAGTGATGATGGTTTGTGAACACATGTAATATTTTTACCTTTCGCTTTATGTAACATTATTTGTCTAATGCCAAAACAATTAGAACCCATATAAAACTAATGATTTAGCTGATTCTTCGAGAAAGAAAATAGTTTTTGCATTCTTCGTTAGGATAAAAAGGGCTGGCTTGATCAGTCAATATAATGTGATCGGCTGAAACAGAAGCCTCCTATACCGACTCAATCAATATGGGAGCGCATATAAATTTGTCAGACTTAAGCCGTTGAACCAATCGCCATGTGAAACTCCCTATGGAACTTAGGAGAGTTAAACAGAGAGAGGGAGAGAGAGATAATAGATAGATAGAGAGCAACAGAGAGAGGGCGAAAGGGGGTCGAGAGAGATTGATAGAGGTAGAGAGAGAGAGAGAGAGAGAGAGAGAGAGAACAAGGTAAGTTGCAATATTACCTGTGTTTTTTTGTTTTTTGTTTTTTTTTACCTGAGTGTCCCATCCTTAGCCATAGACGGCGAGAGGGGCAGCAAATGAAAGCAAACACAACCAAGATTGAAAATCACCGCATGACATCTTCAAGATTTTTAGTTATTTTTTGTGTGCTATTTTTGCCTTTGTTTTTGTTTTCTTCATCGATATGACTACAAGTCATGCGGATAAAGAGAAGGGAGCTAATCATTGCGAATGGAACAATATTTTGCAAATCTTGATGCGGGTACCAATCCTTGGCCAGGTAATCTAGAGAGAAAGAAACCAGAACAGAAGTTTTGCCTTGAGCTGTGTGCAAAATCTGTCGAAATGGAAACTATCTGGTATTGCCTCTTATTCCTGTAGATTATTCTCTCAAAGTCTTTATTCCCGCCACTCTGCCCCTCTCGTCGTCTATTGCGCTCTCCAAAGAGAGACACTTCTTGGCGTAGCTTGCCAAGGTCGCTGGGGAGTGGTCTCAGTCCTCGATGGCTTCTGTTCTGTGGACTGGACATATGCACTAATAAAGAGAAATAGAAATAAAATGAAAGAAAAAGTGAATTATCAAATACTGCTTTCTGTTTTGTTGCTTTTCTCATTGGGTTGGTGTGGGTTTCCTCCATCATTACCAGTTATTGGTGTGTTCAACCTATCCTTCCCTATTCTCTATACCTCTGTCTTTCCATCTGTCTGTCGATATTTAAAAAAAGTTTTTGCGCGTTCTCTATCGATAAATATGTTGTCCTTGCATTTTCATTTGATTGTCTGTCTATCTATCTATCTATCTATCTATCTATCTATCTATCTATCTATCTATCTATCTATCTATCTATCTATCTATCTATCTATCTATCTATCTATCTATCTATCTATCTATCTATCTATCTATCTATCTATCTATCTATCTATCTATCTATCTATCTATCTATTATTTCTAAATTCCAGATCGGTTACAACGCATTTTGACATAAAACATTTTAAATGAGCTCTTAGTTTACAGTCCTCAAACAAGTTTCGTCCTTAGTGTCCGGTGTTACCTTGATTAGATGGTTGTATCAGCCACTAAAATACCGTATAATTATTCTAGTCTTTCCTATAAAAACGACATCTGTGATGATTAAGGTGAAAACACACAAAAATAATGTAGAAATAAAATAATAGCTGAAACATACCAAATTATTTGATAAGTTAAGGAAACACTACTTCAATCTAGTACTTTATTTTTATTACCACAGTATAGATAAAAGACCGATTTTCCTTTCCATGGAAGCATACTGCTTTAACAGATTAAGTGACGCCCATGGGTTTCCCCACAATTCACATTGTGTCCCCAAGTCCAGTTGGCGGCCTCTGTCCCTCCCCCCTTATTACAAGCTTTTCGATATACACGACCAGAACTGATGACATTATAACGCTCTTAAGGCATGGAGTTTTCTGAACGCTCATTGGCTCCGAACATCTTGGCTAGAGCTACGATTGGACGCCGGTACAGATTCCTTTACTTATCGCTATAGGCCCCGTTTGGCAAGGTCTTTATTGTGAACAACAATAAATATTACACGTAAAATCTCAACACTAACTTGCCCTCTCGCTGATAACTTGCTTCATCTTGAACAAGCCACCAAAGCTAAAATCAACAGCTGTTTTTGGAAACGCCCCTTCGACACTTCAGGGGCAATTCATGTGTTATAATAAACTCCTCTCGTAGCTAAAGTACCATCCGAACTCAAAAGCCTTTGGAAGCTTGGTGTTTCAGGAGTTCAAAATCAAAATTGTATTCAACCCACATTTGATCCGCTCCTCCCTCCTCCAGCAAAGAGAAAACAATGAGAACTGGGTTAGCATCCGTGGGTGAAATATCGTAAGTTGCTGAAACCAATCGAAGAAATTGAATGGTTTGATAGTTTTGTTAACCATAATAAGGTAAACCAACATAAATTGATGAAGTAAAAAAAAAGTTATAAATCATAATATAGCGCTGAAAAGAAACAGATGAGGAAGGGGTGAAAAAGGTTGAAAAAAAATGATGTGTGTGCATATAATATAAATATGTAGAAAAACCAAACCAGATATCGATTTTAGGATATTTTTGTCACTCATGTCATTATTGCCGAAACAGTTTTTGTACTGGTTCAAATTTTTAAAATGGTCGATTAACTGAAAACAAAGTATAGTAAACCCGATTGGTATAGTTCAGCTCTTAACTGGCTTGGTGGGTGAAAATCCCACGGTACAGCCGTGTGGCTAAGTGCTTGCAATGCCTATTCTGGAGTCATTGGATCAAAGAACTGTTATCCAATCCAATTGCTTCTCTATTTTTATTTTCAACATTTTCAACACTACTCAAACTGAAACGTTTAACTCACTTTACTCTTTCCTTCCACTGATCGAACCTAGAGTAAGAACTCACTAAAGGAGAATGAGTTTTTTGTTCTTCTGTTGGTACCGCACTGTTAGTACAACTTTGGAAGCTATTATTTTCAAAATTAATGAACCCTCAGGGGGAGTATTGTAAGTCCTTCTGATTGACGTGTTTATGTTGATCCATGCAGTAAGTTAAGGGATACTCAGATCCTTGTTGGTCAGCCTCTACAGTGGCGGCGGCTTTTAATTAGTTCTCTATAGATCCGACTTAGGAATGGGTTGGAAAGGCCTTAACACCATCTTCAAACTACTGTTACTAGGAGCACTAGGAATCGACAAAGTCCCATAATTGTAAGGTGAATACTCCACCGATGGAGATATCCAATGCCCAAATCCTCGATGTACTAAAGAATGATGCGGGGTTTAGTGGGCGAAAATAACAATTAAACAAGACCAAGGAGGCTTCAGACTTGACAAAAGAACGCAACAAAAAGTAACCGGCGCCTGTAAGGATTGGTTTCTCCCCCCAGCAGGGCCTTCTGGGAAAGATGGGCGGACCCAGTTGTTCACTTCATCAATAGGCGTTTCTGCGTGGATGCTTGGGCCGGGGGACTGAAGAGAAAACTTTGGAGGGTTCCCAGTCAGGAGAAACAGAGGGTTCGTCTGGGCGAGATTTCTCTTTCCCCGGGGGTTGTCGAACTAGAAATTATGAAGTCAAGCACTTGGTCGTGTTGTTCTACCAAAGGTTATGACACATTTTCGATTTATTCCCAGCAGGGGTGATGCTTTCACTAATTTTGTTATCCACGGTTGTTTCACGCGATCAGCTGGGAATTAAGTAATGCGAGATGAAGACCGTGTAAGCTCTATCTAAATCCACAGGAACTTTCTATTGAGCATCTAGAATCATATATGGCCGGTCAAATAAGGCTGAACACAATCCAACCGTGAACTAAACACTAGCCACTAACGAACTATTACAGATAATAATTTGAGATGTAAATGGGTATAGGTACATGTAATAATGTTCTACCCAATGCAAGATCCTGAAAGAGATCAGCGATTTCTATTCTTGTTAGAAATGTGGTACTGAACCAATGCAAAGTTCCTCGATTTAAAAAAAATGCTTGTTCCCGTTTAAGTCATTGTTATGTTGTTGACTAAGATCAATGAAGATTTCACTGAAACTAGAAGGCTATATACAGAGAATATGTCATTGATGTTACCTAATCTTAGATTGAATAAAGTCTGACATAACTCAAAGATCTCCGCAGTTATATCTATTACACGGCAGCTGTAAATGTGTCACAAATAAATGTATTTTCCTCTTTCACTGTTTCTCTAATCGTATTTTAAGGAAGAGAGAGAGAGAGAGAGAGAGAGAGAGAGAGAGAGAGAGAGAGAAGAGAGAGAAGGACAGAGAGACAGAGATCAGAGTCAAAGAGAGTACAACAGAGAGATATTGAAATATTTTCTTAATATGAAATCGATCTTTAAAATCCTAAAGCGAGCCATTAATCGTGAGACGTGCGTGCCATTCTAACTGTTGAGCAGTAGCGCTTGGACTCTGAGCTCCCTACTTGGCTCTTGTCCACTTGAAGCACCAGAGAGGTTCCCAGAAAACTGATAGCCCTTGCCCCGCCCCTCGGCCTTTCTCAGGACCCTCACACTCCCCACCACACGAACCGACCCGTCCCGTCTGACTAAACATTTCATTTTTCAAATCTGATAGCATTCATTCCTGGCATTGTTATACGTCCCAAACTTCTGAAATCTTACAACCCAGAGTTGAAAGATGCTGAATTCACATCGAATTATACCCAAACGATCAACCTTTTATATTTGGAAGGCGTGGTCTAGCCAGTTTACAAGACATATATTTAACACTCGTAAGCAAAATACTTTAATTGCTTGTCTTAAAATGTATTCAATAATTAATATTAACAGTGATTTTGCCTGGTACAAACGATGTGAAGAAAATTCGGCGGAAAATTTCTCTAAGACCTTAGAATACATAGCTAGCTCTCCCTCTGTGATATGCACCTTTCGTGAACTAAAATATTTTTTTTAATTTACAACCGTTATTCAATCCATAACCAAATAAAGACACATTATGTAATCTTAGAGTATTTACAGATTCTGCCCAGCTAATCAACCCATTTGACAATCCATTGAACTCCAAAAAGTTTGCAAAGATTTTATAAGGACCGAGAAAAGATCAAAGTGAAACCGATCATCGTGTGACTTGCCGCGGACAGGGCAAGACGGAGTTCGGCTGGTTCAGGCTGGTACTACTACTGTCGTGATGCTGCTCACGTCTGCTGTTCAAGGACCAGGGCTTGGTTAGCACAGAACAGGCCTTTGAACCTTCTAATAGAGACCAGTCCAGATTTCAGGACCAAAGTGATCGTTTTTCTGCGTATTTTGACTCTAAATGGTTTTCAAAGCCGGTTATAATGGTGTGTCAAATCATAACAGGAGGCAATGGAAAAGGGCAAGAAATAGAAACATGTTTAAGTAGAAGAGAGAACAAAAATAAAACAGATATTCAGAGATATGTAGAGATAAATAGTAATAAGCATGTATTGGGAATGTAAAGGATACGGAAATAAAGGAATAAAGGAATACCAAATTTTTGCTATACGCACTTATAATTACGGTATTTTTGTAAAATCTTACTATATAAACTAGGATTTTATGTGTTTTTGTTTCAGTAAAATAATTTTTAACCGAGCCGAGGAAGAGAGAGAAATTTCCCTTAGACAACATTTTCTAGGTCTCAAGAAAAATAATAGACATTGTGAAATATCATTTTACGATATGCAGCGTTTCTATTCTTTCTTTATTTTTTTAATACGATACTCATTAAGTAGTTTGTAATGCAAATTTTAAACAGAAACGCTATGATGCGTATGGAGCCATGTTAAAAAGATAGGGCCTAGCTCTAGGTCCCGACAATGGGAACCCTATAAAGTTACCGAGGAGTAAAAATAAAAAGAGACTGGCCTAGGCCCGGGATTATGATGCATGCGCATAAATGTTTTCTAAACCTGGGAAGGGAAACCAAAAGTGCTACTACTGTCGTGATGCTGCTCGACGTCTGCTGTTCAAGGACCAGAGCTTGGTTAGCACAGAACAGGCCTTTGAACCTCCTAAGAGGGACCAGTCCAGATTTCAGGACCAAAGTGATAGTTTTCCTGCGTATTTTGACTCTTAATGGTTTTTAAAGCTGGTTATAATGGTGTGTCAAGTCATAACAGGAGGCAATGGAAAAGGGCAAGAAATAGAAACGTGTATGCGTGGAAGACAGAACAAAAGTTTTTAAAAAAAGACATTCAGAGATAAATACTTTAATGTAGAGATAAATAGTAATAAGCATGTATTGGGAATGTAAAGGATACGGAAATAAAGGAATAAAGGAATACCAAATTTTTGCTATACGCACTTATAATTACGGTATTTTTGTAAAATCTTACCATACAAACTATGATTTCATGTGTTTTTGTTTCAGTAAAATAATTTTTAACTGAGCCGAGGAAGAGAGAAATTTCCCAAAGACAAATTTTTCCAGGTCTCAAGAAAGATAATAGACATTGTGAAATATCATACCGTATTGCGATATGCAGCGTTTCTATTCTTTATTTTTTTTTTTATAATATGATACTCATTAAATAGTTTGTAAAGCAAATTTTCAACAGAAACGCTATGGTGCGTATGGACTTAGTCAGGTTAAAAAGATAGGGCCTAGCTCTAAGTCCCGATAATGGGAACCCTATAAAGTTACCGAGGAGTAAAAATAAAAAGAGATTGGTCTAGGCCTGGAATTACGATGTATGCGCCTACATGTTTTCTAAACCTGGGAAAGGAACCACAATTATGCAGATTATAAATTTAATCCAAAAAGTCAAAAATAATGTGACGGCCCGGGCCTAGGATTGTGCTTTTTTTTTTTTTTTTTAATATTCTAGACTTATTTCAATGAGTTAGACTTAGATTTCTAGATCTAAATTTGGCACAAACGCACACACACACACACACACAAAGATTGGGCCTATAGAGATCTAGATCCAGATGGGTGTATTTAGATGTAGGTCTAGATCTAGATCCAGATATACCTCCTTAATCTATATGTTTACAATAATTTATGCAGAAAAGTTATAAAAACACAAAACAATACAGAATTTAAAGAACATACAAATTTAATAACAATGTCCATTTACGTTCGAATCGATAGATGTGTGAAAATTTTCGAAATGCTTCTTATGTATTACTGTTGAACACACCTCAAATTTCTGGTGGGTCTGGGTTTGTTTTCAAAAGATGTACCCGACTTTAGATAATAACTGGACCACGAAGTTTGGTTTCTTTTCTTTTATAAATTAACGGTAAAAATGTATGAATTGTAAAGGTTCCAGTGCACTGGACAAGAAATAGAGCTACATTCATGCACAATTTCAAGAAGATTGGTGCTGTAGTTAATCCTGTAGAGGTGAGCAAAAATTGAGCTTATTATTTTCTTGTCATATAGATTTACAGAAATCTGAATTTCTAGATATTTAGTACTGTACTCTTGTAATTATGCATGTACTGAAAAGTTACAGAAGCCCATTTTGAAGCGTCAATGCTACTAGATCTACAACTTGAGGTTTTCGAAATAACAAAGATGAAATTTGATATAAACCGATCTTGCAATAATTTTGTTCACATGGGTGCCTAATGTGTTCCTTTATCAGTAATGTGAATTCGATAATATTGTTAACTAGAAAATGCGGCTTCAAAGGTGTGGAGATCAAAGCCGCATTAAATTACGCCTCAATATGAAGGATTACATTTTAACATCTACCTCTAAGAAAACTTTCAACTTAACTATTTTCATATCCACCCAGCTTCATATTCATTAAAAGTCCTGAAAATTCAAGCCGTACGAAAAGTCTGTAATGGAGGAGTTTTGCAGCACAAATAATATGTTAAAAGCGAAAAGAAAAAAGCAAATAGAAGCCAGATGTTACATAAGCTCCTAAATATAAAATCAGCTACAAAATCTTTGGTTCGAGAAAACGTAGATATCTCCTAGTTTAAAGTTTGCTAGGTCTCAAGAAAGGTCCTATACTACAATAGGACACAAGAGCAGGCTGCACGGGGTTCCTCTGGTCACATGACATGGACACTGCCTCAAATGGAAGAGAAAAAAATAGTCGGCCGGAGCGGAGCATCTAAAAGTACAATGAGCTTGGATCAAAATCCTTGATATGGTCTATATCTACCTTTGATATCTCAACTAGAGCAAGAGTGAAGATATCTGGAAACAGGTGGCTGTTGTTGACATCATTTTATCTTGATAGACGCTGAGCGTATGCTGCTTATGTTGACAGCAGCTGTGTGTGCACATCTTTATTGTCCTCTCAAATCCATGTTTAGAGTGCCTGGAGTATCGCCAGAGCGCAAAATATAAAAACTGGAAGCAAAATTGTAACAAGATATTCATGAGACATAGACATAACATTCAATGTATCCTAATCTGTCTTTTATAAGTTAGATGCTGAATTTCTTCTTTATGCATTCCTAATTCCTTATTAGGATTTTGATGTTATACTAAATATTGACTCCGTCGCTTTCCTGACAAATACATAGTTAATTACAGCATTTATTCCTCCTACATGATAGTGTTAAAAGCATTAACGGTTTGACTGTGGACTTACCAGAGAGCCTGTTTTACAGTCAAAGTAGAGCTCTTTGTCCATGCTTAATCATATCATTCTTTTTCTTAAGAGAGTCGCAGTAACAGACTCTGTGTCACAAAGGGTTCTTTTCACTTACAGTTATTTAACATCGTGTCAGATACCCACAGACAAGATGTTGATATATCTCCATGTTGATCCCCAACTAAAAAAATGAGTGTGGAAGTGATGAAAGGGATGGATCTATACTAAAAAGTTCATCATTATAATTGTCTAGTAGCCAGAATGAAATATGACAACTATTTTATTGGATTTAAATTATAGGTACGACAAGCCATAACAAAATCCGTGTGTGCAACTTTCTAAATTAATACAATACAAAAATTTTACGCGGATAATAAATGTCATACACAGCAGTTGTTTGCTAATTATTTTAAAATGACTTATAAAGTATTTATGTCAGCTACGGAGTCTTTTTAAAAAGTCCTATACATTAATGGGTCTGCAAAATGAGAGAGACTCGATCTAATCATAGATATGAATAACCTATTCTTTGTATATACCCTTTTCACTAAAATGCATGGACAAAAAAGAGAAGAAAAAGTAAAGAAAGTGAGTACAAAATCACGTCACGCGCACACTCAAGTGCAGTTATTGCTGTGGTTCGCTGTGGGCTGTCGTAATTATAGCTCCTCATATTATGCATTTTGAGGTGAGTGAGAACCTCAATTACTGCTCATTCCCGTATTTGGTCAGGCGTGAGGAAGAACGCACGTGAAGGCCGGTCAAAGCGCCAGTTGCGTGGAGAACTCACTGTTGCAGAGAGTGGGCTCACTTGAGAGCCCTCACTTGCATGTGCCATGTCAAGTAGATTTCAAGCTGTTTTAAAACCAGTGCCGCTCGCATCATTTTTACCCGGAACCCACAAGCAACTTATGCATCCGGAGTTACTAAAACTTTAAATCCAGTATTTTGATGGAAAACACCCATAGACAGATACACATAGACATGCTCAACCAACCGCATGTCAGCAAAACAACTTTAAAACATTCACGTAAAGCATGCTTTGATCCCATAAACATTATTTGACGGCAAGTTTTCACAAGGTTGTGTCTGTCGAGGAGGCGAACAATGAGAAGGCTTGAGGGCATTCTCTTCATACCCTCCAACAGTCTAGGGTGATACTAGTCCAGCGCTGGATGAAACAAAAACCATGGACGCACGAAACAAAAACGAAACGAAATATCCCATGGCCCATGTTTATGGTTCTCTTTCTATGTTTAAACCTTGGGTTAAGAGCTGTGGGGGCAACGGAGCAATTAATTCGAGGCATTGTGAGCCGAGTCCCTTTTCCAGTTGATGAATGGGCGTTTCGGCCCCGTAAAACAGTTTATAGGCACGCGCCCTCATGCATTTTAATAGGTTGCTCCAGGACATGGAAGATGAGCTCGTCAACAATATGGGTCAGAGTCTATGCTCTCCCACTGCCCACCCCACCCTGGCCTGCCTCGCTAGGCCTACGCTCACGAAGCAATCGCGATCTTTACTTTCTCTTTTAATCATCCCTTTTATGTTCGGTGTCGCAGTAGTAATGTTCCTGTCACAGATTGCACCAAGGCAATTTTATTCAACTACATTTTCTAAACTCAGGTTAAGAAAAGGCGCTATCAAAGAAACTTAAATTACTTCTAGTGCATATTCCATGTGAAATGATGTTAGTTGTATGCATAATTATATCCAGTCCATCATAATAGGTGATCGCAGGGAGGGCTATGCAAATTGGAAAAGCACAATAATAACTGCAATGTAAATCATTATAAAAACATGAACATTTTGACACACATGTGCTATAAAAAAAACGACAGGATATTTATGGTGCCATTTTATTTGTGTCTATGATCTAGCACATAATTAATAATTTGTTTACTTTACACTAAAAATTACAACAGCAATCAACATAATTAGTGTAATCCATCGATAAAAATGTATTTTGGACAATTTCGCTTGTCCTACCAAAATTTAGGATAAGATTTTATTATCTCTTCTTATAAATACTTTTCTTTCGCTCTTGAGATTTGGCCCACACTGAGAGAGTAGAAGTCGCAGCGCTGAAGTGGCAATAAACCGTCCACGCGACACCAGGGGAGCCGGCGACCGTCGCGGCGAGAAAGGCAACGCCAGCCTCGCAGTGCCTGGTCTAGTGGTCTCCACGGTCGTGGTACTCACCGCAGCAGGGACCCCCCTGACACACCCACTGGCCCTGCCACCAGGTGGAACTCCCGGCCCTACAGCCTGATACAGCCTGATACAGCCTGCTACAGCCTGCTACAGCTGGAGCCTACTCATCAGCAGGCCCGCCGAGAACAAAATCATGCCAAAATATTATTTATGGGAAAATTTGAAATTGCGGTGAAAACTTGTCACAGTTGACTGCGAAGGTCACCCAAGATGATGTTAAAAAAAAATTCAAGTCAGTACACCATGGCTTAAGCAATAAAAAAAACTAGGACACTTATTTTCCATAAACTTAGGTGCAGAAACATAATTACATGTATTATTGTAGCTTTAGATCCGTGCTTTATTCAATACACAAAATAACGAGGTCTTTTTCTACCATTCCTACATTTCTTATGGTTATCTGAATTAATCAGCAGATTTCAAGGATCACAAGAGCTTTCACAAAGATAAATGGGAAATCTGTCAAGATATGTGTATGTGTGTGTGTGTGTGTTGCGTAATAATTGGCTGGTCTAAAGAAAGGCTGGTTGCCCCATTTGATTATTATCGACACATAACCGCGAAAGAAATGTAACAGCACTAAATATGTTTTCCCAATCATTGAACCTAAATAAAATTATTATGTTATGTATTTATCCAAATGTTGTTGTTGTTGTTGTTGTTATTGTTGTTGCTGTTGTTGTTGTTTTTGCTGTTGTTGTTGTTGTTTTTGACACATTGGGAATGTAAGAGAAAAAAATGGTAATGAAAAAGGCATAAGGCCAATATACCTAAACTTTGATGCTCATCTTGCACGTTTAAATCCCCTTTTTATGCTAGTCAATAATTCGTAATCTTCATCAATTTCTTGAACGTTCTGATATGAGAAATCGCACAGTTTTTGCCCTGGCCCTATTATCTATTGAAAGAACCTTTTAATATTTATTAGAAGAATTTAAAATGCCCCAAAATCCGCTCTCTCTCTCAATTTATCTATCTATCTATCTATCTATCTATCTATCTATCTATCTATCTATCTATCTATCTATCTATCTATCTATTTATCTATCTATCTATCTATCTATCTATCTATCTATCTATCTATCTATCTATCTATCTATACATCTATCTATCTATCTATCTATCTATCTATCTATCTATCTATCTATCTATCTATCTATCTATCTATCTATCTATCTATCTATCTATCTATCTATCTATATATCCACCAATTATCGTCTTTTTATTCGTCTATTGTAAAACTAATTGCTTCTTCTTTTTTGTTTTTTAATTAAGTTTTCTTTCTATACCTACCCCTCTCTCTCTTTCGCTCTCCTTGGTGTCCTTTTTAATCCTATGTGTCTATTCAGTCGATCTTTCCCCTTTTTTCACCGAACAGCAATCTTGAACTTTTCTGTAAGAACGGAGTTCAATGTTGTTACTGGTCGTGTGGCCCTATGTGAACTTTTCGCCGTAGGCTGGATCCCCTCCCAAGATAATCAACTTTCCTTCTTGTAAGATGACCTCTGATCTTGTCTCTTTCAGCCACAACAATGAAACCTTTGAAGAACTGCTCGTCAAACTCAAACCAAGGTTAAAATCTTCCCATATTCTCTCTTTGCTAACAAAAAAGCAAAAGACGAAACAAAGTCTGAACTTTTACTGCCCTCACCAGACAATTTTCTCCACGCATATTCCAACTATAATTTTGTTGTCCATGACGCTATTGTATTTTTAGTGTTCCGTGGTTTGCGACTCTTTTTTTAAGTCTGTTGTTCCATATTGACATTTTTTTCAAAAAGATTTTTAGCCCAGATTTTTTTAATTCCCAGACGCCAATATGAGTTGTAATTTTTGGACGTTGGCCTTTTATCAAATGATGGCATGGGCAAAGAGCTAAGGCCCAGGCGCGGAAAAGTGATTTTGCCTAATTTATGAGGGCTTTTCTGTTTTCGTTAGATGGAGCGATAACCTGCTTTAGAAGACCGATGGTCAGAAAACTGGGCACGCACAGTCTCTAAAAAGGAACTTCTTCCCTCAACACACACACGCATACGAATCCTCAGACATTTTGTACACGGCTGACCTGATGGATTTCTATGATTGTGAACAGTCCAGGGGGATAAACACGCCATACCCCCTTGAAGCTCAAGAATAGACCATTGTCTTCTGCATTGACGACTCCCGTCTAGAGAAATGGTACTTCGGAAGTCTAACCGCTTCGATGGTGTTAGATTCCGTATAGTTGCAGTTAATAAATTTGCATTACACATACAAAGTCTTGTTGGAAAAGATATAAATTTAACGGAACAAAAAAATTTACATCAAAACCTCAACCCAGGAAAATGGATTTTTTCTTTAAAAAAAACAGAGCATGGTTTAAACCTGCACGGGGCAAAACGGGTATTTTTTGCAGCCCTATATGATCTTTCATAAGATAGTGTTTTTGTTTTTTTGTTGTTTTTTCTTTTTCTTTTAAAATAAATCTTTATAAACTAGGACTATATTGTTATATGATAGTGATGGTGATAATAACTGATATGATAGTGATAATGGCGGTGTTGATGGTGATTCTATGATGATGATGATGATGATGATGATGATGATGATGATGATGATGATGATGATGATGATGATGATGATGATGATGATGATGATGATGATGATGATGATGATGATGATGATGATGATGATGATTACAGTGATATTCATGGGGTTGTGGCGATTGTGATTGAAACACTGCATCTATTTCCCTCCCC
Organism: Elysia chlorotica; assembly: GCA_003991915.1. Lineage (NCBI taxonomy): Eukaryota > Metazoa > Mollusca > Gastropoda > Plakobranchidae > Elysia > Elysia chlorotica. The sequence goes on from RQTK01000013.1 coordinate 941,545, forward strand.
TGGTGACGAGGAATGTGACATTAATCTTTGTCAAAGTAGTGGCGTTGATAGTTTTATTAGCTAGGATTAATGTCATGAATATCAAGGCTGATATTGGTGATAAATATATGGATCGTTAAGGGGGATGGTAATACAGGTCAGAAGGCCGGTTACGCTGCTGCTTAAGCCTGTATAAAATACATTTAAAATTTAAACCAGTCAAGTTGTTTTATATTTAATGCATCGATGTTGATGGTGGCGATGTCAGTCAACCAGATCCATGATGATGAATTCATATAAAATTTAAAGAAATGAAAATTAGGTCAGTATTATTTAACACCCTGCAGTTAAAAAAAACATTAACATATATCCACCCTCCTATGTTGTTGTAGTACACATAAATCTATGGTACTTCCGGCAAGACCCCTATAGGTCATTAACATCTTTTTTCGAATGTGTGGCCTGGTTCCGCTCTTGCAGTTTTTCCCTCTGTTCCATTTGTCTAGTGTCGCCTTCCTCCCCAACAAACTGAATGACAGTCAAAAGAAAAGATAATACCAACACGAATTTTTCTAAAGGTATTAAAGTAGCCACACACCGCGTTTGGAGAAAACGTCAGCATGATAGTTGACAGATTAATTATATGACCCTGTCCATAATTTGTCAGGTCAAATTTCAACGTTTCGGTAAAGATTATAGTCAAACATGAAGAAATGGAAATAGTGACCAACAGACTTTTTTCTTTTCTGTTTTTGTTTGTTCGAAAGCCCAGCAGAGGAAAGTATTGTTAAAACGGGTAAAATGGGACATAAAAAGAGATCGGGTTATGGTGAGGAAAAATTTAAAAGGATACAAAAATTACTGTTAATGCTAAAAAGTGACTTGATTAAAAAGTATAATGTACAGAAATGCTGGCAGGTGTTATTAAAGTTATAGAGACAGACAATATGTAGGTAAATCAAGCGATCAAAAGATAACTAGATTATAGATTGATAAGTAAGTGGGTAGGTAGATAGATAGACAGACAGACATATAGATAGACAGCTCGTCGTGTATTTAAGAACAAGAATATCACATTTGTCACATATAAGTTGAAGGGACCTTTGCTAATACTACAGAAAGCAAAATGGTTGATTAATTGTTACTGTTAGATGGATGGAAAGAGGTGTTGAAAATATAGCGGAAAATAACATAGACAGCGGGAACAAAATAAAAAAGATTTTAACGGGAGGGCGGAAAAACAGGATACAAAATGACAGTAATACGGGCACGCCATGGCTAGAGGATGATCTCGCAGTATATCTCTGGAGGGGGCAGGCAACACACTGGAACAAGGAAAGTAAACAGTGAGCGCTGTGAGAGAAGCATCCCCGCTGTATGTGGTCCATGGCTGGCAGGCGGCCTCACACTAACGCCCCTCGCCTCTGACAGTGACGGGTGAGTTTCTTGCGCCACGGGCACGCGCGGAGCTGCACAGCCCAGCCCTGGCACGGCGACAACTATGACACTTCAGAGAATCAGAGCCCAGTGAGATGTCAGGTGCCCAGCCCGGCACAGATTTCTTAGTTCAACAGTTCATGGCAGTCATAATAATGATGATGATGGTAATAATAGTTATTTGCATAGCTTTTTATTTTCGTAAAAAACATTGCACAAGTGACCTATCCTATAGAGGAGTATGTATGACTCCTCACTGCTAAGTTACAGCTGTTTTTTTTAAGTCCATTGGCCGAAAGTATATACAAGTAAATTTTGACCATGAACTATGTCACAGAGAGTATTATTTAAATTAGTATTGTAATACCGAAATTGTAGTACAGTTTAGAAGCTTTTGTTGAAAGGGCTAACAGGTTTTACCTACCATACTGTGCTTTCGACGGGGTGAGCTGGAGTTGGACGCACACAGCTGAGTCATGTACCCAATAAAAGGAGTATCATTCTCTACGGTCTTGTAGGATTTCAGTAAAAAATACAACTCGTTATCAGCAAGCTTTTCTTTCGTGATCACCAGTTTATGCGGCCTCGTCGCTTGCCGGGTTAAAATCCATTGATTATCTAAGCATGATTTTTATAGGAGATGCTACACATTCAAGAAAACTATCTCATTTCTAGCCCTCATATACTTTTTTCTTTATCCCCTCTCATTACCAATCTTTTAATCCATCTATCTATCTATGTACAGGCTATCTATCTATCTTTCTCATTGCTCTTCAGTGTCTTATAACTTCTTGTTTTGAGCTTTTAGTCTTCAATTTCAAACTTGACAAATGATTATAACTGGACTGCTTTCTTTGGCCTCATCAGTGGTCTCGCGTATTAACTCCACATCATATTATCTTACAAGATCATAAACACCATCAGCAAGTTTGTTTATGCCACAAATCCTAGTTCCTTTATGATTCGTCAGAAATAGAAACCGATTAAAATGATGCCTCTCATACCTTAATTTGGCTGTTTTCCCACTCGGATATCCGCAAAAAGTGCAACTGAGTAACTCAGAATGCCCACCGTTGTTTTTTTTTTATATATATCATATACTTGAGCTTCTCAATATCACTCAAAGAGACGTTTATAACTACCAAACAAACAAAAGTTAAAAAGTCCACAACGGAAACTAAGTGTTTGCATGATAAGATATCTTGGTGTAAGATTCATTTTTTAAAATCAGGATATATTTAATAATGAAATATAATTTAGAACATTCAGTATGCCGATGAACCTGCAACACCTCCATGCCTAATGGATCTTTGGACAAAAAATTAAAAGGGTTAATGTTTACTGTGTGAGGCATGACATAAGTGACAAAATTTTTCTCATTATTTTTACATTTGAATACTTCCTAGAAAACAGTCACCTTCCCAACATACGAACAAATAAAAAATTAAAACCTAAAATAGCAGGGCAAAAAAATCAACAAATCAACGTGCAGACCTGACATTCGTGTTTTTTCAAGACACGTGTGGAACCAAACCACCTGTGTGGCTACTACGCACCTCTGGGTCCACCAAGAGCGAAACCTGGAGGGAAAACCCCAGCCCTGGATGCAGTCTCCGAGCGAACTGAGGGTGACGATGGTAACAGGTTTGCCTGACAGTCCTCAAAGCATTGGCAAGCACTGGCAAGCCTGGGTCGCACATGTAAAGATTCGTTCCTGGAGTTATTAAGTTAGCAAGTTAAATTAAGTGTCACCCGAGATTGCATACCCAACCCAAAACTCATGAATAATTTTACATATTTGATTGAATCGGTATCTTTTGTTTCGTGGTTGCATCTGCACAGGACTTGAGTTGCCCACAAAGAAAATGATCATGCTAATTGTTTTTGCTGTTGGTTGAGCTGTTCTATAATAAAATGAATTGGAATATTAAGGAAAGTGGAGCATATTTCATTGTACTCACAAGCTTTTGAAAGAGCGTTAGCTATAATGTTAAAATTAATGGTGTAATGTAATTCTTTTCACTGTCGACTCCGTACATGTGGTATTAATATTCATATTTTGGGTAAAAAGAACTACAAAAATGTTTTAGATCCATTGGAATCATAAATAACAATTATTACTGTCTATATTATGTAAAGGGTGCGTAAGTGGTATTGAGTTTCTGTTTTAAACACAATGGCGACTATTTGAGGGCTCTTATTTTTTTTTTTTTTTGAAATTTAAGACTTTTAATAAGCCGATTTTTATCAATACAATGAGTGGGTGTATATAAATAATGTCTTATAATGGTAAAAAAAAAATATAATATATCATCATTGTCGTGAAGTCGTTATCATAACAATCATGATCGTCATCATCATCATCATCATCATCATCATCATCATCATCATCATCATCATCATCATCATCATCATCATCATCATCATCATCATCATCATCATCATCATCATCATCATCAACCGCAGAATACATTGTTATTGCTTTCACCACCACCACCATCATCATCATCATCATCATCATCATCATCATCATCATCATCATCATCATCATCATCATCATCATCATCATCATCATTTTTATTTTTATTCTCTCTTTATAATACTAATTTGTTTATAATCTTGTTATTTTAAATCCAGAATGAAGACTCTGTGGCATCTCCAAACAACTTGGCATGGGTGTGTGGAAGACTCCCCCTAAGCCCGCTTAGTCTGAGGACTTTTATTAAGTTATTCGGTTACTATTATTCTCTAAACTCACGAGTAGATCAAATTTAGTTATAATGGAAAATAAACGGGATTTTGGAATTTAGAGTATGATTTGATACCAAACTCCCCGCGTAAATATATTTTGCAGCTACAATATTTGTCCACTCCATTTTTAGAATACAAAAAAAATCCATTTGGTGTGCTTACGGCGGGAGAAATCGCTTGTTTCATGCTTGATATTCCGTTACTAAATGTTAATAGTCATTTGACAGGACATGTCTAGACGAACCCCATGCACTAATTGAATGTACTGTCGCTAAAACTGTGTATTATTAAACCGATAGTAAAACCAGAGAATGTGAAAAAGTGAGAGGTTTTTACAGGGAGGATTTTGAGAAAGGCGGCTGCTTCCTTCTCTAAACCTTAGTAAAAACTCTGAAGATTGGTCAACCCCCTTAATTTCAATAAAGAAGGAGAATGAGGATCGCTAGATCCCTCTACCAATAGTACTATGAGTTTCTTTTGTGAAACTTCTCACAAAATCTTTAGTCTCTGGTATAACCATAACACGTGAAACTGGGCATTGACTGAAGGCAATTCAGCTTTATCCCTCTCTGGTTACGGTGGTAATGTAGTACAATATACTTGAACATTGTGGGAAATTGTCCAAAATCAGCTAGACACTAAACTTTGTAAAAACTGTATCATAGATTGGAAAATCTCAATGAAGTCTTTATTTTGATAATTTTAAGGCTTTCTGATAAAAGGTTCTAAGCGCAGGTAGTACAGTCATTTAATGCTCTGGACTGACGAGCAACAGAGCACCAGTTCGAATCTCAACCGTTGGTGCTCTAATGTTTATATAAGGTCTTTCTTAAATAATATTATGTTTTATTGGGATCATTAATCTAATAAACATTATATATACTGTAGTTTCCACAACGACAATGGTGATAAAAAGAATAGTTAGCATATTGGTACTTTCCTCTTTTTTATTTTTAAAGGTGATAAAGCTAATAATTTTTTGAACCTTCTAAACTCCCTTTCTAAGTTAATCTTAAGCTAGAATGTTAAGATTGCCATTCAAAAATTCGGGATCTAGTTTAAAAAATAAGTTTAGATCAAGATAGCCGAACTACGGAAACGTGTGGAATCTCATTAGAAAGTCCCGGGTTCGATCATGTACGAGACAGTTTATCTGGTCAGATCAGTGATGCACCGTGTGACCACCTGAGTTAGACTTTATCCCCACACTTTCGCTGTGTGGCAGCAGCACGGTAAAACTGCCAACCAATCTCATTGGTTTTGGAACCCGTGAAGTATTATCACCCTCTTCTGAGCGTCTTACTACTTGAGTTTGTAAGAAAAAAAAATTGGTTTCATTTCCATTTCAATGTAATCAATTTAGTTGTTTTTTTATATACCTCAAATTTTTTGTGACCGGCTAAGACAGGAGTCCAAATCTCTCCGCCTTGTCTCGTATGTGGCAGCACATACTTCTGTCAGAATGTCATTATTGGAACCCGTTCACAATATAGTCTATAAAGCGCTGACGTTGGACGTTAAACCAACTCAAACCGTCAAACAAACCTCCATTTGTCTATTTATCTGGCTCCCACCTTCTCCCCCATCTCAGTTTCTAAATCTCTACCGTTGGATTTGATTGCTTTTTCTTGTTTACTGCAAAATCAATTAAAAATACAAATCAATATTTATGGGGCTATCCTTCAGTATCTCATGTCATGCCTTTTATAGCGTAAACAATTTTCAAATAGTGTTAAATTAAGACATTACATAACTGTCGCCGTTTTGGTTTGTGCAATTTCAACCATTAACACCTTTTCTCCTGATTCCGATTTAACATGTGCAACCATAAATTGTCTTATTGTGTTTAACAGCTTGAGAAATCATTACAGAAACTTGTCAAGTAATTAAGTCAAGCTGCTGTCCAAATATTAGTGTGTGTGTGTGTGTGTGTCTGTAAGAAGAGGATACGAGTTATCTGTTCTATCACTGAATTCAAAGGGTTAAGATATTGATGAGCTTAGTTTCAAAGACTATAATATTGACAAAGGATTTAAGGAATACTTGGTACATAATCTAATCTTTAAGAATTTACTCGAAGTAATTTTATTGTACATTGATTTAGAACACTGGTAATGTATGTTTCATTATTTACATTCCTCTATTTCCACTTGCTTGACTGGCAAAATGTACTAGTATAATCTTATTTGACGTATATTTGAAAGATCTCTAGATTATATAATAATGAAAAGTAGATACTGGCAGCTGCTCCGTTATTTTACGTAGGACAGAAACAGAGGAAAGGGCAGACCAAGTGCAACTGCCTCAGTGACACATACAATGAACTAAAAACACCTCAATATAAAAACATTAGGCTGATCACAGAATAGATTTGGATAAGCTGTACACAATTATACAAAACCGACACGAGTGGAACAACTTCACCGTGGAAATAAAATCAAACAGGCAAGCTGCAAGATAATAAAAAAATCGCTGGTGAAAAGCCTCAAGTTAAGTAAGTCAGAAAAATGGACAAATTTGCGTGCGTGCTCAATTGGAATAATTGATATGCTAATTAAAACAAGAGCTTGAAAGTTCATGTAATTCTTTGCGGCTGACACTGCTGTGACCAACGTTAGTATCAAGCCGAAGAACCGTGCATTGACATACACAATTAGTTTCTGACAACAACACAAATTTAGAGCCTAATATACCACCTGCCACCAGGCGCCAATGGAATTGAGTGTTAAATTAATTTCCCCTGCCGTTTACTGTCGAACGAACCCAAAAACAAAGAACTCGTTAAACCTAAAATGGTACCTTTGCTACGTTTGTATTTTATTGCGCGCATCCCCCGTTGTTTAATCGATTGAACATATGATCTCTATTCACACAACCTAGGTCGAGCAGAGAACTACTCCATAGCTTAATAGAACCACATGTAAGTCCGCCTCACTCTTTTCTTGTCGCCCTAATCAACTGCGAGAAGCACATAATAAATTGTTCGCATTATTGTATTATAGAATATAGAAAAGGCAGTACATAAGTAGCAACAGGTAGCTTTAACACAAAGTAATTGGTTTGAACAATAGAAGACTACCAGGCAAAAGACCAAGCAGAGAGCTGACAACTATCTGAATAATGCACTTGTATGGTTTTTTGTAATGGCCATTGGTTGTAAAGTAACCCATCTCCATAAATCTCACAATTAAAAGAAAGGAACCATTATAATTCATAACGAGAACTTTTTGAAAAGCTTTTAGATAATGTAACACAGTATTTACGCATTGAGTCGCGTTTATCACGGATCATAAACCACACTGCACCTATACACGACGAACGTCGGCGCACCCATTCACAAAAAAATTGGAGTGTTGCTTACTGGGTTCAACTCAGGGAATTCAATTTTGCTGTTGATCTCATTTTCTATTGTCCCATCAACCACTCTCAACAAATGAACAAGAAAGATGTACAATGCAAAGCAAGAAAAAGGTGAAAATTCCTGACCAGTTCCTCCCCTTGGTGTTCCTCCCCCTCCCCCTACCCGCGAGCCCCCCTCCCTCGGTGTCAGCGCACAATTCTTCTAGTTTTGCCAACGGCTGTCGCTGGGGGAGACGTCTGCATCAATCGCTGAAGAATAGGACAGACCATAAACGTTAACTACGCCATAATGATTTTTCAATTAAAACAAATGCGACATTAAAAGGCAACAACAAACCAGCTTTAATTTTTTTTTCTGTAGCTTATTTTCTGAGAACAGAATCCTGAGTGGAAACGTCATGAATGTAAATCTATGTAAGAGTAATTAAAATACCCGCATAGCATAGATAGAACAGGTAGGTAACTATACAGGGATGAACGAGTTATCTTTATTCTCTTTTTTTTTAACCATTTCATTAGTTTTACTTTATGACGTATGTTCATTTGGATATTATAACTGCAACATATGTATCGCGAAGATATTATTTCTGTTAACCATACTCAAAAGCTAGTCTGTTATAAAGAGAAAGGAAAGAAAAGGAAATAGTAAAAAGAAATAATAAAGCATCCGAAACAGTGGCTTTGTCCATTTCAGCTTTCGACCCTAAATCGTGATGCGCATAGAAAATGACTTCTCAAATTTTAACAATGAAATTTAATTATATTCAATTAGGCACAATATGAAAAGAACACAAAAAACAGTGAAAAATTAATTGAAATAAAGTTTGTCTTTTACAACCTAGAAAGGCATTGAGGTATTCCTTCCCTCTCTTACCTCCTCTCATTCTTAATAATATTATGGATTCGGCACGGGCAAGACCAATTATACAGAGAAAGTGAACTTGAATATACAAACCAGATCCATCTATTTGAACAGTTATCTTTAAAAAATGATTGGAAAAAAACTGGTTGCCTGACCGCGACTTAAAACACTAAGATGATGAGCTTATGGAAAATTAAAAGCTTTTTACATTGCTCACCAAGCTTTTAATTATCAGTACTTAGATTTAGGCAAAGGGATTACAATGTTAACTTAAGAAGATAAAACTGCCTTATAGAATGTCTACTTGTATATTGCGAAGTATATAATTATTGTTACCTCGTTCTTAAATTTTGGTAACTTCTTTGAATTCCAAATCACTGTGTGGAATTTAAAACTTTGATTGAATAGCAAAGTTCAACATATCCTATTAACTCTAATCTGGCTAATGAGGTTCGTAGACCATCAAATAACTCACATACCAAGATTATATGATAACTTGCCCCTTTGCAGCCCAACATAGAAGGGACTCGAACCCAAACTCTCCTACAGGCTATCTATTCTCTTTACCAATTTGCTTAAATTGCTTAGTAATAGAATACATAGGCTGTTCAGCTTCCTGTAAAACAATAAAACAGCATTACAGCATATCTATCTTGCATCTTGTAAAGAAATCAGGTGATCTTTTGTCTGAGTTCTGACTGAGTCACAAAGCACTATGCTATTACTTTGTCTAAACGAAAGAAAGAAATGAAATCGTGCAGTCGTGGTTGAATTTCCATCAAACTGTTAATGGTTATTTAGCATATCACTTTGTTTATTCCTCCATGTTTTAACCAATACCCTCATGGTGCAACAAGTGTATACCTTTGTGCAACAGTTATGTAAAAACCATCGGATGCCTTGGTGATTAATCTCAGAGAGGGATGACCGCGTCGGCGGCGACAGTTGTGGTTAAATAGCGCCAAATTACCATAAAGGACGGGACCAAATCAGATTGCTTGTTATAGGATGTCACTGGAGCGGAAGCTACGGCCGCTTCAAGAAAACCTGCGCAACTGCATTGAGATATTATGCCCAACAAGCGGTTCAGGAGTTGTTAACATGCACAGCACCGTTAGGGCATTTTTTGTTAAAGTTGATACAACAATGTATGAGCAATGCAATCCTAAAGCCATTAGGCGGGATATTTTAATGAGCTGAGAACGTGCGCTCGGCGCCGACATGACGCATGCTTTGACTGAATGGACCCTGAGGACTCCCACCGTCCACAGCTCGCGGCGCCAGGTAGCGCAGTCGGTGCTGACTTACAATGGCGATAGGGGTTCCCAGGTTCGAATTTCAACTGGTTTACCTTGCTCCCAACATAGAAACAAAACAATACAAAAAGAAAAACAATAACCTCTCTTCTTTGTCTTTACTGGTCTGGAAATTTAAAGTAACCTTTGGTAGGGGAAAGTAAAGGTCTTTTTTATGTTTATGTCCCCTCGATCTCATGAACAATCATAGTTATACGGTGACGTGACCTAGGTCAAGTGCGACGGCCAAAACGGTGATCGAACTCCCAGTTTCTAATTTGAAGTTTGTGCTGTTCGATTTCGTTCCCTGTCGTAACTGGCTGGGTCAGTGTCAGTTTAAAATGAATGGCTGAGACATGAATTGCGGTATCCCTGCACTGTCTCTGTGTGGTGGCACGTAAAATTGTCAGACATTGGTCTTAAGATCCGTCCACAATAAATCCTATAAGTGCCTACGTTGGACACTAAACAACAGACTCAAACTCATACCCGACTAGAATGCGCGCGCCCTACCCTTAGACCACCGAGCCTGTAGATTTGATCTGGTTGATAAGAGAGAGCGCGGTGCACGCACCAGGAGTTGACGTGTTGATCCCGCATGGGCCGACCCGGCCCCCGAAATGTACGCCGACTCACTTGGCGCATGGTCAGACCAGCACTGCTATGAATAACAAAACATCCTTCTATTCTCTTTACATTGTAGCCAATCAACAGCTTGTTGTACACAGAAAGGGATGCGAGGAAACAAAACGCGAGCCACCTCAGATTTTTCTCTAAAATTAATGGCGCATGAATATTGTGATTTGTAGCTTAATATATAACCCGCACTGTATTTTTTCTTAATTAAGCTTTCAGATGTTGCGTAAATAATGGTTTAGGGAGACCTGGCTGGAAGGCAAAATTGAGAGGAATAAAATATAGGATTTTTTTATAGATAGGATAAAAGATTTGTAAATTTTAATTCATTCTTTGCATATATCTAAATAATGGTTTCCGACAATGGTAGTTGCAGAGTGAATATATCTTAACTTTGCCTTTTTTATGAAAGACTTATCGGCGACAAACATCCCCTGATTCACTTAAAACCGCTGAGCCCCTATACTTTTGTTATATATCATGATAATGAAAAGCCTCGCGTATTTTTAGCTGCTAATTTTTCTTTTGTGGGGTCAAACTCGTAATAGGTAAGTCTGAACATCGCTTTCCTTTGTCATATTTTAGTAAAACATTTCCAAGTTGTTTTTTTCTCTTCAGGTGCTTTCTCTCTGTCTGTCTCTGTCTCTCTATGTATCTATCTCCTCTTCTCTCTCTCTCTCTCTCTCTCTCTCTCTCTCTCTCTCTCTTTCCCTCCCTCTCTCTATATATGTCATAGATCCGCAATATATCCTTACGACAGTCACAGTGTAGAATGAAAAACCAAGGACTTCCACTGAATTTGATGAAGACTGAGTGTTTGACAATATAAGAAAATCCGATATCCCAATATGTAACTCCTCATACAACGGACAAAGAGTGGAACCGGTTAATACAACCAAATATCTGGGTTCACGATTACAGCCTCAGATGCCCAAATCAAGACAGAAGTGAAAAGAGACTACCTTCTTTCCAAAGACGAATCCACCAAGATAAAGCGCACCTTCACCAATAGAAATATAAAGCATGTCAAAGTTGAGTTGAATTGGGTTGGTTTAACGTCCAACGTCAGCACTATATAGGCTATATTGTGGACGGGCTCCAAGACTGACGTCTGACAATTTATGTGCTGCCACACACGAGACAGGGCGGGTATACCATGACTCATGTCGCAGCCGTTCACATTATACTGACACCGACCCAATCAGCTACAGAGGATGAAATCGGACAAATAAATATGTCGATCTTGGGATTCGAACCGCGGACCTCCGTTTTAGCCCCTAAGAGTCAATGTCTGGTCTATACTCCTATATAGATGTGAATGATAGAGCAAAGACTGGAAGTAGCAGAAAATAATGTGGTAGATTAGAAGATTTATAAAAGGGTCAATCTAAGAAGAGAAAATAAGCAAAGATGTAATGGTTGTCTCGGGAGCTTGCTGAAAACCATTAGAAAAAGGCAGCTTAAATTTGTTAAAAGAACAAATTAAGCAAATGGATTATTTTTTTAAAGAGAGATCTTATTAGGAATGTAGAGGGAATGTGAAGAACAGCGAGACCGCGCACAAATTACACAGTCTGCACACCTACACAACTAGAAAATAAAGCCCTATCAAAGAAATGGCTTATAAAAGAAAGAAAAGAAGGGCCATGATCGCCGATGTTTGAATAGACCTAGCATATCAAGAAGAATTCTTATAAGGACATTCCTTTTTTTTCACGGTTTCGCCAACTTTTAAGAGTATTTTTAGTCCACACCATCATTCTACTCAACAAAACTTGTCGTAAAAGATGTAAGATTTTACATTGATTTTATTCGTTTGAAATGGTATGTTTGGTCGTTTTTTTTGTCAGTAACAATAAATTTATTGTTTAAAAAACTGTGTAGGCTCCTCTGAGGTCTCACACTTTTATCACCCTTCTCCCTTCACCCGTCAGTCACTCGTCAACCACATAATAGAAAATAGTAGCATAAATGTCTGTGGGACAAGGCCTCCTTATGCACAGGCCAAGTCACCGAATTGACCAAAGGGAGGAGGACATTTTATCACTAGAAGGGAAACAGCGATCTTTTGCAATTAATCATTACCACAGTTAGATGAGAAGAATACATAAGGGATACTTTTTCAGCCTTTTCAGTCTACACAACACTGTTAACTGACCCATTTGTGACTAATAGTTTAATGGCAAAGATCACTTAAGCTCACACAATCAATATATAACGACTACCCGAGCATTTTTTGCAAGATTTGGAATGTCTCATAATAATTATGACGTGGGCGAGTTCAAGAATTTGCCATAAGATTATTTTGTTGTCCGATGGCACGCCGTATTTTTCATCCAATTAGTTATCACCACCGGTTGTGGTGCGTTTTGCATCAGGTGGGAGGGGCTTTAAAATATGGAGATTGAAATTGGCACTGAAACTGTTTAGTCTGTACTTATTTTTTGCCAACCATTAAATTTGGGCATGTGCCAAATTTGAATATTTTGGTATGTTTATTTTTAATTAGTACCGAACCAATTAGAACCAGATTTTCCTGTAGTGCTACCGACGCTCCTGCACAAGGTCAGAGAGTAAGCACAAAAATGTATTAAATTAGCTATAGTGCCGTTCGAAAACAAATTAAGTAATTTCTTCTATGTTTCTTTTGGTTGTTCTTGTTGTTTTCAGGGCTGCACTTTACCGACTTTAGCACATTATTATCAAGTCTGCTGAGCGAAACGCAGCAGGTCACATTATACATGTACTGACACCGACGAAGAAATCGGGCAAATACATTATTTAACCAACCGTGGGATTCCAACAGCGGACCTTCCAGCAGACCAGCAGACCAACGCTCTGCCACTTGAGTAAGTTCGCTCCGCATTAAGACTAAAGTTTAAAATTTTTTGTTTCTTAATTATATATATTATATATGTTGTTGTCTCTCTGCTCTGCATAATACTAGATATTTTGAAAGTGAAAACACGCACTTGGTCTTCGAATTGGTTCCTTTAAACTAATACTCTTATCTTAGGCAACACAATTTATTGTCTCTGAAAGACAGTGTTCGTTCTGAAAGACAATGTAGTAGTGCCGACGCTCTCAAGCTAGGAACTATAACAAGTTTATCACATTGCGCTATTATGATATCCATGCCTATGGATATGTCAGAGTAATCTGATTTCCCTATACATAAATGCATGTTTCGTCTAAAAACGTTCATTTAGACTCTCTCTCTCTCTCTCTCTCTCTCTCTCTCTCTCTCTCTCTCTCTCTCTCTCTCTCTCTTTGCCTCTCCCTCTCTTCGTTGACTTAGAGGACGTCAATTTAAACTTTTGAGGTCGTATTATGTACAATTTGTATACTTTTCCCAGATACAGGAGTCACCGCTGCCACTTGTTTGTTTTTTTTGTTCGGTTTTTCTTTTTTTTTTCGAATACGGAAGGTATCGACAATCGACAAGCTACCACCATCCTTCGTTTTGCTTTAAAAAATCTTTCTCTTACACTTTCATTGAGGGCGTTTCAAATAAAATAGAAATTCTCATTTGTTAAAAAAATACATGGTCTTTAAACATGTACTTGATTCTTTTCTAAAAAATAAGGTTTATCTATAGCTATATTCAAACAACAAGAGATGGGTTTTTTTATATTTTCAGAAAAGCATTTGTTTTATTCGTGACACAAAGTGTATAATTTGTCTCATGGCGTTGATTGTCAGTAACAATCGTTATAAAAATAAAAGGACAAAATTAGGGGGTGAAATTTCTTTTAAAAAGGCTGTTGGAATTCCTAATAAAAAAATCAATTTTGTCTGCACGTCATTGGGTTTTTTTTTACCCATAGTACAAATAGTGCAATTATTGTGGTGCAACAGGGTCTTCCAAATCCACGCACACAGGTCGGTTTCAGAGGATGGGGGTTGATCCCACAGCGAGGCTAATAACAAACAAAGTCACAGAGGAAGACAAACGTTTGCATTAGAGTTTAAACGTTGTTTCATGACCAAGATCACCCCATGGTGGTGGCATCTACATCCCCGCATAGGAAGGGAAATCTAGGGGAGGTAAAATTAATCAAATAATTCTCCTTCTCTCATCATGCTAGAGCTCCTAGTTACCGTCAGGCGTGTAGAATGTCACCGATTTTTGTATTGCATGGAGACAATTGAGAAGATAGCCCAATACTTTTAAAAAACATAGTCTATCGAAGGAGATTTTACAGAAAATTTGTCCCAAGCTGCTGTATTGTTGAAATAGAAACATGCTTTACAACTTTGTTAGTCGAGAAATGTCTAAATTGTTATAGATCCATGATGTCATTAAGATTCTCTGCAAATTTTTACAGAATGATACATCTCCTCTTAATGCTCATGTTAATTGTTCCAGTATGATCACGTGTTTTCGTTCTGTTAGTTTTTCTCAATTTCTATGATTAATCACATTGTAGTACAGTAAAACTGGGTAATAATAGTATTTTCACTCTTTGCCTCTCCCTCTCTCGTTGACTTAGAGAACGTCAATTTAAACTTTTGAGGTCGTATTATGTATAATTGGTATGTTTTTCCCACTCAGAGAGATACAGGAGTCACCGCTGCCACTAGCATAATGCATTACTATAGTCATGGTGCATCTCAGGCACAATGTGGTCGTTACCATGCTGCCGTGCCACAAAATCAAACTCACAAACATTTACGACCCGGTTTAAGACAATAATACGAATAAGAATAAGAAGGCTTACGGTGAGCTGTAAGTTACCGCGACGTTGTACTACAGCCTTTGTCGTGGTTTTCTTGTTTTCATGTTAGATTGCCATTAATTTGTATTCTTTTGTTTAGATATTTTTTATAAGTCACAAGGATGCTGCCCACATAGTTTTAGTTGTATTTGTAGACCAGATGTTTAATGATATCTTCTGATGTTACATCTAATTAAACATTCGGATAAAAACGGTGTAAATACTATTTTGTTCAATCATATAATTATAATTTGTATCAAAATCTAATATACCACTTCCCATTTAAAATCTTTTTCTATCATTATTATTTCTTTGCTAGTGTTGCTGCTGGGTTGTTGTTTTTTTTCGTTGTTTTTTTTCTTTTTTCGAATACGGAAGGTAACGGCCATCGACACGTTACTACCATTGATAATTTTGCTTTAAAAATTCTCTTTTTTACTTTCATTTAAGGCGTTCGCATTTGTTTAAAAAATTACATGGTCTTTAAACATATACTTGATTATTTTCGAAAAAAAAAATAAGGTTAATCCATAGCTATATTCAAACAACAAGAGATGGGTGGGGTTTTTTTTGTTTTTTTTTTTTTAATAATTTTCAGAAAAGTATTTGTTTTATTACTGACACATCTTGTACATCTTGGCAAGGATTATCACTAACAATCGTTATAAAAATAAAAGGACAAAACTAAGGGGTGCATTTTTTTTTAAAAACGTAGTTGGAATTCATAATAAAAAAATCAACTTTGTCTCCACATTTGAACGTGATTTCCATTGGCCTTTAACGTGCTCTACAACGTTGTTAGTCGTGAAATGTCTTAATTGTTATATATTCATGATGTCATCAAGATTCTCTGCAAATTTTTACAGAGTGATACATCTTCTCTTAATGCTCATGTTAATTGCTCCATTATGGTCACGTCCTTGGTTATGTTACTTTTTCTCAATTTCTATGATTAATCACATTGTATTGCAGTAATACTGGGCAATAATAGTATTTTTTTCATTTGGTTTCACTGGCATATTGTCTTCCCGAGCTGTGGAGTACCATCATGAGTCGTTATGGAGTTTTGAACCAGGAGATCGGAAGCAAGAAGAATGCTGTATAGCTTCTGTTTTTTTTCTCTACTGATATTAATTCCCCCCATATAGTATAGCACATTTCCTCTGCATCATTGATTCACGTCAAACTATGTGGGTTTATTGTGCTAGTGTTTATACAATATTTATACTCCTGCAATTATATAAAAAAACAACAACGATAGGAAGCCTCAATTTATGCGCTTTTCCCTATAGCAACAATTGATATGGAAGAATGCACAAATGCTACCATTCAGTGTTTTATGCAATAGACACAGATTATCAAATCGCAAAAGAAAGATACAAACCTGTGGTATCAATGTCAAAGTTATGAAAGGCATGGTTTAGCAATTTTAGATTATACCGGTACATTAATTTTCCTTTTGCCTATATATTTCTTTTTCCTTTTCAAAGCTTGAAATTTAAGGGCAGTTCTATCGATGGATCCCTGGTGAGAAAAGCATTTCTTTCTTTAATTAAAGCAATCTTCTGCTAATTTAACATCACAGTTATAGGTTCATAAGGGGGATCTCTAACTTCTAGAAATATTGCATCCTGTAACACAGCGGGGCTGATTGAATTCGTGTTGTTCTATTTGTTTGGCCAGGATTATCTAACTTTGGCGAATTTTTGTTAATCTGATAGGTTAAAATTAGTAACTTTGCATCAAATTTCTGTACAAAACAATCTATAGCTGAGGAAAGTAGTGCCATAACTGACTGTTTAGAGAACTCACTGGCCTTGAAAAGGTATACAACTTGGATGGGTTAAAAATATGGATCTATTTTTTCCTATTTCATAGAGCTGCTGGCAGAGGCTCTATGGAAAAAGTTACATAACAGAGAGCCTCTGTGAGCGACCAAATTGGTGCATTCAATGACGCTGGCCCAACCAACGGAGAATCAAAGGCAACCTCATCAGGGTTAGGAGTCCCTTCTTAGCTGACCACTATATGCACTGAGATATCTTGTTCCGTAAGACAATCATCGTAGGGCAAAGGTTTATTGTGACATGACACCCCAGCAACAGGAAAAAAAATCTAGGGCCTACTAGTTATGCCGATAGGACCTGGTAACTAGTCTTCAACTTGAGAAGCTTAATCAGCAGAGAATACAGGCTTTGCAATCCCACGACGATAAAGGATGACACAATCATGCCCTTAGACATAGGTTGTTGTTTTATCGCTCATTGGCTCCGTGAGTCTAGGACAGAGCTATGCTTGGATGCCGGTGCAGATTCCCTCACGTAACGTCTTCACTTTCCCTATGGGCCCCGTGATCGTTAGGCCTCTAGTAACTAGCCAGGCAAAAACAAAGATTCATTTCTGATTAGTTTGAGGTCTTCATGGTGTCTTAGGTAAAAACCAACCAACAAAACAACAACAATAACAACAACAACAACAACAACAACAACAACAACAACAACAACAACAACAAAAACCCATCATGTATGACTCTATGAGATATTCAACACCGTATGGCGTCATGAGAATAGAATATTAAGATCCCGATCTCAACCCGCAGAACACAGCCTTGCTTTGATGATGCACTTTTGTCATTTTTTAGCCTTCCTAATTACCATCTGCAGACAGTCTGTTCAGTGATAAAAAAAAGAGTTAACCTCTTTTTTCTTGTCGTGCTTACATCTTTCTCTTAGGGATTAACGCTGTCGGTTCGACATTGGTGAATAGGTGAACACAAGTAGCTTACCACATTTTGTTTATCCGTGTGCCAAAGTCCCACCCTTAGAATGTGAAAAGGTTCAAAACAAGAGTAATAATTGATAGCAATATCTAAGAGATGGTTTGATGATAAATAGGTAGACAAATAGAGAGATGAGAGAGAGAAAAAGAAAGATAGAGACAGGGAGGAACAGAAAGGGAGAGACAGAAACAGAGAGACAGGGAGAGTGAGAGAGAGAGAGAGAAAGAGACAGAGAGAGAATTCGGGGATACAGGGATATTGTCGACCACTCACGTACTGTAACCGACACAACCAGGCATACAGACACACAGATGCATAGACAGATAAGAAGAATACAAAGGCGTATAGATAGATACATGTTTATAGATGGAGAAGGAAACAATAATAATAATAATAATAATAGATAAAATAATAATAATAATAAAAGCAAAACAAAAACCTGATGTTTTATAAAGATGTAAATGAGGGGCTTGAAAGACCGGAGGACACTAGATCTAGTCCATGCGAGACGGTTCAGGCACCGACAACAGCGAATGATAAAGTGGGCGGGGCTTAGAGGTGGGTCACCGACTAGAGTCCTCCTTCCAAAGCTTTTGCTGAGAGCAGAGCGAGGCGGAGGGAGGAGCTGTGAGAGGGGGACAGGAAAGCGCAGGGCCTGAGCCCCCGCCCCGCGTAACGGATCAGTGAGTAGAGTCGCGTGGCCCCCAGTCAAACTGAACAGCTAACCGATCTGGTTCATCAGCCATTGCTACGACGCACGCGCAGCGTCGCATGTCACCAACCCCGCGCCATGTGAAACAAGGGCTTCACTGAGCCTGTCCTTGTCTCTCCTCCCCGCTCTCCCTCCCTCAAGTTCTTCCGGAGGTCTTGCTGAATGGTGTCTCTTCAAGTCAGTACATGCCCACCCTTGCGCTTAATTTCAGTTACACCCGCCCTGCCCTCCTTCACAATCCCCCCTCTCTCTCTATCTCGTCTGCCCTGTCCCCGCCGCCTCTCCTTATCTCTACCCCTCTCTCTACTCTCCCCTACTCTTCTCCAAACTACGCTCACACAACTTTATCAAACTACCACTTTCCTCTCCCCTTCACCCTCTTGTATTACTTGTCCACTAAACTTTAACTCACCCATTCCCCGCCCACGTTTGTCAAGTTCTAAGCGAACAGGCCGTGAGTTGGGCGAGACTTCACCTTCTCCCCTCCCCTCCTAATCAAGTCGAGGAAAGTCCGAGAGAAAAGAGTTAAAACTTTGAGATGATCAGGTTTTATTCAAAAGTGGGATGAGTCGCCAATTAAGAGTCACCTTGGATATCACAGATCCTAGAAAAAGTCAAGACCCACTAAGGATGGCTCTCCTAGCATAGGTGTATAGAATATCGACAGTACCAGTTACTTATTGATGCGCTAACGTACAAGTTGCACACCAAGTTCCAGTGGTTTCTTTTTTATTTTACTTTTTGTTTGTTTGTTATCGGTATTTAAGATGGTGGACCTCTAAAACAAGAGAAAGTCGCAACGCGCGTCTATGCTGATTTTATTCTGTGATAGTCAAACAGTGATTAGTTTTCCTTCTCTGCACGAACGGACAACAACATCATCATCATCATCATTTACCATCGGTATTGTCATCATAACCTAACAAAAGGTTTCCGTCAGAGGATTTCCTGGGGGATAATAGAAACACGTGAGTTATTAATGTGTTTTTTTTGTAGTTTTAATCTTAAAAATTCATTAAAATATTGCTCTCTAATTTTTAACCACAAGTTGTCTTTAATGGAACTTCACATACCATTTTGAAAGTTCCCATCATCAGTTTTGTCAATTTGGAAATAGTTATACTCTATTTCTTGTATCTTTTTATTTTACACTTCAGTATCGAAAAGATTGTTTAAACTTACATTATCATTGAGATTTGTAAGATAATAGCTATTTAGAGTAATTTTCAAAATAAAAGATCAGCTCATTTCTTGCCAAACTATCACCATACAAAGCTAGGGATCACAATCTTAACATGTATTATTGTTATTATTCAGCCTCATTTAGTGGACATCATCTCCTTTGTACGTATTTATTCAGAAAGTTGAAAGAAATAGCTGGACTTACTAATTATTTAAAATATTGGTTGGTGATTTTTCCTTACTTACTTTGTTTTTCTGTAAAACATGAGCTGTTCTTTCTATCCAGTTAATTCAAACTTTGTAAATTAAATAATGCACTTTATAAAATTCCCAATTACATATATACCACCATAGCATTAAAAAAAATCAACGACTAAAAAACAACTAAAAGATAAAGACCACAACGTGCGAAAATATCTATATTTACATGCTCATCTTCAAATATGGGAACGCTGTGGACGATTTTTTTCATTTTGACGTTCCACTTTTTTAACAACAACAACAACAACAACAACAACAACAATAGCAGCAGCAACAACAGCAACAACAACAACAACAACAACAAAACAAACAAACAAATACGAAAAAAAAGCAAAATAAAGCAAAAACAACAGGCAAAAACTACAAAAGAATCCATACACTCACAAGATTATCCTATATCTAAAAATATGTTTGTGCTTATACTATTTTATTGAGAATAAAATTCCCAACAACAAAAATTTCTATAAAGCCATTGTCTTAAATTTTTTTTACTAATTAAACATTAGTTGCATAACAACGACAATGCAACAACAATGACGATAATGATGATATTATGTAATAATAATATTATTATTATTAATAATAATAATAATAA
>RQTK01000013.1:962127-978342 GCA_003991915.1 Elysia chlorotica
ATAATAATAATAATAATAATAATAATAATAATAATAATAATAATAATAATAATAATAATAATACTTGAAACAAAACAACAATTAGATAACAAAATCACCTGGAGACATTATTAAACATATAACAGTATGTACAAATTAAAAAACAACAACACTGCATATATATTTTTTTGTAATATTCGAATTGTTTTTGTTTGTTTGTATTCGATATAGTTAAGGGGCTTCTTAATATATAACTAATTTAATTTTTGTTCTGATTTTAATTGCCATCAATCTTTTTTTTTTATTAGCAATATAACTCAGAAATGTATAATAATATTTTCTCTTTGACTATTGTCTACAGGCATCGAATACATACAGCCTCTGAATCAAGCACAAAAGAGTCTATCAGTAGCAAACCACAAACTACAATGCTTTTAATTGCCGAATCAGAGCTGAGCTCCATGATGACGTCAGAATCGTTTGCTGCTCTGGGCCACCACCAGCCGCACGGCATGCTGGGAGACCAAGAAGACCCGGCCATCTTTGCCGCCAGATCGTACGAAGGCAATGGAAGTCCGGGGGAGTACCACCATTCTCCCTCTGCTCACTCCCCTCCACTGACAGCAGGGGTCGCCTCAGATGGCATGACTCAACATCACATAAATCACTTCTCAGATGCGACTCTTCAACAACAGCAACAGCAGCAGCAGCAGCAGCTTCAACAACAACAACCTATATCTCCTCATCACCAATGGGATATTAACGATACTATTCTCCCTATGGTAAGCAGTTAAGGATATACATCATTGCAAAACGGAAAGGAAATAATAATGAAAAACAAAACAACAAAACTTGTTAGACAGAGTAATTAATTTTATGGCGATATTTATGGGGAGAAGGAATGAATATCATTATTTAACAGTTAAGTTTAAGAAAAAATGTTAGTTTTAATCCAGAACAGATGGTGCGGGTTTGAAGTCTGGTCTACTCGTTCAGACAACGTAGATGTGCGCTTGTCTTTGTTAAATCTTTAATTATCTTTTACACTTTTCAATTACTAGGGCATTGTACTCTCGTCTCAAAATGTCAAGGTGACGGTTTATTTCTAAGATCATGGGAGTAAAAACAAATATATCACATTGTTGTGGCAGCATATCAGTCGGTCGATGTCATTGGGTTTAGAGGAGGGCTTTTTTGGAATGGAAAAAATACTGGATACATTTGATGTGGCCAAAGACAAAACTCATACTAAAATATTACGCCAACATCGTGGTACTCACTCTCTTTATGCCTATGTTGGCCTATATGTCTATGTGACTGTCTGCCGGTATGTCTGTCTTATTCTCTCTTTTTCTTTTTTATCGACACGTCTTTATTTCTATCTTTTTGTCCCTTTCCCTTTTTCTTTTCCACTGACTTTGACATTCAAAGTCGATAGTTGTTAATGGCACTTCAGCTTCCATCATATCATTTTAGAAATGGTGCAAAGACCACTGTAATTGTATCGTAAAAGCTGAGGTTTTCATCTTTTATAATAATCACAATTATCACCAGCTGCTTCAAGTTAAATTAATTGCGACAGTATAAAATTTATCAATAGAAAAAAGCATAAATCAAAAACAACGAAAACAAAAGTAACAACAAAAGAAACAATAATGAGGGCGCCAACAACAAAACACCCAAAAACAATTAATACGGGAAACTAATTGTAGGGGCTTTGAAAAGTCAACTCATAAACAAGCCGCGGACATGCAAAAATTAAAAAAC
This sequence comes from Elysia chlorotica, assembly GCA_003991915.1. Lineage (NCBI taxonomy): Eukaryota > Metazoa > Mollusca > Gastropoda > Plakobranchidae > Elysia > Elysia chlorotica. The sequence goes on from RQTK01000013.1 coordinate 963,874, forward strand.
AGCACATCAAGAAGAAAATCCTTAATTTCAAGGCATTTGTCCGACTGGTCAGTAACTAGATTAACTGACCCCTGAGCATCCCTCTCTGGGGAGGAGTAAGACATCAATCGTCGCCGGATCGCTTTCACTGCCCACGGACCGGGAGCGGCGCGACTGACAACAGCTCTACAATCAACAAAGGAACTACAAGAGCATTTACATGAGATTATAGATGGTTTGGTCACTCGGGTACTTTACAGACATGCCTGGCCACAAATCACAAGTCGGCGGTCTCGGGGGCTGAGCTATAATTGATGTTCACACTTCTGATAAAGCACCGACTTAAAGAGGGAGGGTGGAAAAGAAAGGTGGTGAGACTATTGGTTTGGTGCAAAACGCAAGGAAGAGTGGGTTAGGGGCATGGGTGGAAAGGTGTGTGTGTGGGTGTGTAAAGGGGGGGGGGGGTTAAACTGTTGTTGGTGTTTTGAAAGGGTGTATTTTTTGTACTGTAGTTGGCGGACACACACAGAACCGGGTTAGTGGCAGGTGTTTACTCCGAGACTTGCCTACTCATTATACGAAACTGGATAACCTTTTTGCAGTCTCCGAGCTGTCTTCAATGTCCAGTCCGCTGGACTTCTCTAGATGGGACCCAATTGGTCATCAACGGACATAATGTTTGGACATAATAAGAGGGCAACATTATTAGACTAAAGAAACGCGGGTGAGTGTATGATGCGAAAAGGGTTTATTGTTGTGTCACAAGGGATTCGAAGAAATATCAATATCTTGTGTCTAACGAAGTGTGGCGGTAAAAGGAGAGAGAGGGAGGGAGAGAGAGAGAGAGAGAGAGAGAGAGAGAGAGAGAGAGAGAGAGAGAGAGTGAGTGAGAGGGCGAAAGAGACAGTGAAAGATAGAGACTGACACGGAGACCAACACACAGAGATACTGATAGACATAGACAAAATAAGTAAGAAAACGAAAGAAAAAACATTGAATTAAATATCTAGCATTGAACATGGAAGTCACAAAATTTACTTTTATTTCCCTAGGACACTGCCGAATCGTGATCTGCACTTTGCGCACGATATATCCTCCTCTTCTCTCTCTCTCTCTCTCTCTCTCTCTCTCTCTCTCTCTCTCTCCCCCCTCTCCCCCAAGCATTACTTTATACACTAGCGCCTAGACCTGGGGCCCACACAGGGTCAACCGGCGCGTGGCCCCGCATGTCCCTGGGCTGGGGATGTCCAGGGATGTCCACTAGGGATGCTGTCTCGACCATTGGTCAGCCTAATAATTAGCATGTCAGGCCAGGCGAAACTCCGCGCTATATGTCGCCAGCGCGCTCCTTTTCCCATCTTTACTTGTGTCTAGCATTTATGACTCTTGACTTATTTCATTGTCTGTCTGTCTGTCTGTCTGTCTGTCTGTCTGTCTGTCTGTCTGTCTGTCTGTCTGTCTGTCTGTCTGTCTCTCTGTCTGTCTCTCTCTCTCTCTCTCTCTCTCTCTCTCTCTCTCTCTCTCTCTCTCTCTCTCTCTCTCTCTCTCTCTCTCTCTCTCTCTCTCTCTCTCTCTCTCCCCCCTGTCTCTGGGCATCTCTGACTATCTTCTATTGTTTCTTTTTCTCTATGTCTGCCTATCTGTTGTTTCTGCCTGTTTGTCTGTCTCTGCTTCTCACCCTCTGAGTTCCTCCCTGCCAGACGCCTATTAGTCCTCCAGCGTCTTTTTCCCCAGCACATTTAATGATAGATCTATATCTAAAAGCCCTCTAGGCTTCCGCCCTAGTGTTTGTCATTGTCTCCCTGTAAAAGAGTCCTAATACCCACACAGGAGTGTGACTTGGTGTAGATGATGGACTTAGCTTACTGTGTTTATTAAATGTCCCCTATACACAGTGTATTTACCTCGTGGGCACGTGCTTCTAATTTAAGTATCAGAAGTAAAAAAAAAAAGCATAAAACAAAAAAACAACAAAAAAACAAAAAAACACAAACTAGTTATATTTTAATGTATCCATCATGATAGTTAGCTTCAAACGGCTCCGCCATTGCATTGTTGTTTGATTCATTATTTTATCTTCATTACAAAATATGGTAAAAATAAACAATGTGGATAAATGGGGGGAAAAAACAAGAAGAAAACAAAAAAGAGTGAGGCAGGGTATTCAGAGAAGAAAGATAGGAAGACAACTGGGTAGAGAAAAAAACAACAACACAAAACAACAACAATGAAGAACTGAATATACAGAAAGAAATAAATCAAAAGAAAGGGAAATAATAATGAGAGAAAGAGTGAGAATGAGAAAAGAGAAAGAGAGAGAGAGGGAGTGTGAGATAGAGAGAGGGGGAGAGAAAAAGGTAGAGGGGAGAGAAAGAGAGAGGGAGAGAGAGGGGGAGAGAAAGAGAGATAGAGAGAGGGGGAGAGAAATAGAGGCTTAGATAGATAGATAGAGGGAGCATGAGTAGGTGAGTAAAAGAGAGAGAGAAACAGACACTCATAAAGAGAGAGAGACGGTTTACGAGAGAAAAGCAAAAAATCATTAACCTATAAACCATTTTTTTATAATTCCTCCATAATTTTCAGTTCTATTGGCATCTTTTATCTGTCCTGTATTTTTTCCGCGTGCCTGTGTGTATAATTGAGAGAACTACGGCTGGCGACTGTCACTGGCCAGAGTTCTTTCAGCGGTCGCCTCTCGAGCCAGGGCCCTCTAACCGTCTCAACGTTCCCCGACTGGAGTCTTGACGGGGCTGCGCGTGGCCGATTGTCCCCCCTTCTCTGCACTATCAGATTACCAGGCCTATTTACCCAAGATGCTGTTTTGTGACTCCCGATATCATGAGATGCTTTTTTTCCTCTTTTTATGGAGAGGTTTAGTTTTCTATGCATGCACCGCGAAAGAGAAGAAGTCGAGAAGGAACACAAAGTAAAGGCATTTTGTATTCGTGTAGGATATGAGGTTTAAGAGACAGAGAAGAACTAAAAAGAAAAAAATAAGGTAAATGATAATGCTTCAAACAAACTTGGGTTGTCATCGTGTTGACATAATTATTTTATCTTAACGTGGAAAGGTTAAGTTCTATTAATTTTTTTTGGTTTTTCAGTGCATAGCCAATAACAAAACTCTTTTTCTCTCTCTCTCTCTCTCTCTCTCTCTCTCTCTCTCTCTCTCTGTTTCTCTCTCACGCTCTATTTGTTTTAATTCAGTATTCAGTATTTCCGTGGAAACTACCAACAAAACCAACTCGTGATGAAGAGAGGGCACGGGGTGATATCTTATAAATATTAGGTGGCGCCAATTCACCAATTGCACGATGTGCCGCCACAGTGTAGATTGAAACAATTATAATACTATGCTTTCAAGTTACACATCCTGAGAGATTCTCTCCCACCACATTAATAATCTGTCAGGATGTGCATAACTTGGAGTTTGGAACTGTGGCCATGTCTGAGTAATTTCCAGTGAATCTTGCCAATTAGAGGTTACCAAAACAAACTAAAGGCGTGAATCATAAAAGGGGCTTTTTGTGCAGGCTCTTCCATCCACAAAAACTTTAGAAAAAGCACATTTGAAGTCCTTTGAGTATATTTTGTAATCAAATATCCGTTATCGTAATCTTTTTTGTGCTTTGTTACGCGCATTTTAACGATTCTGAAGACACATGCGAAACCATGGTTTCAATAACTGGTGGGAAAGAGACAATTCAAAGACAGTTTGTGAAGCGTTATTAAAAATCACTGCGCAATTATCCGCGGCAAACTCCGCAAAACCAATAAAACTTTATTGGCGTGCACGGTCCAAGATGTTCGCCGCGGTTTGCCGCCAAAGACGTCGTTCTCCGAGCCTGACGACTGTGACCGCAAGAGTTCCCACTCGGGCTGCTGTGGAAGGACACGCGCGGCCAGGAAAAGTCGGACTGACTCTCGCGTCCTCGCCACGCGGCGACCTGTCTTCGCGACCACAGGCATAGGAGAAAGTCAAGCCTGAGCACTGAGACTCCAGGAGAATCTCCCACTCGCATTAATTAAATCAGAGAGTCGCGGCTTTTATTTGACACAGGAAACCGAGCAGCCTTTTCACTTTGTCTCAGGGGCGAAATCGACCACAGAAAGGCAGATTCAATATGCCCTATCGGAAATGCACGGATTGGTGACATTAGCGGCCTAAAACAAGAGGGCGCGCAGCTTTTCAATAGTGATGTAGCCGCTCTTTTCAAGCACGAATGCAAATGGTCACAGAGTGCCTGTCTTCCTACCCCTCTTCCCCTTTTCTAACAACCAGTGCGGTATCAGAATAGTGTGCTTGAGTTTTTAAATCACATTGGTAGAACTTCAAATTGTCTTCCCTAATCTGCTCGGTGTTTCTTTTTACTGTAAAAAGATTCTGTACATATGGATATAATTGGCTGCTTGAAACAAAGCTGCACACAACTTCTTAATACGTATAGCTTTGTAGTGATAAAATGCAACACATACGAAATACCCAGGACCAACTACAGTAACTGGCATAGCAACATTTCTCGTCGAAAATGACAAAAGTGCATACAATAATTATTTAAAACAGTTGTTACTATATTTTTTATTCTCTTTTCGAGAGTTGTACATGATATTGGATCAGAGTTTGGTCGGCTTAAGTTTACATGATATTAATATGCTCAACGGTCGCCTGTCTCTTTAGAAACGTGGTCCAGATTAACATTACATTTATTTTGTTTTGTGGATTTGATCACGAAGAAGTGTAGACGTTGTAGGTTGTAGCGGGAACAGCAAACCTAATAAACAGTTTCAGGTTTATGAACAAAGCAAGGTAAATTTTGATTTTCGAAGTAGATGCGAGATATAGGACGTCCATAGTTATCATTACTGGAGTAATTATCTTCGCCATAACCAGCGAGTCCTTTCTCTCTTCCCTCCAGCCCAAAGTGCTCGATCCTTTCTGCCTGTGGCCCACCGGACACTGCAGGCGGACATACCGCGGGGACAGTGATGACGCAAGGCGTCACGTGAGCGGCTGGGCCATGCGCAACACCAATAACCACAACGCTCTCATCCTGAAGAAGTCCTGCCTGGGCGTCCTCGTCTGCTCCAGGGACTGCGTGCTGGACAGCGGCCGGAAGGTCAACCTCAGGCCCGCCATCTGCGACAAGGCCAGGAGGAAGCAACTAGGTCAGTGATGTTATCGTTAGGCGCTTGTTACAAAAATATCACCCAAAAGTGCAGAATATTGAGACGGCGTACTATTAAAGTTTGTAAAACATCGCACGCTTCTTAACCTCAAAGACGTACGGACGAATTTTAAAAAATCCTAATACATATACTGAAAATTAACAATAAAGAGTAAACGATAACATCAGAGTATCATGATTTTCATACTCTTAGACCCTTACATGTCCTGAAATCCTATTTTAACACCCCACCATCCTGTCTTCCCGTCCCCAGCCAAGCCGTGCCCCAACCCTGCATGCTCGGGCCGGCTGGAGCTCCTAGCGTGCCGCGGCCACTGCGGCTACCCCGTGACCCACTTCTGGAGGCACCTCAACGGCGCCGTGTACTTCCAGGCCAAGGGATACCACGACCACCCCAGGCCCGACGTGAAGTCGCTGTCAGACAAGGGCAGGAGCACGTTCAACAAGCAGGCCAAAACTGAAGGGGTAAGCGTGCCGTTTCGATGAGGACTTTAATAAGTCAAAGAAAAGTCGTTTTTCTTTTCATACCTTCAGACCGGAGAAACATCACAATCATCTTAATAACCGGTATTCTTACTTTTAAAAAGATTTTATGAGATATATGTAAAATGTAATATGATGCTTATGTTCATAGGTTTCAAGATAATGCTATGCATCCTATGGCCTATTCGAGCATCAATCTGCTTTCTTTATTGAATGCGACAACATTTATTGGCCTGCTAAAAAAAATTAACATTTGCACAGACATTGAGCTACTTGTTGGTATCATGAATCTCAACTTTAAACACATTTACCATACGGTTTGTTGAAAGTTAAAAAATAAAAAAAATATTGCAATGATGTTCATTATTCTTCTATTTTTCAACTTCAGGGCCGAGTGCTGTCTCTCGCCTCAAAACGACGCTTCCCAATATTGACGAATGAAGCTATTCCAGAAACTAAACGTCAGAATCACAGCCAAGGTACGGATAACTTTTGCTTGTTATTTGCAGTATTACCACTACAAAGCAACATCGATTTCAAAACAACAACTATATACTGCGTTAGCATTGATGGAAACATAGTGCAGACAGTTTTTTTTATTTTATTTTACAAAATGGATTTTTAGAATAAACATTATGGTGTCATTGCTGTCTAATCTGATCTTTAAAAAATCGAGTCTACAAAAAACACTTCAAATTGTGATTTTTTATGAGCATCAAGTATGGGATCATTTAAACAGTAAACACAATTTCACCATTCCTTAAATTTTTCGAAATAGCTTTTTGATAAAGTGCATTTTTCTTTCAGATGAAGTGATGTGCTCTTGCCCACCATTCGAGTGTGCATGTAAAAAGTCAGGACTGAGAGAGCAGCACCAACAGCACTACAACCCCCAGCACCTGTACGCCAACCTCCCTCACGGCTACCTGGATACTGCTCAGGGTGGCCAGCTTCCCTGTGGCACTGCCTGGACTGGCATGCCCAGCGCCGACCCAGGCTTTCCCCCCGCGCCGTTCGCCGTGCACCCGCCGCCATCTTTCACGCAGATCAACATCACCAACACCTGCCTGCCCCCGACGGCCTCACTGGACCTGAACATCCCGTCAGTGGAGGTGGTGAAGGGGAGTTACTCCTCCAACGCACATTTTCACCTCCCGGATCAGCAGCACTACAAAACGTTTCAGAACTATTCTTTCCAGCAGCATAAGATCCAGTTCGGTTACCCGCATCCTCATTACCACCAAAACGACCACAGTCAGCAGGATGCCCACGCCACCGACAAATTCCACAAACTGCAGCGTGAAAGTTGTATAAAGAATGAATCGGAGCGACGCAAACTCGACGACGCAAGCACGATTGACGTTAAACCTAGTGGTGACACAACACACCTGCAGGACTTCCAGAATGTTCAAATTAACAGTTGTGTAGAGTATGGTGCTTCAAATGATTTGAGCTGTAGCGGGTTCCCCACTGCCCAAGTCTCCTGTGACCTTAACAAAACTGTGACCACCCACAGCTACATGGCCCGAGAGGACTCGCTGCTCAAACTGAATAAAACAGCTTCCATCATGGGCGATGGGTGTGGTCAGGGGGACAGGTTACCAGACAGGTTGCACGCCTCAGACGCGGCTACCAGGACCAATGGCCAGATTTACCAGGATCCTCAGTACGAGAGCAGCACGCCTGTGACTGACTCTTCCTTCTTGTACGACACAATATCCACAGTGTTTGGTGCCGATCAGCGCCCTACTTCAGACCAATGCAGCCGTAATCTCGTTAGCCCTGCGAATAGCTTGGGACGGGAGGAATTACAGAATAAACACCCACAGGGCAACTCACAATCCCCGCCTCAAATGTACAACTTTCTGGAAACGTATGCAACCTCCACCCCAAACCAAACATCGTCACCTCCCATTTACACAGAGCTCACGTCGCCTCAGAGACAAATCATCAGCCAAGAAGAAAACTTCTTCAGCAAAGGCTCTATGCCTGCATCGGAGCACCAGTTTTACACTTGTAGCTTAGATGGAAATACAAACACTCACATGCAGCAACAGCTTCACCAGCAGCAGTATCATTCTCCACCACATCACCATCAACATCAACAGCACCAACATCAACAAGTACGGGAGAGCCCTACGCAAAACAACCCCATCGAATCTTTCTCTCCATCTCTATCCCATCAGAACACCAGCGTATCCGCGGAGGATCAACAGTATAACTACTACAATCTTGCAACGCCAACAGCAGTCACCATTGTCACTTCCCGTCAAACCACGCCTCCTACCCAACTACCACACACCACCCACACTACAACGAATACTCGACATTTCCCGCAAGCGGAGACTCTGCCAGCAGTGATCCCAGAACGGGCGGCCCAGAGGGCATGTCGTGCAGCTACCCCTGCAGTGACGCCATGTACTCGTCTCTCTCCGCCAGTCAGCAAGCCTACCGGAACAGAAGCATAAACATAACCTTAACGTATAACTAACAGATTGCAAAGCCTTTGATATCAAATACGCTTGGAAGATAACTGTTAATTATAATATAAACTGATTTTGAAAGAATATTTTACAAATATTTCCTGTCGTGCTTTATGTAAATAATATATAATTAAATGACAAACATATATTTATACTCATTAATTGAATTTATGTATCTAAACTAAACAGATTTTTACACACATTCCGTGCAATATTGTTCCATGTTATAAATAACATAGTCGGGACCTGACTGAACGGTTGACTTGATCATGGTTCCGAGTCATACGACCTCTGGTACCCACTACTACGTTCAATGACTGTTGATAGTGCTGTACTGTATTGTACAGTCGCTGCCGCTACATGTAATTACCACTGGTACATTCCTTTACTGCCCCCCCCCCCACCCCCTTGTGTGTGTGCTATGATTCTCTTCTCCATTATTCATGCATTATTCATGATACTCATCTGCTTTCCTTACACTGTTTTCCATGACAAAAATGTAATTTTAAATATAGATAATGGCTGAGACAGCTATATTTTATTTCTAGTCGTTCAAATCACAATATATCTTTCAAATATTCACTATATCAACATTATACTTTATGTTCGCAATAAACTACAAAGAGCACTGGTTCAACTGAAAAAAATATTTATATCGACGAGGGAAAACGCATTGTTGTTACTAAGGATACAATTGTTACATAACTTTGTTTATTGCCCTATTTGCTATTGTTATAATTATCTAAAATGTTTCATCTAGTCATGTTTTTGAAATTCACAACCAATAAAACCTGCGTGCTTCTGTGGCTCACACACTGCACGCAGACACAACTATAACTGGACTTGATTGATACCTTGGTGTCCTTTACAGTTAAACAATGTTTATCATTAAATCCATGAGGATCCTTTCCTCAGCTTTAGCATCTGCACACACACACACACACACATACACACACAAACGGAAGATACAATAATAATTTATCAAGATTAAGAAAACTATTAGCCGTCAACACGACGTCGTTGCGTTGAAGGTGGCGAGATAATCCAAAATAAAGATGCCTGAATATTTCATTCACTGTCATTCAAAGATAATGTTCTCTCCTTTATTCACAACAGAAAGAACGTTCAGAGCCATTGAAATAGCGCGTCGCTGTGACATAACGTCAAGAGTTCTGTTCTTTTTAAAAATTCTCACACACTTAGATATAATACACACAGACACACACACACACATACACTCTCTCTCTATCTATCTCTCTCTCCTCTCTCTCTCTCTCTCTCTCTCTCTCTCTCTCTCTCTTTCATTTTGTTTCTACGAGAAAACAAATAAAATAACCCGATCAAAATATGATAACCATATTAGATTGAAGGATATATAGATTTATAGATAAAGATAGAGAGATAGAGAGAGAGAGAGGAAGAGAGACGAAAGGAGACAGATAGAAGGGTTACAAAATGGATAAAAACTATACAAGCTAGAGACACAACAGAAACACAACAACATAATTAATCACCAGATGTCCTTAATAGTTCAATCAAACTTTATCTTCAATACAAAATAAATCTTGTCCCCATTACCTACGCTATCTTTTTTACCTACATCATTCTGAGACCCGTATCAAAACAATGACTTTTTCATTATACAAAGTTGATCAAACAAAAACATAAAACAACCCGGATAATATATAAAACCTAAGCAACTTGGTATGGGCACAAAAGAATAATTAAAGCTTACCGTTACACAACTATTTATTAAATGATGTTAATTGTGGCGAAATGTTTTTGGATTAGCCAAAAACCGCCCTCGATCTAGACCCTAATTATCCTCCAGCTGTAGAGCTCGCAGACTTATCAAAAGACGAGAGCCACAGATTGAGTGCAGGCACCTTTCATATCACGCAAATCACTTGCTGTTTCAAAACTGGCTCAATCTGCATACGAATCACCAATTACGCAAACTGCTATTTTTGACGTTGTGTAATCTGGAATTGGTTTGTATGAATAGAGGACTCCTTGCATGACAACGGAACACGGGCTCTGAATAGGAGCTACAACTTATTTAACAGAACCTACACCTTTATCTCCACCACTTCCCAAAGAAAAAAAAATTGAAGAACAAAACAACTAAAACAAACAAACAATAAATAAATAAATAAGGAAAACACATTTTTAACAATTAACAAACAACAGTCAAAGAAAGAAAAAAAAAAGAAAAAGAACAACAACAAACAAAAAACCCAATAATATTATTGTATTTAACTACTCCCACTAAGCCCTCATAATTTCACAAAGAATCATACCTTCGTTTCCTTTTTGTTTTTCTTTGAAATTGAGACATTCGGTGTAGGAAAAATATATTTGGATTCTAAGGGGAAAAAAGGCTATTGAATTGAATTTTTATTTAACTCTCAACATTTAAAGTTATAATGAATTTCCTTACAAGTGTAGATATGGGAACATATGAAACAATGAAAAATAGGTTTTAAACATTGTTAAAACAGGTTGAGACTCCGCTTGACTCATAGGGAGCTTTGAGGAAAGATATGAGAACAACAATGACATCAAGAGCATCTAAATCTAATTTACTAGATATCACTCTGTAAAGAAGCCGCTCTAGAACCGTATCCCAGCAACCACCATCTTCTGCCGTCCTCATTCACTGCTTTCCGAACGTAGACATAGAGGCTGTACTTAAGATCCAACACCCCATTGTGATCGAGGCGGGGTTAAAATTCCAGGCGTGGTCTTTCTCTCCCTCTTTGGAATAGTCTTGATTGACAAACCGTGATTGTGTAGGTCGATTGATTATCAGACAATCCTGCTACAACAATGGCTATCCCATCTATGCTTTTTACTCTATGATTTTTACCTTGGTGTCTTTGTGAGCATCCTGTTACTTCACTTCTGTCTTATTTTGACAATCTATTTTATCGGGTAAAGATATATCAAGTCCAACTTCAAACATTGTCATTAGATTGACGGCGTAACTGATGCACTGGCAAAATAAGAAGGCACACAGATGAAGATGTAACAAATGCAGCGTAGGCTGCCCAATCTTAATTGTTAACACCTTTCTATCAAGTTATAAAGGGCGGGGCATTGGAGAAATAAAACATTTTGTTTCGTTTGAGATATTCTGATATGCACTATTGGCTGTTCCAGTGTTCAGGAAAAATGGAAACCTTTTCTTGGAAAGCGACGTCATTCGCTGCTGACACTTAATCAAGTTTTTTTTTTTTAACCTCCCTCTTGAATGTGAAAGAGATGTGCACCACAGATGGTGAAAGCAGCCGGTATCGCCCTGATATGAGCATCACAAAAACATAGCAACAGTACAACCAGGGATACGTGACGCCCAACTCACTAGTGGAAATGTCCTGTGAGGATGCTCGGCTATTCATTCATCTTTGTTGTTTAGATTTTATGCATATCTAAAATGTATTTTGATAATGCAATTAGATAATTGAATTCTCATATATAACCGATGTTTGGCAGTTTACTTCTTTAATCATAAAAAAGTGGTTTCGTGAATACAATTAAAGACATACATTTTTTTAAATTAATTTAATTATGACGTCATAAAAACTACATTAATATCCAACATATTTTACAAACGGGTTGAAAGTGGGAGTGGGACTGGAAAACGATCGTGTGAGAGACTACAAGAGACAAGAAGATAAACACATAGATAGTTAGATATATATATAGAGACAGAGAGAGATAAAGATTGAGAGAGAGAGAGAGAGAGAGAGAGAGAGAGAGAGAGAGAGAGAGAGAGAGGATAAAGTAAGTAGTGAGACAGAGAGAAGCAATTCCCAGAGACAGGAAAACAAACCCCCAAGGAAGAGAGAGAGAGAGAGAGAGAGAAAGAGAGAGAGAGAGAGAGAGAGAGAGAGAGAGAGAAAGAGAGAGATAGAGAGATAAAGAGAGAGAGAGAATTTTAAGAATAGATGAATATACGTTCTATTTGTGTGTGCTGCAATTAATGTAATGCTAATTAAAAAGAAAGAGAAGAGGCCATGAAAATGTGAAAGCGAGGAGAATAGCGAGCGACAATCAAATCAAGTGAGTTGAATAGACCCGCTGGGGTGTGAGCGCAACATTCGGCAAACATGTCAGTGTGAGCAGCGACAATGGGGATTCCATAGTGGGACTTACGTGGGTTCAACAGGCGCGACGTCCTCTATCTAGTCACCAGTGATATGCTATTATAATCAGAGACATAGAAACACCCACATACAAAAGACCCCTCAGTGATTCTGAACGCAGCTATAGTTGCACAATTCAATTCAGCTGTAGTGAAACCAACAGTCCAACGCGCCCTACTTGCATGCGGCTGCACTGGTGACATATCTCGCATTCATTAAAAACATTTTTATATAACTGTGTTACCTTTTTATATAAGTTTTGCCTTTTTTATATAACTGTTGCCTTTTATCGTCATTAATTTTTAGTTATCGTCTGAGAGCAAGGAAAGTATTCATATTTTTTTATGATTTGTTCAAGGGAATAGCAAATGGTAGAGTGATTGACCTAATTGTTGGCCTTTACAATTCGGGCCGGCAGATTTGGTTCTATGATTTCTTACTGTGTTTGATATACTTGTATTGTACAACAGATTAATTAATCTAGATCGACAAGTGTGTCAATTCTTAGCACCCACATCATTACAGTTATGAGATTGTGAAAGAGAGTTTTGTACTGTTTTGTTAGTTATGTTTCACATTATAAAGGGATTTATTATTTTCGTTTTGTTAATCTCTAAACGAAAACGCAACATGATAGGGCGTGAATTGCAAGCCCGAAATTTAGTTAAAAATAATCTATGCATTTTGTTAATGAGTATACATAACTGAACTCGTTCACCTGGTGTCAGAATGGAAGCATCAGTTGGGGGAAAAGGATAAAGGGGGTAATTTCGTAAGAATTAAAAGAAACTCCAGATTATATTTTATATACATGTATTATCATTTTTGTTTCGAAGCATCATAGCAAAATAAATAGAAATCCAAGCCATCTTACACTTACAAAAACGCAATTCCATGATTGTTTTGTTCCCTTTATTTTGCAAAGTTCTTAAACTGAGATGCTCTGAGATGTTTACTCGTATCATAATTATTTTACATGAGCGAAATCAAAGAGGGGAAAAAAGAGACAACAGCTGTGTTGAAGACGGCACATATTATATGGTAATGTGAATTGTCTTTTTTTCCTGGCAAAGTTTATGGATTATATCCTTGTAAATGTCTTTATAGAGATGTAGATGCAAACCAATATCATACTCGAGTACTCAAAGCAAAGATGCACATAAAATTGATACTTATTTTTTATTTTTATTTTCTTGGTTCCTAGGTCCTATAAAGGCGGTGTGTCCTAAGATTGAGATCTGACAATTTTTACCCGTTGCACGCACAGACAGAGCAAGAATACCGGGAGTTCTATTTCAGCATTACACTTAGACCTATTAAAAAAATTAGGAAACAAGGCGACCTGATTGAGAACAGAGCCCAAAACCTCCTGATAACAAACGTGACGTTCTACCAGCTGAGCCATCCCACCGCTCAAATAAGGTTATTAAGTGCAACATAACTAAAAAGTTCTATGAATAAACTTTCCTGTAACAGCTCACTCACTTGTGGGTGTCAAACAAAAAATATTCTGGTAAGATTGGTGTTCACGGATTTACAAACTGGCGTATTCGTGAGGGTATCTTCGTATACAGACATTATGGTGGACTGGGCGCCGTACTCACATCATAGCACTTATTACATTAAAGTATAATATACATGCATTACTTTTTCAACACAGTACGGCGACGTGCATGGTTACTATCATTAGTTTAATGTAGTCAGGTTCCCCTTTAAAGACAACTATTAGCAGGATGCTGTCTGTTTGGGAATATTATATTGGATATGGAAAAGGGTTCTATATGGTTTAGGGTGTCTCCGAAAGCGCCTCTCCCCATAGCATTGCGGAATTCAGTTTATAAGCCATCAAGTAGGACCCCCCAGTTAACACAGGATTCTTGTCTTCGTCTCCTATCGAAACACAACAATTCAAATTTCAAAAACTTAGCCAATACAATTACCGTACGATTTGGAGCAAAACAAAGTGTAATTAATTGTTGTCATACATCGTCAACCTATAAGTTATGCCTTATGTTTTTTTTAGTTATTGTATTGTTCTTCTGGAAGCAAAACGTTTTATATGTAGAATATCTTTTATTGTGTAGGTTTGTATCGTTTCCCATAATTTCCATGTCGTGTGTCGATTTTATTTGTTATTTACTTATTATCTTTATTATTATTATTATTATTATTATTATTATTATTATTATT
>RQTK01000013.1:987693-1058907 GCA_003991915.1 Elysia chlorotica
AAGCAATTACCACTGAAAGTTAGCTCGAAATGGTTTGAGTCAAGTGCCATATCATACTTCACATTTCCGGTGCTGTTACCTTTTTGGGTGAGCCCTCCGGTCCATTTTTTTTTAACTTCTAGGTGTTTTTGTTTTGTGACTTCTCTTTCGTCTTCGTCGTTTTCTTTTACTTGCTCTGAAAGCCTTTATGATAAAGCAATCGTCTTTAAACATTTATAAATGTCCAGTTTCAACTTATTGTGTGTTAGGTTGTTGAGCGTCCTGTTTTCATCACCAGCCCGCCTCACAAATATTTTGGGAAATATAAGCATGGATTTACTGTTAGGAGTAGTGGATAGGGCTTTTGAAATGAACCTTCAAACAGTGTTTTTATGTGTTCTTTGATCAATCTTCAGTTTTATGTTGACAATAAATCGAATTATCTGCACTGTTTCAATTGTCGTGAATCTTTGAGATCTGATCAGTTGTTCAATCAACGTCAAAGCTATTTGGCGTATTTGCTAATAGTAGCATAGTTCTTTATGAATTCCGAAAAAAATATACATATAATAAAAAAATGCGACTACATGTATTTAGTATTTGTATCCAAAGATTAGTTTTTAATCATAATTAACAAAAGAACTTTTTTGTCTAGTCTTCGTTGTGAAATTTTGATTCTTAAACAAACAAAAAACAACAACAAACAACAAATACAACAAAAAGAAAAAAAGAAATGAAAATCATTGGGCTTCACCATGTCAATTTTATAATGTAAAAAATTACATATGGCACTGGTCAGGGGGGAAAACAGGAGAAAGTTAAATGAAAAGTAGGAAAGAACAAAAGTAGGAACATAATTATGATTATGAATATGAGCAAGAAAACGGTGTCTTAGAAACTGGTACAAATGCAAACATTTTGAATCAAGACTCCATTAATTAGCATTACCCATCGATAGTTCAGCAAAGGAGGGAAAATAATATAAAAACACATACATCACATGATTTCAGATTAACATAGGTCACAATGTCGAAAGTTTCGAATCATTCTTTCTTTGTTAGTGAAGGTTTGGTTTGACTTATTGGTCTCTGTATATTGATCGTCACCAACTAGGCTGTACTCATAAGAGTCATCTAAAGTCATGAACGGATCTAAATAACATTACTTTAGTTTTTACGCGTTGCCGCACATAGACGATGGGAATATTATGTCCAAAGACTTGTGTCTAAGCTGACTACACTATACTGACACTGATCCAACCAGTAAAGAAAGGACATAAGCAGCCTGGTGTTTGGTACAGGCACAGTCTAAGTACATGTACATGTTTAGAATATTTATCAAGAAAAACAATTCATTTTTTAATAAAATGACAATGAAAAACACTGATAACAAAGATTAAAATTTGTGACCGTAAACACGGTAGGGTTTTATGATAATTTGGCAAAAATATCTGGTTTTACAATTATATGATAGACATAATTGGCGTTTTATTTAAACTGTTTATTGAAACGTCTCATACATAACGTATAAGATCAGGAATTTTTCAAACAGCAATATCCACTATATTTGATCTTTAAATACCGTATTAATAATAATAATTTTTGATGCCTTGGTTGGAAACCACTATGGGAAGGCAAAGAACAGAAATAGTGTCTGTATACATACATGAATATCTCTAATAAAATTCAGAAAATACGCTATTTGATTAGAACACTTATCGCTGCCACCACCCAATACACTGTAGTGATTTTGTTTCTACGGCACATCAGCACGGTAACGGCTATATTGTGCCCACGATGTCAGAAGACAGTTAATACATTATACTAGTAGCAAAGGTGACTCCTATTTTCTCTGAGTTGTAAAAGCATAAAATTGTGCATAAAAAGTTTAGTGAAAACCTTAACTTGGGAGGACATTTTGATCTCCTACCAGGGATTAGCCAACGCATTCTACATTCAAAATAAAAATAAAGTTTATTGTGATTTTTTATCGGCGCAGTAAGACTTGAAATTGTTGTCATAATATTCTATGCTTATTTTGTTGGATGACAAATAGAAAATGGGCGGTGAGCCAGAAGGGCGATAACCGTAATTTTTAAATGCCGGTGAAAATAGCTAGAGTTGCCTCTCAAAAAAAAAAAACTTGACCTGGACAACATACAACTACAAGCACTGGTAAGGTTTTGTAGTTTTTGTTTTTGTGTACATGTATAGGCTTACCATCAGCACGGAAACGGCTATATTGTGACCATGATGTCCAAAGACAGTTAATTACACTGGTAGCAACCGTGATTACTTTTTATCTTAGTGGTAAAGGTATACAAATCACGCATAAAAAGAATGGTTTAAATTAAAGTGTACAAACAACACTCTATAAGATCCACGTGCAGGATGATCATAGACTTAAAGCAAGACCCTTGCACTATGCTGCCGGTAATCAAGTTTAGACCGTATCAGACAGTTGTAGAGAAAGAGGAGGGACTCTCTACAGGGTCCCCACTACGTTTTAATTAGATAAAGTGCTTTTTTCACTTTTCCATATATGAGTGAGTGATGAGTTTGTTTTACGGCACGTCAGCACGGTAACAGCTATGTTGTGCCCATGTCCTAAGACAGTTAATGCATTATACTAGTAGCAACGGTGACTCCTTTATCTCTCCGAGTAGTAAAAACATAACAATTGTGCGTGAAAAGTTTGGTTATAAGTGAAGGGTATGTACTGTAGTTTAAAAGATCCATGTGTAGGACTATAACAGTTAAATTTTATTATATACACCAATGTTCTTCAGGTACCTAAGTATGAGTCAAAAACAAACACAGCAATTGCATTAACAATCGGAAACTTTATTTAACTCCTTGTTCATCTCAAATTACATGAATACACTTTTTAAATAATTGAGGAAAAAAGAGAGTCACCTCAGAATAATTCATGCATTTACTCCCCCCCCCCCCTCTCTCTCTCTCTCTCTCTTTCTCTATATCAGTCAACTCAGTATAAGACTATACGTACTCAGCATAACATGTACTCTCTCTCTCTCTTTATCCCCCCCCCTCTCTCTCCCCCTTTCTTTTACACACACACACACACATGCGTATTATTGTAAACAATATGTCAGTTTCAAAATAATCTATAACAGTAAAAGCACATTTCCACTGATGTGAGTAATATACATCTAATGGGTAAAACAAACGCAATTACACCAAATAAAAACTAGATTCAAACAAACGGGTAACTTTATTCATGTGATGAATCACACAATGTCTCTTTAAAACCAGTGGGCGACATTATGTCACAAAATGTCATTTTTAAAATAATTGGCGACATCCATAAAGTGAAATTTAAGCTAATTAGTAGCATGCATCAGGCAAAGACACTTTAAAACATAATAATTTATGTAGATGACAAATTCTTCACGATTGCCTTTATTTTTTACATATTATAAAAAAATACACACACACACACCTGTTGTTTGACTGCTTCAGCAGGCTGTTTTCACATGATGTGGAACACCTAAATTTATTTTGCGACTCTTGCGCTGGACAAAATAAAAATTGGACTGTACTAAGATTCGTGTACTACCTTGTACACATGGCTAAGCGCTTCGACACAATAACCATGACCTTCCCTGTACGCGTACATTATGGAATGCGACAGAGACATGGCCAACGTGGACCAGTCTTCCCCGGCAGAGGTGCCAAGACAGACAGATCAGACAGATATTTATATTAGTAGAAAAGAGGGGATCTTCGCAAAAGGCTCAACATATAATTATAAAATTTTCACAGAAGCTACATATTACTAAATAATAGGTTTACCTGATCCTCTTTTATTGATTTTTTTTCTCATAAATGTATTATAATTAGAAATAAACATAGTTCGCTATCGGATTTCCGGATCGTCTTTCATAATAACTAGATCTGGGGTTGGTTAGATCTATATCTCTTCGTTGCCCATCGTTAAGTACACAGTACTTAAGTCCAGTGGTACTGCGATGGTGCAACTTGGAACTCCAAACCAGACCGAAACCACGCGCCCGGTAAGACCGTAATATGGTTTAATCTCTTTTAGATGCAGAGTTTGACGGATGCATTTATTATTGATTTTAATCTTTGTCATATTATTATATAAATTGTATTTTTGTAAAACAACCCCTTTTTAGCGAGACAGGCTGGGCACTGCCCACCCTGCCCAAAGGCACGAGCCGCCCTTGCTTGTGATTGATTTGTAATTAGGTTTGTCGGTCTAAACGAATTATAAAATCATAGTTTTTAAGTAAAATAGATCACGCTCATAACATAATTGCCTAAGTCATTTTTTGGCAGTTTTAGACTATTGCTACTGGGAAAAAGATCAAAGCCAACCTGGCAAAATACTGGGAGGTTTTAGATGCAGACACCATTTTGAACTGCTTAAACTGCTTGATTACTGTTATGCCTAAGTCAAAACCATGACTTAGGCATTTCCACTTCTCCATCATGGCCGCTGCCAGAAAGGAGCACATGGAGGCTGCTGAGGCTCTTGCTGTACTTATGGATTTAATGGAAAACTCACAATCACAAGGTAAAGAGAATTTTTAATATTTCCTCTATTATATTTATCTATTTGTATATTATTTTTTTGTGAAAGCTTTAAATCAACTTCGCAGTCTTTAAATGAAATTTTTGCCTAAGTCTTTATAAAAATCAATCTGTGGGTAACAGAAAGATTGCCATTCAGCGTATAATTCTGACTTAGGCATTTTTTATTTTGGCTTTCAACCACTACATTAGTGTAGGTTGAGTAAACAAAAATTAATTTTTAGAATACCTTTTTAAACCGTGTTGCAATTTTATTATCGACCTCTTTGTATTATTAATAAGATCAAGATCAAGGCATTCCAAAGTAAAAAAAAAAAAGAGATGAATCTTTTTGCTTTTAAACTTAAAGTGTCTTAAATTTGTTTAAAATTATCTTTCTGTGCAGATGATAATTGTGATTTGGATATCACTCCACCTGAAGTGACCAATAATGAAATTGAAAACACAGCCTTGCATGTCCTTACCACAAATACAGAAGCTGCACCAGTACAAGTTGATACTAGTGAAACAACGCATGAGTCTGAATTTCTACCAGTTGGAATTATGATGCAAATTCCTGACCATTCATTAGAGGTGAGCAAACGTGATTCAAATATATGATTGCAATCTAAACTAGAAATTACATGTATGATACAATTTTTTAACGAATTTGCAATTATATCTTAAACAAAATGGGATTGATAAAAAATGTCAAATTCAAAATTCCATGTAGAAAATACTTGGAGAAAAGGGTTAATTGATTAGCAAAAGCTAAAAGTAAAAAAAAAAATGTAAGGAGAGGTGGAAGTAAATCTAAATTAAAAAAGCTATGTATAAACAATTTGTAATAAATATAATGCTACTTATGTACATAAATGTCACTTCGTTGATGCAGAAACATAATGACATTTCCATGTCTATTTAGCTTTCACAGCATGGAAACGAGGCAGAGAGTGACATGGAGGCTGAAGATGAACAAGACGTCGCCTACAATCCAGACACTTCTCCTGAGCCAAGTACTGACAGTGACACTGAGATGGATCCATCACATAAGCCAGAGAGCATTGCACTTCGCAGCCCCACAAAAATTAGGAAATGAAAACCCCATCAATGGAAGTCCAACATAAGGAAAAAGCTCCGTTTAGAAGCTGACGAACATACAAACAGCGTGGGAAAACATCAACAAAAGAGAGAATTAGGCCCAATGTGCGCCTCAGCCTTTTGTAAAAACTCAAATTTGCGAAACTGTAGTTCTTTGGAGGAAACTGAAATCTTTACGTCCTTCTGGGGAATGAAGTCATGGGAGTGTAGAAAAATTTATATTCAAGCTTTGGTGACTGCACAGTCTATCAAACAGAAGAAAAACACAACTTCATGCAGAAGGCATACTTCTTTGTCCTATGCATTAAAGAAATTTGATGGCAGTATTGTTTCTGTATGCAAAAAGATGTTTGGCAGCACTCTAGGCATCTCAGAGCGAACAATAGGGAGTTGGACTTCTGATTCTTTCTGCAAACGTTCACAAGGCGAATTGTTAGAAGCTGATGAATCAGAACTTAGGACCACTGCTCATAAACCCAAAACAAAAAGCCCATGTTCAGGAAAAACAAAACCAGTTTCTGAGGAGGATATGACATACCTTAAAATCTGGCTACTGGATTTACCCACAGTAGAGTCCCACTACTGCCAACAAACGGATACATACAGGGATAAAAAATTTCTTTTTCCAGGTACTAAAGTAACAGATTTACACGAAGACTACTGTAAGTCAGCAAGTGGGAAAAGCATGTGTGCAGTAGGGCTCACTATGTTCCGCAAAATGTTCTCTGCAATGGGATTTTCAATTTTCATACCAAAAAAGGACCAGTGTGAAAAGTGCATGGCTGCGAAAGTGGGAAACTTAAGTAATGACCTTTACAATGAACATGTTGAACAGAAAAATCTTGCGCGGGAGAAGAAAGAGAAAGACAAAGATGATGCCAAAGATGACAACTCTAAATCTGTGTGGACCATGGACCTTCAAGCTGTACATCTCTGTCCCAAAACAAATGCCAGCTCAGCGTACTACAAAACAAAAGTCCAGGTTCACAATATGACGTATTTTAACCTGGGCACTAAAGAGGGATTTTGCTACACATGGGATGAGTGTAATGGCAATGTGAGCAGCGAAATGTTTGCGTACATTCATTACATTCATTTTGAGAACTATGTCAAAGCAAACCCGGGAAAAAAACATTATATCATTTGGAGCGACAACTGTTGCCATCAAAACAAAAACGTTACTGTTGCTAATTTGCTGTATCATCTTGCAAGAAAGTATAATGTCACTATTGACCAAAAATTTTTGATCACTGGACACACACAAATGGAGTGTGACAGTATGCACAGCACAATTGAGAGAAATATACAAATGATTGACATTTTTACGCCCACTGAGTATGCTTTACTTTTCAGAACATCAAGAAAAAGACCGTTTCCATATACTGTTGTTGAAATAGAATATCATCATCCTGTAAAGCTAGGTGGCCAATATTTTACCAGCATCAGACCCGGCAAGGGAAAAGGAGATCCGACTGTTGGTGACTTGAAGGCAATACGATATGAACGTGGGGAGGTCCAATACAAACTGAGTCACAATGATGACTGGGAGATGTTACCCCAGAGAGTCAGAGAGGTGGAGCTGGACACACTGCAACTTTTTCATCAACAGTCTCAGATCACCCAAAGAAAGTTTCAAGATGTTGTGTCCATGCTGAGTATCATGCCTACTGTTTATGCAAAAAGATACTTTGAAAATCTGCCCCATGATAAACATTCTTGTTAAATTCATAATTTCAATGCTTTAAGTAACAAAGTTTGCTTTATGTCATTTTTTCAATTTCTGAAATTTATTCACCTAACAATTTGGTTTCATTTTGTAATATTCTTTATCAAATTCAATGATGTGTCTGAAAATTGGCCAATAAATTTACATCCAATATGTTATGTTTTTCATTTTCAAAACCTTCAGTAGAACATCCAAAAGTTGCTCACAATATTAATCAGTTTTATATTAAATTTATGCAAAAAATTTAATATGTAATATCTTCTAACGAATGATGTGTTTTGTTAATTATGTTTTGTTTTTTTTCAATTAATTTTCAAACCTTCAGTAGAGCATCAAAAAGGTGCTCACAGTATTAAGTTTTAGTACTTGATTACTGCAAAGAATAATATATTGTATCTTCCTAATCAAGGTTGTGTTTTTTTTTTTTTTTGTTATCCTTTTCAAAGCTTTCAGAAAGATTGCTCACATTATGAATCAGTATTTTATGTTGAAAATAATATTAAACCATTTTATATGTAATGTCTCCTAATCAATGTTGTGTTGCTTGTTGTTGTTTTTTTGTGTGGGTTTTCTGTTGGTTTCAACACTTCTAAGTATCTTATTTATACACTGCAATAAAATGATGCCTAAGTCATTATGTATCCAACCTAAAATGCCTAAGTCAGAGAACCAAAACTGCCTAACTCCAAAATCAGCAACATAGTTGCCTAAGTCATTGTTTAGTACGTTGAAGAGCAATTTTGTTAAATTTTTACAAAATACATTGTTAACATGATTACATTTAAGTATGAAAAAAATAACATTCGGGTGAAAATTTATGAAAAGAACCACTTTTTACTTATTTTCTCAAAACGACCAAAACTGACTTAGGCAATTATCTTATGAGCGTGACGATACACCTTCACGGGATGTATCAAGCTAGCAGTCTTTAAGTGGCACTAAGTACAATTTTAAAATTTTAAGTTTAAACTGTCCTACAAAAAAAAACCATCACAGAGAATCTCAAAATAGAGCCTGAAAATATTTCTGTATTCTGTGAGATATTTTGTCTCTAACTTTGTGTGATATTAATACTTTCCCCTAATTATATATACATATCATACTTTATTTTTATTTAATTGTACACTTTTTATCTACATACTTTATAATATTTCTTTTAAATAATAACTACAATGCAACCAGTGTAGTGTTGTCACTGACTTAGGCAATTATCTTATGAGGGTGACGAAATAGCTCTAGCAAGTACCATGAATATGATATAATAATTTAAGCATAAAAATACTCCAAAAAAAATAAATCAATATTTGCAGAAAATATTTAAGTGTTTCTGAGCAATTTTTCAGCGATCAATTAAATATTATACTGAATTTTCTAAAAGAAACTAGTTAGACTAAGTCTTAACTTGAAGCAGCATACAATGAGAAGATGCATAATTTTAATTATGAAATAGGCCATAAAAACATTTTGCACGATATAAAAAAGGGACCCAAAACCTTTTGTCAAGTTTATAAAGATGGATTAGACTTCGATGGCATTAATTCCTGCAATGGCTTAAAAACTGACATCATTTGATTTTTGCAGCAATCAACATGGTTGTTTTTTTTAATTTATTTTTTTATAGTGCTTCACATTATTTTGCCATCAAGGTTGAAAAGCTTTGAGTCAAAGAAAATGGGCGTGACTGGACAAGAGGTTTAATTTTTTTCATATGAATATTTAGAAAACAAGTAGACACATCTTTTCCTCAAAATAAGGACTTAAACTTGGTGTTTTAAACTTAATACACACTGAAAAATATCTATAATACCTTTGTGTTCTTAGTTTTTAATTGGTTTATAGTAAACGAGGATTTCCGCGGAAAACCATCATCACTGATTAATAAAGCACAGTGAATGAGCCAATGGTCATAATCTCTTATTAACTTAAGTATCGATATATACAACGAGTAAATAATATACAAAACGTTATTAATCTATCGGTATATCGATTGTTTTACCTTTTCTTCGATAATACCGCAAAACCGGAAACGCGTTTGATTATTACTCTCAGTTAAAATCGTCCGATCGGACGATTTTTTTTCGAAATTAATTTTTTTTTTTTTTCTATCTGCCGGCCGACCGGCGGGATCGGGTTTGGCCGGCAGCATCCGTCGGACGCTCGGGATTGGCCGGCATGCCGGCCACAGCCGGCGAACTTGCACCCATTAATATGTAATATCTTCTAACGAATGATGTGTTTAATTATGTTTTTTTTTTCAATTCATTTTCAAACCTTCAGTAGAGCATCAAAAAGGTGCTCACAGTATTAAGTTTTAGTACTTGAATACTGCAAAGAATAATATATTGTATCTTCCTAATCAAGGTTGTGTTTTTTTTTGTTGTTGTTGTTCCTATTCAAAGCTTTCAGAAAGATTGCTCACATTATGAATCAGTATTTTATGTTGAAAATAATATTAAACCATTTTATATGTAATGTCTCCTAATCAATGTTGTGTTGCTTGTTGTTGTTTTTTTGTGTGGGTTTTCTGTTGGTTTCAACACTTCTAAGTATCTTATTTATACACTGCAATAAAATGATGCCTAAGTCATTATGTATCCAACCTAAAATGCCTAAGTCAGAGAACCAAAACTGCCTAACTCCAAAATCAGCAACATAGTTGCCTAAGTCATTGTTTAGTACGTTGAAGAGCAATTTTGTTAAAAATTTTTTACAAAATACGATTGTTAACATGATTACATTTTTAAGTATGAAAAAAAAAAACATTCGGGTGAAAATTTATGAAAAGAACCACTTTTTACTTATTTTCTCAAAACGACCAAAACTGACTTAGGCAATTATCTTATGAGCGTGTTCTTAGTTTTTAATTGGTTTATAGTTGCAAACAAGGGAGAGGGGAGGGGATATTTCAACATTGACAACAATATCAATAAATATTGAGCACCATTCAGTGATATAACAACTATGATTAATAACAAAGTATTCTTCTGGACTTTAAGCCGATAAAAACTGCGAGAGCCCTGGAGAGTGTGTTCCTGCAACAGCCATCAGCAAAGCCATGTCACTTGTCTCAAACCTGTCAAACACATAGAACAGTTAAAAATGTAATTTTACTTCATATTTATCAGAATTAACCAATTCAAACCATGACTACGTTCATCGACTTGCAGCTTTCAGGAAATAGTGATAAAACCAGT
Source organism: Elysia chlorotica (assembly GCA_003991915.1). Classification (NCBI taxonomy): domain Eukaryota; kingdom Metazoa; phylum Mollusca; class Gastropoda; family Plakobranchidae; genus Elysia; species Elysia chlorotica. The sequence continues at coordinate 998,250 of RQTK01000013.1, forward strand.
TAAAACTTTAAAAACGATTCCTTAATATTTGATCAAGCATGACCTATACCCTTTTAAAGCCACATTAAAAAGATGAAGTTTATTCTCTAATCTGACATACAATATTAAAATCATACTTTAGGTAAAAGATAAATGTAGATAGTTCTAATATGACACATAACTGTACATTCTTACATTTAATTTCCTGTCTATTCTTGTAATCATACAATATCATATTTGTGTAAGTGTGTGTGTGTGTGTGTGATAAATATGGTCATTGTTGCATGTTAGAATTTTTCAAAATATTTTACTTAAAAACAAGTGCAATATTCTCACCATATTCAATGTAATGTCTAACATTTTTATATTTATCTTTCCTTATTGCATATACATGTTTGAAATCTATTTATACTAGCAAACCCTCATTCTACATAACTAATTACAAATAGCGTTTGATTTGTTAGCGATTTTTAGATATAATAGGTGATACATTTTCAATGTCTTTTTATTACATTTTATATATAATTATATTTTTTGTATTATCTTATTTTTTATTGTAAATGGGCCTGTCAATCTCAATTTCCCCAAAGGGATTAATAAAGTCTTATCTTATCTTATCTTAATAACTGAAGAAAAATAAATTATATGGAAAAAAAAAGAAGATTCTTAGCTGGAGCGTTTGCGGCACATACCTGTAGAGTTATGATTAAAAATTTGTTTCAGTCGCTGAGATATTATTCTGGTACAAAACTTTTAATTTTTTCTCTCATCTGATCCACATTTTTCATAAGATAATATAGTAACAAATCTTACCCTAACATAGATGTCAACTCTCTCTGGCTGTAAGTCTTTGCCCCTGTCAAATACTCTGAAAGCATGTGGCTTTTGAAGTAGATCTCTTGAAGACGGTCCTCTAAATGCATAAGGCACTGTTTCAAAGTGAGATTAAAAAAAAAAAAACGGTTTACATCATCAAAGGTACTTATTAAAAGAAAGTTAAACTATTATAACTTTATTTGGGAAATACAAATTCTTTTTTTTTTTTTTTGTAATTCAGCTTTAAAGAAAATGTAAGTGGAATTTAAAATTCCAATGTTTAAAAATATTAGGTCACTGCGTCCTTATTTCTATGGGCTACTTGTAGCCTAACACAAGTCATGGATTTGTCATGAAAAACACTGCTACTGTTACTATCTAAGGCAAAGTAAAAGCCCAAGTCATCCTTTTTCAAACCAAACAAGAGACTAAAATTTTTAAAAAAAATGGACCAAAAGAAAATAAAATCTTAAAAAAAAATGAATGAAAACTTACAAACTCTGAGCTCATTTTAAGACGAGATATCTCAACAACAGATTCAATGAGATCAGCGACAATCTTGGAGGAGGTCCAGGGCGTGCACCCAGAGGGTGATATACCCATCACTTTGCTGCTGGCTACTTCCACTGTCCTGTACAGGAGTAATAGTATCAAACTTATTTCTGACCACACCACAAAATTTATCATGAAAATGTTCCCTCCTTTTTCTTATTTGACCTTTCATTTTTATTACATCAGTCTACAAGTACCAAGATCTATCTTTAACCAACATACTTTTAGGAAAAGACTTTAAGCCTTTTGCTTAAATTGGTTGATTTAAAAGGGACCATATTGAATATGGATTAACTGAAAAATTATTGCCTACTTTCAAATGAAAAGCACTGTATTTATCGGTCTTTCACTTCATATTTTGCTATGCAACATCTGGTTTTTGGGCTTTGGTACCAAGAAAGTACAAGTCCACACTTCTTTCTTCAAAACTTCAAAATCATATAACACCGTATGTATAAAATATTATAGCTTCAGTTGTGTCCTGCTTTGATAAAGTGTATCCTCTAAAATGTATCTTAAATTTTTTTTTTGTCTAGAAAACAAAACTTGACTCATAACAAAAGCTCTGATCATCTAAACATAACAAAATTTCAACTCTGAGTCTGACTGCAAGAAAATGTCTCTACCCATCTAGGTGTCAAACTGCATTTGTTTAGCCCCCTGAAAATAAGGCCTTTACTTTTCTTTCACCAAAACTGCAAATTTGTGCATGTTATAAACTTGCAACACTATGGTAAATTATTTCTCTACTTATTTGCTATTTATGTTAAAATTATGAAAAATTAATTTGATAGCATAGCAAGATGATATAATATGCATTGCAGTTTTAGACCAATTACCAGTGTGGCAGTCTGTTATCACTTAATGCTAACACACAAATACAAAATATAAGAACATTGAGAAGGAATAGAAGAAGGAAAATATTTATCTTAAATTCTTTCTTTCTCCAATCAAAGAAGCACAAGTTTTATAATTACCATTGGTCAGTATCTGCTATAACACACACAGCCTCATCAATGGGTTCATCTAATATGGAATGCTGCAAAAGAGAGGAAAGGTGACATAGCAGTGTAACTCATATTTTGTACTGTTGTAATTTTCACTTATAAAATATAACAATTCAAAGTATGACACAGCAATAGATTCATAACTGGTCAATTATATACTTCTATAAAACAGTGACGAAGAAAAGCTAAAATTGTTTCTTCATAAGTAAAACAAGCACAAAGTAACGATTGATTAAATTTAGTTGACATCATTAATTTTTATGTTTCTGGAATTCCTTGTTGCGAAATGTTGAAACCATATCTGAGAATAAATCACCTACAATCCCTGTAGCTGCGCTTTGCAAAGAGATTTCCTATCTATCTTAATTTTGACATGCTTGATTTATCAAACTAACATTGGGCAAGAAAAAATATCACAACGTCTCATGTAATGTATAAATATTCAACTTTTTTTCAGACCCATAGTCTAAATCTATATTAATGATTACTCAACAAATGTTCAGAAAAGAAAAGGAAACGTTTCAAATTTGTTAATCCTTAGAATTTACTGACCTTCACAGTTGACTGTAGATCATTGAGAAGTCGAGGCCTATAATCTGCGTCTGAGGTGCCATGTAGAACAAAATCTGAGAGATAGTGGTCTGAATAGCTAGCCAGCAATGAACGGCCAAAGTTACGGTCAAAAGCTCTGATTTGCCATTCCCCGCAGTCCTCAATAGCACTGTTTTTGCAAACCAAATAAAAGAAAAAACATTGAACTATATTTAAAATGAGGAAAATTTACAAACAAAAATAAACATGCAAAGATTTATTGAAATCAGAAAAAAGAAGACATGCTGACATTTAATACAAGCATTAGAATTAACCCTGGTGACGACTTTAAGGGTATAGTGCTCCCATCTGAGCGCTTCTGGGCGCTGACATTTAATTGTGTTATCTCTCTTACCTCAGCTTAGTTTTTCTCCCATTTTTAGTGGTTTTCTTTATTATTATTTTGAGACTTCATCTTGTTTTTGTTAACTTTTTCTTAGTCACTTAGGACTCAATATTTCTATACTAAAAATATCAACCAATGAAAAGACGTGACTTTTCCGCTCTTGTCTGCTCCAACAGTCTTATACAGCAGGCTTTGAAGTATGGTGAAGCAAACAGGCGGATCACGAGGTGTGAAGCCTGGTTTCTTGGTATGTTTGCTTATTAGTCTTATTACGAGATTATTGTTCGATGTTACTAACCAGTGAAGGGTATCTGTGGGTATTGATACTGCTACATTGTTTGAATGATGAGTCTATGAGATATTTTATGGTTTAAGAACACTGTCCTTTGTCTATAGCAGTTGAGATAATGCGCTAAGTTGTGCCTCTGCTAAGTTCTGGGTGAAGGGCAGATGAAAACAAGTTGTAGTTTGTGATCACGCATCAGGCAAGAGAGTGAAGATTGACATCTACCCTCTCCGATTTGACCAATCAGCGGTATGGCATCTCCTCTATACACTCGACCGTAGTATCCAGCCCTGCACTTGGGTAATACTTTCAGCTGACTACACATGCCTTCTTAATAAGAATAAGGGGCTGTTCAAATATAATTTTACACCTATTTTGAGACCTTTTGACCTCCCCCCTTTTTCTTATTGCACATGTTTTCCCTATCTCTTAGCACTGTTCTCACTCCAGCCAATGATCCCCCTGATTATTTGTTACTTTGCTATAGTAAGATTGACAAATCAGATATTATTGAGGCAATTAAAAGCATAATTAACTAAACTTTTCAGACTAATTGTATTCCTGATTACGTGCTTTTGTAAAGATTACTTACAAAGGCATTTTGACTTCTTTACAGTGTATCATTGGATCAAAGGCTTCGTAGTCAATGCTGCCTGTTGAGGACAGGTGACGCCTCCTGCTCAACCCTGTGGGTGTCACTGACCTGCAAGAGAATGAAAAATCTGTAGGCTTTGCATGGTGACTTGAAAAGTTCACAATTCATACAATAGTATTTTATCTTTTTGGCATATATATATATATATATATATATATTTTTAATACCTAATTAAACCGGCTGTACAACAACAAGTGTGCAAATCATGATTGCGACCGTCGGTCGTTCCAATACTGAAATAATAGAAATATATATAAATATATAACAACTGCTCTGAAATATCCATCAAGCAAGCTGTGCATCATCAAGAACAAGATTCAAACTGGTTGTGTAGGTTAAATTCAAAACCAAACTTATTCTTTTCCTGGATAATATGGTTATTTATTAAAATAAATTTTCTAAAAACAAAAATAAACACACAAAAAAAAAACCCACATTGAAAGCAGTGTCCCAAGATATGTGATAATATTAACACCCAAGACAGTGATAATCGGTGCAGCAGCAAGGCTCACACAATCTGCTTGAGGCACATGGCAAGCATTATCAACATAAATAAGAATTGCCTTCCAGAATACAAACGAAATTAAATGGACATAAAATTATGGTAATCATTAAATAAGCCAGAAAATTGAAGAATACTATTACTAGTGCTTTATATTCTTTCTAAGCCAGGTAATGGGTGGACAGTGACAAATCATTAATTTAAAACTAGAACGCCAAAAATTACATGATTAATGAGAATGTTCATTTTCAACCTGAGATTTACTACTTAAACGTAAGCATTCACAGCTTCCACTCTCTACATTTAAAAAAATATCTAAATTTCATTTTAAGGTAGGATAAAAGTCATGGGATAAATAATGGTGGAAGACATTCATGCAACCCTAGCTTGCTAATTCCTGCGGATTTTATGTAGTGTAGAACATTGTATTTTGTAACGTGTTTTCTGTCTCCTATTTGGTAACTAAAATACTATTATCAAAGCTACAAGATTATAAAGTGTTGTCAATGCAATGAAACCTATAATAAGCATTCAGTGCTTTTTAATTACTAATTAAGAGAAGGTAAGGTTACAAGAAACATGTATACATGCATGATAAACAGAGGCATTTTACAATATTTTACTCCCATTACATATACATCCGTTTAGTTTGAAATCCTGATACTCTGACACTTTCCTAAATATTTGACAAATACTGTGCACACTTAAAATCATACATCTTCACTCAATATATATATACATTTTGTCCCCATCAGCTTTAGTGTTATCATGTGCTGCAAATCTTTAGAGGTAATTGAATTCCCCCCCCCCCCCCCCTTCAAGTCAACTAAAGACTAAATGTTCAAAATCTGATATAACTTTTTATAACTTGATAATTCAAAGACCATCTTAATTCTTATAGTAATTATAATGTGAGAAATGCAGATGACATAAAAGCAGTCCAAAAGTATGCTTAATTTTTGTTCTTGCCATAATGGGTATACAGACCTGCCTCTCTTCAAATAGAAAAAGAGGAATCTGAACCCCCTTAACTACCTATTAAAAATCAAATTCGAAGCCAACAAGCTGTGTCTCATCCCAATTCTGAACTACAAAGTACAAGGAACTGTTGAATCTCAGCTTTTATGAGGGATACAAATCCTTTCCCTGAGGTCTGAAGTTAAAATCAAGCATAAAGTTGTAGCACTGGGTGGAGATCAAATTCATTGGGTTTGTGTAAAAAAAAAAAATCTTTCAAGTAGGAAGACGAGGATTAGGAGTGATAATATTATACGTGTTTATGGTGTGGTAGAAGTAGAAGTGCTGGCAGTTGTAGTAGTAGTAGTAGTAGTAGTAGTAGTAGTAGTAGTAGTAGTAGTAGTAGTAGTAGTAGTAGTAGTAGTACTAGTAGTAGTAGTAGTAGTAGTAGTAGTAGTAGTAGTAGTAGTAGTAGTAGTAGTAGTAGTAGTAGCAGCAGCAGTAGTAGTAGTAGTAGTAGTAATCTACGTCTCCATCCTCTAGTAGTAGTAGCAGCAGCAGCTGCAGTAGCAACAGTCAGCAAATGAAGTTGCTGCTATAATAGTATCGACAGGCTTTTATACAAGACATCAATTCCTCACGTCCCTGTGGAATCTAGTAAACAACAGATCCTTACAAAATTTAAGACTACATGTACATCTTGCCCTATCAACTGATTAGTCTCCAAAAATTACTGGCCTGAATGCTGGCCCTCTGTGTTTAAGTCATTAAATCCAAGACCAATGACGCAATCAGGCCAATTTCTAATCAATTTTTATCTTTTTTTTTTAGTTCAGAGATCTTAACATCTTTGCATTGCTGTCATACTGCATGTATCTATGAGTACAAACAGGAAAAGCTTTTGAGATATAAAAAAGTCCTATATTAGAGTTAGATGAGATTGCATGCTTCAAAAAGCCTGCACAGATAACTGTTTGTACACTTATTGCAAGACCAATAATGAAACCAGTCTATTTTCCCTTATAGCTATTTTGAAAATTGAACAAGATCTATCATGTTTTGCAGAGATAGATCTACTGTACTGCCCGGATCTATAATGACAAAGTTATTGAGATCCATATGCAGTGTCAAGAGTGTTTATTTGATTGATCTCAAATACCAGTACTGTATAACCATTATTTTGTTCCCCCTCTATCAGATTATCAGGCAGACGGGAATGGGACACCATTTACGGCAGATAGAGGGTGACAATACCTACTACATTCTATAGTAGCTTTGCTCTTAGGCTAGGCTCATGCGTACTGATCAGTTATACTGGATGAACAGTTTCGATACATGCCCAACTGCAGATGTTTTGTAGATACCTTAGCTGCATTGACTTGTTCCTATGGTTGTCGAAGTAATTGATTATGAAATTATAGTTCAAAGTACAGCTGGCTGTTGAGTTTCAAACTAAAAAAGCAACAAAACAAACAATAAAAAAACCCACAAAAAAATGCGCATCAGAGGCGGGGAAAAACCAGAATTTCACAATCACAATAAAAATTGGAAAAATGGAATATCCCCCACTTTTGAATAATAAAAATATGGAATGATTAAAAAAAAACGGAATCAGTGGCAAGTCTGGGTATATTAGAAGACTTAACAAAACAAGCATGTTGAATTATGCATTGGGCGAAGTAGAAAAGGTTCATTATCTTACCGGTGTCTGGCTAGACATGTCGGCCTCACATAATGATTTGACTGCCTGCAGTTCAAAGCCTTTGCTTCAGCATCTTTCCTGTTGTCTAGTGAAATACACGCACAGGTCCCAGATGAAGTCTCAACACACCTGCTGTCTTCTACTCCCTCCTGAGGTTTTTTAACAACATTGCTTGTTTCTAAATTGCTACTCAGCATTCCACAATTGCTTTTGCTGAGGAACTTAAGAATTTCCGCTGATTTACCTTTATTAACAACTACAGAAGATTGCACGATGTTGGTCTCTAGCTGCTGAGACAGTCTTGATCTAACTTTTCCGCCTGAAAAAGATTGAGATCTCACGACTTGTTCTGAAAAATTGGAAAAATCGGTCACTTCACTGGTTGGAAAGTTTGGCACATTTTCTATTGCACTTATAACGGGAGGTAAGGACTTATCAAAGGCGTTGGTCTCAATAGGGAGAGAGTGGGGAACAATGTAATTGTGGAGTTCACTTAAACCTAGTGATGGTGCCCTTATACCATTCAGTCCTACAGAAAACACTTCGTTGTGGTCAGGTTGTGAAGATTCTGAAACCACAGAGCTCTTGGAGATGCAATTTGTCTGCGATTGGGAAGATGAATTTTCACAACACCGACAACTATCACAGCTACGGATTACTTTAGGGCGGCCAACATTGCTCTCTCTCTCAGGGCAACCACATTTCTCAGAGCACATGCCATTCAAACTGAGCCCTATTCCATGGACAGGGTATAGATCTAAGCCTGGAGAGATGTTGGTTTGAGATAGTCTTTTTTCAACACAAGCAATATTATCACAGTGAAATTGTTGATGCTTATGCAAAGATGTGAGATTCTGGCCTTCTCCTCCGTAGGCCCGCCCCCCTCCGCCACTGCTTCCACTTGGGGTGGGCGTGCGCCGCGAGCTTCCCAGGCCAGAGCCTGTGCTCTCCAGAAGCGTCTTCTCACTTGTTGTCGGAGACAGAGACACGTCCAGGTAAGGCTCATTCACAATGAGATTAAGACACTGAGGATCTGTGTTTTCGTGGACCTCACTGCAACGTATGAAGTAGCTCAACACGTACAAAAATTTCTTCACTATGTCAGCCTTTTTCCCAACAACAACAGTGCGGGAAATCTTTCTCGGAACACCAATAGCACCAAACAGATCACTGAAAGAGAAATAGAAAAGAGAAACATATGCATCACTCTAGTTTGGATTTGTTTTGCAACAAAAATGATAGAGATGAGAATTGAGAGGTGTAGAGATATCGAAATACAATAATTTTTTGCACTTTCATTTCCATTTTCAAAATGTAAAAATAAAACAAGTTCTATAAACACTTAAGTCAATAACCATAGAAATATTCTGTCTTTGTGAATGTGTTCACCATGCTTAATAAAGTAATAAGTTTTAATGATATAGGATACTCCAAGGAGATAAATTCACCTAGCAAATTAAGGGTAATGGGCAGGTTAGATTTCAACATATATAACAAAAATCAAATGCCACTTTCTCCTTGATAACAAGGCAAACATAGACTGAGCCACTTATATGTGACAGAGTGAGACTAAAATCCTAAAAATAAACTATTGTAAAACATTATTTATGACAGGATAATCCTAAATTGATAATAGAGAAAGTGGGTCAAGACAATGAATTTACCTTTCTACATTTTTTTTATTTATTAAATAAAAGTTAAATTGTTGCACTTAGCTTTTTTTTTAATTCCAAAACAAAAAGGCTAAGTGAAAGATAAAATAAAGTTTGGAGCAAGTGCTTTTGAATTACAGTGGGATTAATATTGTTTAGCCCCTTTTCAATAGCAGCCCTATGATAATAATTGAAAAAAAAAGGATCAAACAGCATTAGACATCTACTGGGTTGCATGACAATATTATAACCTGTACCCAAACTCAAATGCACTCACCCTAGTTGAGCCCACAGAGGATTATACGGGTGAGTTTTTGCCAAGGTATCTACCTGTAAAAGATAATGAATTTAATTAGATAGTGAGTAAATAAGTAACTTTAACTCCTCAGTGAAGAGAGAAAAAGAGAAACCCGTACCTCCATGCACATTCAAATCATATTTTGTAACAATAAAATTTACACAATTTATCTTCATTAGCTCTCCAATAACTTATTACAGTAGTTATATTTTGTTTTACCCCATTAATCTTTATCAGTCAATAGTTAATGTCTTTATTAGTATAGAATTATATTTTTTATATGAGTGAGCACAGATTTCTTTTAATGTAAATGCAAGAGAGCCAAAATCCTTCACTTATTATTTGGTAAGAAAAAAATACAACAGGCTAAGAGCAGGAAATTAAAACTGATAGAAAGGTAGTATAGTGCAGACAAACAGAAAGTCCAAAAATATTCTGACTTTTCATTTTCAAAGAGGCCCTTAATTCATACATTAAGATTCTCAAACACTAAGAAGGCTCCAGATACCTTAAAAAATTGTAAGAGAAATTGTTTCCACATGATTGCACAAAATTTTTCTTTTAGAAATGGAGACAAACTAAAGAAGAACTTTTTCGTTGTGCTTTAAACAATGGCACAAACTTTCAGAGTTTACTCTGAAATGCATGTCTTTTTCTTTTCAATAAAATCTATTGTCTATTGTCGACAAACTACAGCAATGGTTTATAGCATTTTATAAATATTTTTTTTCAGATCAGACAATTGTACATTCAAGACTAAGTACATTCCCTATAGATGAATCTTTCTTCAAGTATGTAGGTTAAGTGGATAGACACACTAATAGTGTTTAGTCTTCTCTAAAAACAATAAAAACATTTATAGTTTGAAGCATTTGTGTCATTGTATAAAAACAATCACAATTAACCTTAAGTGTCATACATTAAAGTGAGAGCATTTTACCCATTTTGCTGTGTGCTTGTCCTGATATGTATGTGCAGGGGTCCCCCCAGCAGGTGTTACCGTGGCAACCCAAGCAAGATGTTGGGTCAGAACAGCAGAGAGCAAAGTACTCACAAAACTGCAGGCACAGATGAAAAAAAAAAAAGAGGCAATCTGTCAAATTATGCAAAATCTAATTTTCCAACAGTTCTTTTCAGAGAACATTGTACCGTTTGGGAATGTGAATTCACAGAGATTTATAGAATGCACATAGAAGACATGAACTCTAGTCAAGCGAGAGGAACAAGTAATGCTAATCAGTGTCACTTATTCTAGTCTTCAAAAGTTTAGATAAAGTGCCCCAATGGAATTTTTTTTTTTTTTAAGATTTAACACAATACGACACTATGACGTTTCTGCTTGTTGAACATCTCTCATTTCTTCTGGAAAAGTGGAATAGCTTTTTGTGAATTCTCATTCCCAATACAGATTTAATTGCAGCTACGATTACATTTACAGCAAAAAATAATATCACTGTAAGTCATGTGCCTTATCGGAACACAAATGGGTTTCATGGTTAGAAAATGATAGAATCATAAAGTGTATGTTGAATGAACAGTAAAAAAATTCATTTTTTTATTTATTGAAGGGCTAAAATGACAAAAGACTTGAAATTTCACAGATCATGAACAAATGCTACTCACAATTTGCAGTTTTTGTTATCAAACTTTGTAACAAGCCAGGTAAAAGTGTCCATGAATTTTTCACACAACTTGGTTTTGTATGTGGTTGCAGACATCATAGTGAGCCATACAGGTTCTGCTAGACGCTGGGTCATGTAGAGGTCATAAACATCATTGCGAAACAATTCCAGGGCCTAAACGGGAGATATTAAATGCAGATTGTAAGTATTGATAATTAGATACCCATGGTGTCATATTGTTTGTATATACAGTATCACTTTTGTGACATGCATGACCTCAAGATTATGCCCACCTGTAAATATATAACGAATGCATTGACATTTCCGTAAAATAATGAACTTGATATTGTTAAATTATCAATGCATGTTTGTAACAAATGATTTTGCAGTAACAAAAAAGAAACTCAATACTGTACCTCCATTATTGTAGGCAAAAAATTCCTATTGTTAAAATAGGCAATTTCAATGGTTGACTTTAGTTTCTCAACATGAGCCTCAAACAGTGCAAAGTGAGAGAAGAAAAAGTTCTGGAATTGGCTGGGGAAAAAAGGTACACATTTTAAATACAATTTAAAAAGAAAAGGGAATAAAAAAAAACAACAAATACATCATTTTATGTATCGTAGCATTTAGAGAATGGAAGCATGAAGTTATCACTTATTACATATAAGAGAGAGAGAGAGAGAGAGGAGAGAGAGAGAGAGAGAGAGAGAGAGAGAGAGAGAGAGAGAGAGAGAGAGAGAGAGAGGGGTCCACAATGACGAGAAAAGTCCGAAAGTTTTGGTGATTTCTTTGGAAAAAAACACGATAATTTTTAGTGTGTAGAGCAAAATTTGGTCAGAAACACTATTATAAATTATGTCTTTAGTGCGTATAGACTCAGCCTTGTGTATAATGTGATCGGCCAAGTCCCGCCAATCACGCTTTGTAATCCCGTCGCCGTATAAGATCTTCCATGTGACCCATTATCTAAATTCTAAAGCACGTCGGTGCACTGGTACAATATAAATCGAGATTCGATCTAGCTTTGTTCCAGAGTTCCATCTCAAATGTGTTGGTCGTTTGGATACAGTGTAGCTTCTCAATGACAAAGCGCCTTAGCAGAACCCGGTTTCTATATAAAGATCATGATGCTAGTTTGAATTAGATCTACGTTACTTTTCTTGAATGCAAAAGTACACGGGCGCATGTTTCGCAAAAGACAACCAAGTCAAGTTAGATGGAAAAAAAAACTAGGCTGATCAACTTTAAGAACAATCAGAATGATTAGCTGGAAATAACGCCAGGCCCCGGTGACTGGATGTGAAGATTGAAAGATCGGTATTAATTGGACGAATAAAAGATAACTGAATTTTCAACCTGTTTTCCTCGCGGAAGATTCGTGCACGGGAAGGAGTTGTAAATAAGGACGAAGGTCAAGGGCTTAATGGATGTTAAGATGGTATTAATCGCATGAATAAACGATGAACTAGATCTACGTTACGGTTCTTGTTTGTAAACGTATATTGAGTTCATGGTAACGCAAATCAGAATCATTACTAGCTTGACTGGGAACTGAAAGTCCAAGATAGAGAGATTGGTATGATTTGGACGAATGAACGCAAAAGAAAACAATGAGTTGGGACTGGTCTGTATCTATATTTTGTTGACTAACCTAATCTCGATAGCAATGTCTACCTAGTATATTTAAAATTAGAAAAATATCACTTATCGATAAAATAAATGAATCGTTCATAAATTTTATTTCGCCCACGCACAAAACACTGGAAACTTTCTTTATTCATCTCTGGTTTCGGTTGCGTGATTGAGAGGAAAACCGTAGCCGTATCTCAAATTAATACATTATCTTTATTGCGAAAAACGGCGGTGTTGCACGGACGGTTGTATATTTTCATTTTTTTTAACGTATCGGCGTATTTGGGTAGAAAATTTAACGAAAAAATAGCGAAGCGTACGGGTTGGCAGCTTGTGGATGTGTACTTTCAGTACCCTTTCGATCATCTCAGACACTAAGATATAAGAGAATAGGCTTCGATAAAGAGCGCATGTCTCTAGCTAGGCCTATGACAAAATACGTCAAGACGGACTCGGATGAAATGTAATAGGTGCGGACCAGCGCAGAAACGGGCTAGTCTTGGGTTTCTTGATGAGCAGCGAACAGAGGCAGATATTGAAAAAAAAATCGGCGATCGCGCTGCTATGCTGAATATCTTCACAGTTTGAAAAATCGGTACATTTCCGTGGAAATCGGGAAATCGGGATTGACGACGAAAATCGGTACGTACCGATCAAATCGGTACAAGTAGGCAGGTCTGCAATATAAATCAGAGCGACAAGAATTGAGACACACAAATACATCATTTTATGTATCATAGCATTAAGAGAATGAAGCATGAAGTTATCACTTATTACATATAACAAGTATCAGTTAACAAAAAGTGGTTAATATCAATTTTCTATATGCAATGATACACCAGGTAACTGTTTTTTCTACATTTCAAGTAAACCACTGTAAAAAAAAAAATCACTTCTCTTACTTATAATTTTCCTCGTCTTTTTCATCATGTGAACCAAAGAGGATAGCAACAGCAAGCTTGCTTCTGCGCGATCGATGTACAGTTTTCTGAAATTTAATTAAAACAAGAATTAGCTGTTGTTAAGTATCCTAAGATGTATGCCCCATGATGAACATTGTAACATTTTTTTTATTTTAATTAATGGCCAACTTTATATATTTGCTGCCACCCAACTTCAAATATATGGGAATGAGTGCTTGTCAAAATCATTATTAAATCAGACCTCTTCACAGTAAAATATATTTCCCTAATGCTTTTATTCCCATCTTCCTATATACACTTATATATGCCCCGCAACAGATACATGACTCACAATAATGTTTGACATCGAAATTTAAGGATGCCCCGGAAAATACAATATATGCCCCACAAACGATTGTATTTTACATTTGCTAAATACAACTTGAATTCTCCTTCGCTGGCACAGTTTCATTTGTTCTGAAGCTCGATTGCTAAATTTGAGACAATTACTGTATTTGTTTAGTTTAGTAATCGAAGTTGGATATTTATACCCATGCTTTATGTCATGCTCCAGGTTGTTACGCAGAATTTTTATGCCACCACGTGTACATATAATAAATCAAATTTTAAACAACATTAAGACCCTACTTAGTTACCAAAAAAGAATAGTTTCCTTCAATTAAATCGAGCTGCCTTTACGCAGACTCCACAACACAAGAATTTGATGCATTGCAAATTTTGGGCTAATTCAAAATCTTACGACTTTGGAGTTCATTTTTTATAACTTTCAAGCACTCATTTAATGCAAACTGCTATAGCTGCTGATGCTGTTGCTGTTTGGTGAGGAATAGGAGGAGGTGCCCATGCTTCCACTTGACGTGACTGCAAACAAAGGTAAAGCAGCCAAAGGTGAAAAATGATAACAATCATATATCTTTGTGATTCTGTTTTAAAGTCTCCTCATTTAATTACCATTAAAAAAAAGATATACTATAATCAAAATCTGTCCCGTCATACATCCTGAAACCAACACCATCAACATCGATGAAATGTCATTACGCAGAAGCCTGATGACCTATCAAAATCAATGAAATAGAATTACAATTGAATTCAAACACCTGTTATTGGTCACGACAAATTGAGTTTGAGATTGTGTTTTGATTCTTTTTATCATTTGATCTTTTAAGGGTCGTTAACAACTGCCTACACTTCTTGCATGAAAATACCTGAATCTTGTTCTTTGATACATGCCATTTAAAATCACATTCCTTATCCCTCCCAGGTGAAAAAAATAAAAACAATGCAAATGAAACATATATGTAAATGTTTAGGTTAAGGGCAGAAATAAAGGAAATTATACTTTCCATTGTGTTTTCATTTTGGTTTCCGTTTCCTGAACTTTTGAATTTTTAAACTCTCTTCTACTTTTTTTGGTGATTTTTTAAAAGGATTTCCTTTACACCCAAATAGACGCAGAAACTGAGAAAAACTGCTTCATATCTATGAAATAGAAATTACTTTGATTCCGCGCTTTCACCTGACCTCTAAACATTGTAATATTGCAAATTTCAGAACTCACAAGAAGCTAATCCACTGTCATCATCTGTGCTGTAGTCAGAGAGAAGATCCTTGCTTGGAACATCAACAGGAACACTCTTTGCTGTTGGTAATGGAAGAAAGAAAACATTTTAATAAGAGGAACACATTTTCCCCACCTTAAAAAAAAAAAGGAAAAGAGTGTATGGCAAACAAATTTATGATATTTTAATTTTTGCTTAAATACTTGTATTATATTTAAAGGGCATTATCAACATGTATTAATTTTTCTGATCATTATAAACTAGTACCGAAAAGTCTGATCTAAACATAGCATACAATGTACCATTAATAAAATTATTAAAAAGTGCTGATATGATTCGAGATGCCATTTAAGCAAGGGTGGTCACAGGTTACCAGACAGGCTATATTTTTTTTAGCAATAAATTTTGAGCTAGATATCTTCTCTCTGATGGCTTAAAATATACAAAGGCTTGTTAAAGATCAGAAATTTTTTTCATCTTTACTCTATCATAATTTTTTATATGAGTAGCTCTTACCATATCTTTCTTTGTTTGGCTTTTTTATTGTCAGGGGAAACTCACTAAAGGAGAAGTCAGCTGATGAGCCTGGCAAACTGTTTGAATCTGATTCACTGTCACTAGATACATGAAGAAAGAGTTATAATTTGCCATAAAAATAATAAAGATATGTTTAAAAATAAAACACAAAAAATAATTTGCATCCCATGTGCATTTGCAGATATTGGTATTTTTATGCTACCACTTATAACAAAATTTTGACTTCACTCTCATTTAAAAAATGTCCACTTTTCAAGACTTTTCTTCTTTGGTTTTGCTACCAACTTGAGCCAAGGCAAACAAAACATACACATTTCAAGAGCACTTCTCCAGACTTGACAGCGTTTGAATCTGTATTTTCTCATCCAGTGGATCGCTACAAAATTATTTGATAAGCCTAGGTTTTAAAAGCGCTCTTACAAGTACAGCTCAAATTCAACTAGAAAACTATCTTTTAAGTTTTATCAAAGATGAACGTTTTATTTATATTTCCTGACAAGATATTTATCTTATTTGAACCATAAAAACAATCATGTTACTTTGTTTCCAAACCACTAAATGGAAAATGTAAAAACAAATTGTAAAAATCAATCATAACAATTTTTTTTACTTTGTAGGCTACATAAATGAATCTAAGGTATAAAAAATTTAGATGGTGACATGCTTACCATGTTATTTCTCTGCAAGGCTTTTCAGGAATGAAGACTTTAGAAACCATCAAGTGGGTTGGAGATCTGTCAAAATAATAGCAAATAAACAAAAAGAAATAGAAACATTTAACTATAATAACTGATGTTTCGATAAAAAAAAAGAAAGAAAGAAAACAAAAAGAACACAAAAAGTCATTCAAAAACAATACATTTAAGTGCAAAAGACAAAATAATGCTGGTATTATGCATATTTATACTTGCCAACCTAAATTTTGTCTCCGAGCAAAATCAGCTGCCACTTAGAGTATTTTTGGAACTTCGTAGTGGTAAAATGTCAAAAACATGCACATGCAGTGTGAGACTCCTTGACCAACTTTAAACCTAAAAGAAATTTCATATATTGTCTCCAAAAAATACCACTGCTTTTTTAAAAGATATTAAGAAAAAAATTGAAATGTATTATCTTGACGGTTATAACTAGAGATGATCACAAAGTGACAAGTCCTAGAGGTTTGGAGGAGAGTAGATAATGAATTTAATATAACTTATTAAATAAAAAGACCACTAAGGGTGAATTGCAAATTAAATGAGGTTCACAGGTGCACAAGTTGTGAAACAGTATTAAAAAATAGAAAGATTTGATGCAGAAAAAAATCTTGGATACTATAGAGGTACATGTATAAGAAAGGACACTTTTCTTTTTACAAACACTGTTATAATGGTATTTGACATTGAGAGCCAAGTACAAACAGTTAAATAAAGAGAGCCTAATAAATCTAAGAGAAAACACTGATTTATAAATTGAAAACTATATTAATGGGTTTATGCCTCAGTGATCAAGCTTTAATCCTAGAGTAGAAAAATCTAGATCTAGATAATTATGACATCAGATCATTCAGAAGCGTGAATTATTGAATGCCTGTCAGGAATGTAAGTGATACATGACAAAGCCTCGAGAATGTCCTGAAAGTTAATTCCTCATTAAATTCTAAAAAGAAAAATAGTTTTAAATATATTGTACACATTTCATGTGAACGATGTACAACTTGGGCTTTATTTTGGTTTAAACGATTGACACTAGAAGCAGAACCCCCTGCCTCCTCCCTACTTCTTGTTACTAGTTTTAACAATCAATATATTGTACTTTCGGTTTCGCTTTCATCGTGATTTTGCCTAGTGCATTGAACATTCTACTAATTCCAAAAGAAAAAATGGCTATGGGGTTATAAACGAAGCCGATATAATACCCCCTATTATAAGGAATACTATGATGGTGAGAAAAGAATTATTTCTCAAAAGCATACTACAATTTTCTCGGCAGTGTATCGCTGTTGCATGAAAAGCTTTGATTTAATGGGGAAAAGTCTAGATCTATCTAGGCTATGGCAATTACAATCATGTAGTATGTTATACGCTGACAGGGGCGTGTGAGGTCCAGCACGCCCTGAGTCATCAAGCGATGGATAAACAAGAAAGACAACCTGTGATGCAGATTGGTGGCTTCTGCATCCCTACCTCAGATCATTGCGAGCGTAAAAGGGCCACACTCTAAAATCTGAGACAGGGTCACTCCTTTCATCCCTATGCACTGACCACAAGCACCAGTGATATATAGTGGGTCATAGACCACAGGAAAGTGAAGCACTTGACTAATTGACTAATTGTTCATGGAAAAAGAACTGAATAACATAATATGCATTCACCCAAGTTCAAAGTATAAAGATATAGTACCACTGATTCACTCTTCCGGTTAGATAATAAGAACCTTGACCAGGTCTAGCCCACATCACATTTAACTAAGATCTTACAATGCAGACATCAACTGTGTATTACACTACTAAACACAACCCAAACAAAAAAATATGATTGGACGCTAGTGTACCAAAAAGTTGACTGTCGATATACATTAATTCAACCAATAAAACTAATAGTAATAGTCGTATTGAATAAATGAAAACGAAAGTGCCTTATGATCAGGTAGGTAATATTGATAATCTTATATTGTTTGTATGAAGTCTACTTTTTGGGCCACATCTGAACCAATGACTAGAAACTGAAGTTATAGAATCATACTATTTTGAACTCGCCTCAATACGACAAGGACCGCCCGTATGGCGCAATTTGTCGTACTTTGGCATAATAAATTCGCCCAAACCGTAATGTTGGCACATCTGCATATGCAACAATGTGTCTTAAACTAAGAACGAAACAATTTTAAAAATACCGTAGCAAGTGAATTTTTAATGTTGATCCTTTAAAAGCCATTGCAGCACTTCCAAACATCATTTCCTCCAGAACTTTCACTTCACTGCCCAGGCGATGAAACTAGCAAACAACAAAAAAGTTGAAAATTAAATTCTTTGGGTCTGACTGAAAGTCATCAAAGACATTACATGTATAGGGACTAGTTTTAGATCTGTATGAAAAAAAAAATAAAACAAACAAAAATACAGACAGAACTCTTTAAAAAAATTGAGCCACTGCACACCACAAATACATTATTGATAATACATCTTTTTTTCTTTTTTTTTTCTTCTGATCCTTCAGTCCTTGCATCATGTGGATAGCCCTGCACTCAGAAAATGATATCCTTAGAAAAATTTCGAAATTGGTCTCATAACTTTCCAGATAAAATGTTTGTATTGAGATGGAAAAAAAACACAGTTCAAGATTTCTCTTGTACTATGATATGTATATAATGCTTTCTTTGCAAGATTAAGAATTGTACATTTTAAAACAAAGGGTAACATTTTAACTGATGACTAATGTAGATTTCTTTTAAAAGAAATAATGATAAAATTAAAACAAAAAATTAAAGAGGCATCACAATAAGAAATAGAACCACTACAATTTTATTTTTATCATAAATTTTCAAAGACAGGCTTATTTCCAAATGTTAAGGAACTTAAAAATGCCATTTAAAGACAGTATTGCCTGGCTCTGATCTATATAATCTAAATAAAAACATTGTATGAATAGAAAACCTTGCCCTTTGACTTACAAACAAAAACTGATCAATACTTATTATTACAGTAAATTTCTCAGACTGAAAAATATGAATTCACCTGATACTTTGAAGGTTGCTTTTGCTGTGGAGAGCCTGCCTGGTGATCTTGAGAAAACCTGACTGGCTTACTGGTCTTACAAACCCTTGCATTTTGCTATTCACAAAACAAAACAAAAAAAATAGCATTGGTTTGAAATTTAATTTAAAAAATTAGTAAAAAGCTTTTGGAAAAATCTAGTAACAGTTTTATTTAAAGACAATTTTTATTTTTTTTTAAGCAAACAGTTGCTCTTTTAAAGATGATCATCATTAATACATTGTTATTGCCAGGTAGATCAATTGATCGCATAAATTCTGATTGGAAATCCTAGATTCAAATCTTTATCAAGCTCAAGAAAATTTGTTCCTACTGTCTGGATCAGTTTTAGTCCATAAAATGTAATCAGGCAGTTCCTGTTAAGCTGTCACTATCTCAACATGGCAGCAAATAGTATTGAGACCTCTCTAGAATACAGTTAAGTTGCTGACATCAACTGGACGTTGAAAAAAAAATTGTAATTTGATTTTTATACCTTGTGTTTTTATTCTAGGTTTAAAGCAGCCAACACAAAATGACTATTGTAACGACCATAAATGGATGATAAGGAAAAATAAATTTAATCTTAAAAATAAAATTAAGTAATATAAAAATCTACCTTGACAGTTTCTTCCAATGGTTTGATAGCATTGGAATCAAAGTATGGTATTCTGCCACGGTCTGTTTCTACGTAAATGACCAGTCGTATCTTGGATTTGTCAAGTTTTGGTGGGGTGTATTTTCTAAGTGGAAAAAAAAGCAAACAAAAAAATTGTACATTAATCTTTAAAGCCCATCTAAAAAGAAGTAAACATATTGTGCGTAAGTTATACCGCAATTTTTTTTAACATATTAGATGGCTTCATTTAGATTTGTCAGTGTGTGTATTTAAATGCATTTTTTTGAAAGTCTGATCATCATGCCTTGAATATATATATTTATTTGTAATGAAACAACAACAGTTATTCAATATTTATATTTGCAATGCTACGAAAACACAAAACAAAACAACAATAAAAACAATTTAGGATGAGGGAAAATAGAGAAATTTTTCTTGATTAAGATAATAACTTACTCATCATCAAAGTTTTTCTGATAGTCATTAATATGACACACCATCTTAAACAAATATAATGCTTGAAGTTTAATTTTAGCACTTTTAAACTTTCCTTGCAACACATGCAAATAGTAAGGGCTTAAAAGTCAGACAGGGCACAGTTTTTTAACGCAAAAAAATGTGTTGTCACAACATAATTCCAATGATTTTGAAAAAGATTTTCTTTCAAGTTCAAAACTCCATCAGAATACGAATCAATTCGCCATTAAATGACCATACCTACTGAGCTCCATCTTCTGTTAAAACACATGATGGGAATCATATGATAAATCAATAGCATGTGATCATTGAATTGATCCCATGCCCTCAAATTGACATCATGATGCATGATTATACACGGTTAGTTAGAGTTTCAAGGACATGAACCCTTGCTTTGTGTCAATATGGCTCTTATCTATCATTATCAATGTCCCTCTTATCAAACTCTCAAATAAGGTTTCAAGAGAATGTCTTAGGCCATGCAAATAAGGTCAAGTAGGAAAGGAATGATGACAGTAGAAATAGTTTACCTGTCAGAAGTAAAACTGTAGAGCTTGTTCAGCCTGTTTTTTAGCGTTACTGCATTGAAGTCCAGCTTCATAATTGGTTTTACTTTTTCTTGCTTACAATTTTACACCACCTATTGTGCCCCATAACATTTTTCTCTTGTAAGAAGTGTAAGTGTACAGCTTTTCTTTGCCTTTTATCATGAGTAAGATTTATTTAACTGTAAAAACTAGTTAAAAGAATTTTGTTTTATAACTTCAATCACTGCCTTTATCCTCTTTGAGAATATAGAAGGAAAAAGAGTTTATTATCAAACGTTAACCAATACATTACATTGCTTACAATCATACTGTTATAATTTAAAGTAATTCTGAGAGATAGACCCATAAAGGTTGCCTCCACAATACTTTTATTATTTTTCAGTACTTTAGGTATCATACTGAACTAAAAGCCTCTCTGGGTTTCAACCGTATTGTTATCAAAAGTTTGCATTTAATAATTTTGGAGAAAAAAAGCATACAATATTTTTTCTAGCTCAATCAGTGAAACAGGTAACACAATGATGGAAAGAAATTGCTTTTAAAATTAATAAGTGATGGCAAAACTTCATGCATATAATTTATTATCAAATTTCAAAAAAAAAAATTTTTTTTTATGCAACCATGTACCTTTCAATATTGAATTTGTAATCATAAACTTACTCTGAGTCTGAAGCTTGAGTTTGGCTTTATAAAGCTTAACCACTGAATAACTAATACCCTTTTTTGAAAAAAGGCTGTAAATTTACCAAGTAAATTGCATACACATGAACCTAACCAAGAGTAATTTTAATGTATTTTTAATTTTAAGTATTTTAGACTTGCTGAATTTTTCCTAGAAATATTTTTAAAAATCAGCGCAAACTGTTTTGGTAGATGTCCTTAAAGCATAGTCATGATTAGTTGCAGTGCTGTCAAGATATTTCAAAAAGATCAATGCTCAGAATAAAAAGTCCCTTAAAACTTTAAAATTTGAAGCTTTATTTTTGTGTAAGTCTATGTCATTCAAAGTAAAGCAAAGTTAGACCATGAGGGTCATTAATATAATTTTTTACATGAATCACCTGCAAAGAAGATATAGATCAAAGTGTTTGTTTGGAATTTCCAATTGATTACTTTTGATATTTTTAAAAGTAAATTATTTTAAAAATTGTCCAATAGCATTCTCCATGCCATGGTATACTGGTATTAAATCCATTTTAATTATAGATGTATTGTGTGTAGACATTCAACTACACTGTCCTGCTAAAAACGAATGATGAACTTGTGTTTACAATAATGATTAGTTGCCATAAAATATATTGCAAATGAATTTAATCTTTGTCTTTTTTTTCAAAAGTTGATAATAAATTCAATATCTTTACAGTTTTACTTTAGATCTATTGACAAAAGTTAGAGGTTGATCCAGAGTTCTAAATTTAAAATATAGTCTAATAACTATTTTAGTCTTGAAATTTCATAAAAAGGCAGAGGCAAGATAAAGGCTACATGTTTGATAGATTATTAATGGGCAAACATAGAATCTATCTAATTACGCTCCATTCTATTCTAAATTTCATATGGTGAGTAAAAATTAATATCACTATTATCAGGAAGGCTTATCAATCATTCCCTGAAAGTGACAACAAGGAACTGCTCTTATTTGACCTAACATCTCCAGATCTTGGAAGAGCAACTAATCTGCATCTAGATCTATGTCGATGCCTTTTAAAATCTATGTCGGGTTATCTCTTTCTAGATCCAGGTCTTCATCAAGAATCCGAGGGTTACATTCTTAGATTATGCAGGCCTCTCAAGCTCGTGACCATATGGTTGACTGGAGTCAGGAGTGTGATCCTTGGCCATTGCACTGACGAGTCACGCGCTTCTCTCAACAATGATCCCAATCTAATGTCCAGATAACTAGATCTCTAGATTTAGATCAGGGTGTTACTACTTTCCTTCCTTGGTTTCTTACATCTAGCCCTAATATAGTACACGCTCGATTATTTTATATTTCTAATGCCCAGATAAACATGCACAAAATCTGCAGACATGAATTATATCCATAATTTTTAGCAGGATCGAGACACTTTTTTGGCTCCAAAATTTATTATTTTTACGAACAGTGTAGGAGCAGCCATGTGCCTGCTGTGAGTTGGTTTAGATCTATCAAGCCTTTCAGAGTATTGAAATCACTTACTGGATTTGTTCGAGTCTCCCATTGTTGCTGTCATTTGATTGGCGACGCGGGTTTTTTTTAATTGACTGTCATTTGATTGGAGACGCGGGTTTTTTTTAATTGTAAAAAGCTTCTGAAATAAAGCCATGATAAAAGTTCCTGATCATCTTTGTATTTTCATTATCACATGATGGTGATTGTTGACAAAATTCTTATGATTGTACTATGTTGTTGTCACGTGCTGCAATACCCAGATAAAATCTGGAATCTTATTGGGTGGTATTAATAGCACTACTCGTAGGCCTAGCGAGTGTCAGGCCTGCGTATTATTTTGGGAAACAAGCTCTCTCCACTATGCAAAATTATACAATTACATGTATATCTCTCTTCTCTCTCTCTCTATTAATCTTAGAGTAGATACACGTCTTCGGCTTCCCGAGATGAATTGTTATACGGTGATGGATTCCAAAACCCAAGTATGACTGACGCACGAAGCTATACTTCTAAAGAGCTTAGTGCCCAAGTTCTTTGCCTTATTTTATGTCCTAAGGAGTATACAATAATTATTGGCAACGAGTCCAAAGACATAATTATTTTTGCGTTGATTCAAGGATTTCTGTCTCAGCTGGTCACCGACGAAACCCGACAGGCAAATTTTGACTGGTTGTAGACCTGTACCGCCCGATCGGCGCCCCTATAGCACGAAGCTATACTTCTAAAGAGCTTAGTGCCCAAGTTCTTTGCCTTATTTTATGTCCTAAGGAGTATACAATAATTATTGGCAACGAGTCCAAAGACATAATTATTTTTGCGTTGATTCAAGGATTTCTGTCTCATCTGGTCACCGACGAAACCCGACAGGCAAATTTTGACTGGTTGTAGAAGTTCTGGACCTGTACCGCCCTATCGGCGCCCCAATACTCTACCAATTGCGCCAGCTTGCCTTTAGAGGTGCTCAAGACTTTGCCGATACGACAAACACATAATTAAAGAAAAAAAGAAGAAAAAAAAATAAGATTTGTTAAATTATGTTCTAATAGAGAGTTATAGCAACTGTGCTTGTAGCTCTGTCGTGTACCTGTAGAGCGTATGAAAACGAGGCTCGCGCTAGAGCACTAATCCACTGAACTAACGGTTATTCCCATAAAAATAATAACTTTGTGAAGGAGATTTGAGTAAGACAATAAAGGGCAATCTAGACGAATGCAACCAGTAACGGTTTTTTTCCCTTTCTTAAAAGTCGCATTCCGTACGTTATGAGAGTATTCTGAGCACATGCATACATGGAGATACATAAATTATGGTCAGTTCTTAAGCGATGAAATAATACTTTCTTATGATCCAAATTTGAGCCTTACTTCATAGTTAGTTACATGGTCACAGCTTATATAAACAGTATTGGCATATTGGTTGATTTGTAATTTGAATTGATATGCCCCCCTCCCCCCTTTCCAAATTCGTTGTCATGGACACGTGCACCAACATCCTGAGAAATAATATCGTACAATTTGAAGCGAAGAGCTAACCCATCAATGCATTTTAACAAAAAATCTCAAACATTGATAGAATCCTAATTGAAGCGAGATATAACCTGTTGTGTATTTTAGAAGAAAATGTAACATAGATATTTCACAAAGCTCATAATCTCCCCATAATATTAAAATGCACATACAAATAAAGAGTGACGAGGATAAAAAACAGTTTGAATTATGACGCGTAGTGCCTTTTCTAATCGTCTCGAGTAGCAGGTTTGTAAAAAAAAAAAAAAGACTTGTAGGCCCTACATTATGTAATGTGTTACATGACTGTGTAATGTTTATTGTCATTGGAATCGTTTTCAAAGTCTTGTGTTTATTTAAAAAAAAAAAAACTGTTGCCTACACATAATCGTTAAAGTTGATGTCTGAGATAAAAGTTTCATTGATTCGCGGGTTTACCGTTTAGGGTCGACCAATAACAAACTTCCGCGAACTGCCTGACTTGGACCTATTTGCAGAGATGGGTCTATGCAGTTTGTACATGTATAGGACTTTTGCGGTAAACTGAACTTAAAGCAAAAGTTTAAATCAAATCCATACTAAAATACAAAAATGTGAGGTTTAATTGATTTAAAGTCCCTTATTTCAAATGACGCTTCAGCGCTTATGGGATTTTTCAAGAGATCTTTAATTTATATTTCTTTGTTCCTGTAAAACATAACATTAAACGTAAACTGAAAAAAGGGGGTTCCATCTATCTGTATCCCCATATCTATCTATCTATCTACATTTTTCTAGAAAAAGAATGGGAAGAAGATGAAGAAGAAGAAGAAGAAGAAGAAGAAGAAAACTATCTATATATATATATATACATTTTTCTAGAAAAAGAATGGGAAGAAGAAGAAGAAGAAGAAGAAGAAGAAGAAGAAGAAGAAGAAGAAGAAGAAGAAGAAGAAGAAGAAGAAGAAGAAGAAGAAGAAGAAGAAGAAGAAGAAGAAGAAGAAGAAGAAGAAGAAGAAGAAGAAGAAGAAGAAGAAGAAAAAGAAGAAGAGGAGGAGGACTTTTTTTCACTGTTTTGCAGATTTTCTTTGTCATTCTCCCTCTACTGTAACAAATATTTTGCTCATGACAATAATTTATTTACTTTATTTTCACGTACATTTGTTAATGAAAGTTTCTTTATTGGGTGTCATGTACAGATTAATTTTTAAGTATACATGTATTATGTTTAGATAAAATATTTTATTGCATGATATTTTACAGAGTAATTTGATGTGTATTTGTCCAAATATGTTTTTTTAGTGTGTTTCATGTTTTATATTTTAAAGTGGAAAGCGCTAAATAAATGTAATTAATTATTATTATTATTATTTCCCCAAACTAGATTTTGGAAGACAAATTTAATATTCATAATTGACCTTTATTGTATGATTGTCTATGGTGAAAGCCAAGATCAAGCATGCTACGGGTTGAACTAATTCATACATCTATTGAAGAATCAAAGGTAATTATACACATTATAAATTATACTATTACATGTATCATTATTTTTATAACTATGTTATTAAATGAAACTTTTTGTTTTTTGATTGCTTGTCTATGCTCTATAACATACTTAGAAATTATAATACATTTCAGTGACGTAAAAAAAAAAAACAACGTGTGTACACATTTTTTAAAAACTGCACCTTTTAAATCTTCTTCGCGAAAATGATAAAACTGGTACAATGTATATTAATTCATAAAATATTACCTAAAGAAAAGTTGAATCTCAAATTTATATGAATAAATGAAACAGGCAATGTGAACAGATTTGATTGTACAGTGAGCAAAAATATACACAAAATGCAAAACCTCCTTGAAGTGAAAATTGACACATCATATCGTACTTATTTTAGCAAAGTGAATATTGACAACAGTGATCATTGTTTGTGGTAAATGTCCATAAAGATAAGGAAATGTGACCAGCAACAATTTAGTCAAATTTCATTCACGAAAGATAATGATGCTGGGCTAGCCATATAAATTAAGAAAATATTAAACGCATGCGCCTGCATTTCTTACTGATGCAAACGTTTTTAACATTATGCATGTCTTCAAGAAAGAAATAGCTTGGCGACTACCTTATAATTACCTTATTGGCTGTTAACATAACATATTTCATTTTGTTTACACGAAACTGAAAATGTCAACGAACATGTTTAATTCAATATATTTTACAAAACTCAAGATATTGCAAATCAACTCAAATTATACCTATTTCATTGTTGTCCTCATGGAATAACATAAATCTGGAATGTATGGGGCAAAAAAAAAAATAAAACTACTACTGCTGCTGCTGCTGCTGCTACTACTACTGCTACTACTACTACTACTACTACTAAAAATATCAAATTACAATTGTAAGTCATCTGTTATATAAGTAGGATCTTTGAGATAGGTATAAAATGATCTTGATTAAATATAAAAATATGTCTAAGTGATAATTGTATGTTGTAAAATATTATGAAATAAAAAGTATAAGGCACAAAGATGTATCTGTATTGTAAGAGTGACAGGAAATATGCAAATAAAATTGTCAAGAACACAATGATTGGAAAATGTTTACTCTCGTAGTTATACAGTACCATATACCATCACAATGATACAAAAAACTGTAGGGTTTTGGTCAAGGTGTGTGGTGCAGTTCACACCAAAATAAAAGATTTAATCATTTTCTATAATCAAATTAGTAGAAAATACATTTTCCTGGAACCCAAAAAGGTACAGTGTATTCTCTACTTTACATCAATTTGATGAAACAAATATATGAAACATTCCCAGTTTTTCAAACAGATACAGCAATGGGAAAGAGAGTCAACTTCTCTCCATAAACAAGACTATGGTTGCTCTTGGTTGAATCTTCTATCCTGATCATGCATCCACTCAATTTTCATTTCAAAACTGTAAAAAATCAATTACATTTACCTAGAAGACTTCACTGAACAAATGTTAACTACAAAAAACAAGATCAGGTTTAGAAAAGATTAGAATATTCTAGTATAAGAAATGTTTGAAAAGAGACTGTTTTGAGAGAAGGCATTTTATTTGATTGTAGGATTCTAAAGAAAAGGTATTTTCATTTCTACAAGAAAACAATTGAAAACCCACTCAACTCTTTACAAACAGAGTATGCATTTTCCTTTTTTTTTCCTTCTTTTTTTCAGCCTATGTAGTAAATCTATTATCAGATAAAATATCCTGTCCTTTTCTTTCTATGAATCTGTTAAAATAATGTTAATTACTTAGTCAGGAGACTTTCAGGTATAACAAATTTTCACATGCTGTGCATAGAATTGAAGAAGTGATAAAAATGCGCTAAGCTGAGGCAAATTGTCACATCCAATTCCCTAGACTTTCACTCAATGATTAAGGAGTTGGGATACCATTGTGAAGGTCCTGAATTTGATCTCCACATTGGACAAAAATTTGTTGTGGGTCCCATGTGTCAACCCAGCTGTGTCTTTTTCATCTGAAGTCATGGCAATAGTGACCTATTGATGCTATTTGCCTCGGACTCTTACTCTTTGTTCCCAAAACTCTGTCAAAGGGCATGGGACAAACTTCACTATAAGCATCTATTGAATTTAAACAAGATATTTGCAATACAAGAAAAATTGATTAAGTCAATGCTCTTTAAGTAAATTTTCATTTGTTTTCTTCTTCCTGAGATAGAGATCTCTTTCAGAAAATTATTAATCCAACGTCATATGAAAAATACACATCAATTGATTATCCAAACGAGTCAAATGTATGACTGCATTTTACAAAAGATCTCCAACTAAATTCCCTTTGATATGCATCTGTATTGAATCTCAATTTATGGTAAATATTTTTTACAAACTGTATGGAAATGTTAAAATAAGCTCCATTATGTTTTTAAGCTGCTTTGAATTTCAATTGCTGGTACATTGTGCTTTATTTAAACAATTAGTATACATAGATGTACATTCAAAATCTTCTGTTGATAAGATAAACATTAGGCAGCTCTTACATCTCAATTATTTACAAGATATATAGTTTGGTTTGAGATTTTTTTTCTGGTTGAAATAAACTGATAAACATCATTACATGTGACTCTAAATTCAGTTACATTGCGAATTTAAATTACAATGAAATGATGTATTTTAATAGAATTTAAAATGGAATGCATATTGTATTTCCATGGAATTGATTTTCAAGACTTTGAACAAAGACAGTTTTTCAAAGACTATTTTGAAATATCAAACTTAGAAATAAATTGTCTCTCAACTGGCATTTTAAAATTAAATAGTTTACTTTCTAAATATAAGTAGTACACAAAATACACAAATATATTAATGCAGTATATAAATGATCATGATAAAAGATATATATTTAACCATTTAATGATGACATCTAGATTTAGGCCATTTTTTTTTTAAACATTATCACTTTTACTTAAGGAGTGTAAGGCACACTTAAGCTGTATACGCCAACAATTATTACATGAAATTATAACAAATTTCATTTCAAAAATTAGATAAACTCAGTATTTCATCCAGCATCCAATACATTGTGCAATATGCAATTAAGGAAAGTAAGCTGTTAAGGCAACATGTGAGTACAGAAAATGAACAATGAAAGAACTCTGTGTTCATGTGTAGTTAGTGAAAAAGTAGATAATTCTGAACATTGAAAATATTTTTTCAAAGTCACATGTACATAAATTATATTTTACTACATATATGACAAACTGTTTTTAATAGTCAGTAAGTATTTGGGAATATTCTTTTATAAACAAAGACTCCTTTTTAGCCCAATGTCACACTATTATAATAAATTTAAGAATATGATAATGTGCAGTACAATGCACAATTTCTTAACACTACATTCACACAAACTTCATGTTTATTTTTAAGAGATAAAATTTAAAACATCAACTATATTGACCCAAGTAGAGTTTATGGGTATTTCTAAAATTATAAAAAAAAAAAAAATCAAAAACTTTTTTTTCAAAACTACATGGTTACCTTTTTAGATTGGATGTGCCCCATTGCTACATGCGTTTTGTAGTAAATTGGAGTAGAGATGAGAATCAAAATTCATTGTGCAAGAGTCAGTTCTATCTTCACCAGAGTTGAAATGATTGGTACGTGTGTTTTAGGGCACTTTTGTACAGGCATAATAAAAATACTGAAAAAATGTGTTAGTAGTTACCGGTTACCTGTAAAGTAGTTGTTTATATAGAGTGATACATCAGCACCTTTGATATTAATAATTGATAAATCTGAATCAGGTTTTCCAAAGACAATGCACCAAAAGGGCAATAAAGCCTCATGTGTAGGCCATATTCTAAGGCAGCAGAGAGTGACAATATAATCTCCATTAGCCTTTACAATAAAAATGCATCTAGGACCAATTTCCTAAAGCCTCACCATTTTTGTTAGACAGAATCAAAACATAGGTTAAGTCAATTTTTTATTTGAACAAATTTAAAGTTTGGTACAAGTATAAAATTTGTACAACTACATTTTGTTTCTGCCAGCACAATAGGGATTGTCAGTGTTAAAAACTGCAAACCAGGATAATAACAATGATCAGTACATCCCACTTTAAGTAGATAAGGCCAAAATTAAATATTCAGTTAAAAAAGAAAAATGGCCTGATGCATAAAGCCAGGGATGGACATTAAGCATCTGTTTAAATGCATCCAAATTGTAAGACAAAAAATATCAATGGTATACATGTGACCATTACAGTATAGTTCATTGCTGTATTTAAAAAAAAAAAAGAGAAGTATCCAATTGGGGCTTAAGATTCAATGTTTAAATTTTAAAGGGCATACCAATATTTGAACATTTGAAATAATGACAGGTAAGAAGAATTGAGCTTTCAAAGTTATTGAAATTCTTGAGACAACATTGAATTTTCTGAAAGATAGGAAGTAGATTGTAAATTTTTAATGGGAAATTATAACATAAATATTGAAAAAACCCATATGCCTATGGTGATTGCTTTCAGTTAAAGGTAAGGGGGTGGGTGTGGGGTGGAGGAATTACATTTTACCTTAAAAACAAATTCTGAGTAGAACATTTAGCAGAGGAGTAGATAATGTGTAATCCTTTACTGACGAAAATTGGAAGCTATAGATACTTTGAAATTTTCCTAAGTTCACTTTTACTTCCTTTTCATAGTATGCTATAGACATTTCTTAATAAACCAATATGATTCATTATATTCTCACTGAAACAAAACATATTGTCTTGATTGATATGAGCCATAGAAGACAAAAACAGATCTATCACTTTCATGAATGCAAAAAGTTATTCTTTTCTGAACAGCAGTAGTTTGACAAGCTGCTGTCAAGACTGAAACTGCCTATTGATGCGTCTGTTTCTCTGTATGTTGGATCTTCTCCTCTCAGCAGCAGCTTCTAGACCTCTGTCCTGGGGAGCTGAGGTGTTGAGCATGTGGACCACTGTGGGTTCTGCTTGAGGAGATGGTGGTATGTGTGCAAAAGTGTGCGCTTTGCACATGAGTAACCCAGTGATGACTGGTATGCTCGCCCCGGTGAACGCCATTGCAAAGCCCCAGGAGTAGTACGCATGCTGCGAAACCACATCTGCAGTCATTGTGGTGAAAAGAAGGATGCCAGCAAAACTAATAAATCCTGTCAAAATAAATATTTAACGAATTTATGGAAGGAAAGTAAAAAAATGCGTGTAAAAGAAAAAACCCATTTTGATATTATGGTACCAAGAAATAAAGTTTTTATAATTACTTAGAATGACTGTTATATTGTTAGACTAAGTACAAATCACAATAATGACAAACAAACACAATAATTTGAAAAATAGATACAGTTTACTTACTTTCTTTGATGAATACTGGAAGAAAAATTTTCAGCATAGCATTTTCTGAGCAACATGTGCTAAAATCTACTTGGTTGTTATAGACATGTATACTTTAAGTGGATGTTTCAAGATACTAATTACCTAAACACTACTATATGATTGTCATGCCAAATCAATTATTGGTAACCCAATTTAACTGTGTGCCTTATTTATAACTTATGGATATTCATTATTCTGCAATTTCTGTGTAGCTGCAAGGTAACATATTTTCCTCCTCTGAACAATCATAGCAAAAATAAAAGGTGAAAGTAATGGTATCAAAATAACAGATTGTGCAGCAAAAGGAGATAATTCTTCTCAACTCAGTTAAAAACTCCAAAAAAGGTAACTTTGTACAAGTAAATACTTAAATATGAATTTACTTAAAGGAATATCTACAATATATTGTGTTCCCCCAATCCAGAGGAAGAAAGAAAAAAACATAATCTGAAGACTGTCTGTACATCTAAACCAAAAATGAAATTAATCTAAAATTTTCAAAATTGATAGCATATTGAACCTTAAGTTTCACATCATGACACTGACATGACACATTTTTGAGAGACTAAAAACAGTTCTTCCTTTAAATTGAAATTAACACTAAACAGAGGGAAGCTTCAGATGTTAATTCCATTTATTACTAAAATTGTCTTGCCTGAAAGAAAGCCAAGGTCTTCAGGAGTTTCACTATCTCTATGCAACATTTCTCTCAACTTCAGCACTCGCAAAGTTCTGATCCATCTGACATGTGCAAAATTTTGAAGGGCAGCCATGGCAAGAGAAACAAGGTAAACAAAAAGAGAGATGGTTTGCAGGATGACCACAACAATGAACCAATCTGAAATAAACAGAAAAAAAAAACAATAGAGGTAAATTTTCATTAATAATAATTGCTCCTGCTTGTGAGCAGTAGTATCGTATGGTTACACCTTCACATTTATCCTGTCATTGTTAGTCTGTCATCGGCAACCTAATATCTTGTGTCATATACTCCATCAAGTTTTGTGAAATGAAAGTGAAAGATCATATTTTTGTATTATCGGTTGGCTCAGAACTTCCATCACACCGAGCACACTTGGGTGATTCCCTGAGATTCGCTTCTTAGTAAAGGTTGCCTATGTTAACTAGGTGGCCTTGAAATTACCTCACAAGACACAATATTGTCATCTCAGTTGTATAATATCCAATCTCATTTATGTAATACAATTGAACCTGCCCATGGTAACCAGCTGAGATCATAGACAAAAGTGGTTGCCATGGACAGGTAGTTGTCTTGGGCAATAAAGTTCAACTGAGTTTTTGCTAATTTTTCCAATTTTTTTTATTGGCAATTACGGGATAACTAAAAACTTCCCCTTTTCAGTACCCAAGAGCACTGGATTATATGGTCGGCAGTAGTATCCAAAGCCAGAGTGTGTCCATTCCAATTGACAAAATTGAAAAAAAAAATGTTTGCTGTGACTTAACAAAATATCTATTTGAAATCAATAAACTGTCTATTATCCAGTCTTCCACAGGCCCATCGATTAGAGCAGTTTTGATTGGCCTTATTTGAAAGTGTATGTCGATTTAGACAGAGCCTGCATCTTTATGTCTGCACACCTCTTCACTACGGCCATCACTCTGCTATTTTGTTGTTGTTTTTTCTTTTGCATGAACAAAGTCCTACCATAGCCCACATTTTCTTTAGATTACTCTCTCCCTCTCTCTCTGTATCTGTCCGTCTATATCTGTGAGTGTGTGTGTGTGTGTGGTATCTCTCTCTCTCTCTCTCTCTCTCTCTCTCTCTCTCTCTCTCTCTTTTGTTGCGATCTGTCTCCTGACACTTTTTTTTCTTGTTTCATTTTCGTACCTGATCATCTTTTCCTCTCTAATACTTTTTCCTTCTCTCAACTGTATTTTAACTTACATTCTTTCTACAGAAAAAAGTTTTCCTCCTGAGACCATCCCTAGTCTCCATAACTCAGTTACACAAAACGGCTCTTGAAGAAAAACACTGCCTGTACTTTGCCGCCCATGCAACAGACTCTATAACCTGAGGCCTGAGAATTTCTCCGACCCCTTTCTTAGTCTTACTTACGTTGATCACTCACAACTTTCCCTTGACGCAAGAGACACACTATCAGTGTCTACAGTCCCCACTTTGTACCAGTAAGCATATCTCCCTCCCCACCGCCCTCCCTCTTTTACGTAAGCCCTTACTTCTGCAAAATGTATTTTTTGCTAACAAAAATGTGGTAGAGCTGGACAGGGTTTTGTCTGTTTTGGTTGCATCAAAGGGTGCCCGCAGGCGTGTTGAGCAGGTGGTCGCGGTGGGCAGTAACAAAACAGAGATAAAACGCAAGGGAGTTAATGAAAAGTGGTCGCCCTTGCAGGTGGTCAGCAGGGCAGGTTTGACAGTACTGTAAATCTTTTAAAATTGGAAAAAAAAAAGATGGGGCATTTTTCAAATGAAGTCACAATATACACAAGACATTTATTATCAGGTTTTCCCCCAAAGGGGGACCAAACGATGTACATTGTATTAGAAGACACTGACTTTTTTTTATCCCGAGGAGAATAAAATATAGTATGGCACTGAATTATCGCAATTTCTTAATTTGAGAAATTGGGCAAAAAAGGTTATTGTCCTCAGTTTTTGAATTCCTACAGATAAAAAAAAAACCCAACAAAAACAAAAAACTGAACTAGCAGAGATATTTCAAGAATTCAAAAAGACTATAAGACAACATTTACTGAAGTTTAAGAATATATAGCCTACCAAGAAAACTAAATGATCTTTGGATAAGTCTAAGTGTTACAAGTAGGAAAGCACACAAAAGTAAGCAGATATAAAACAAGTAAAAATTACAATCACTTGTGGTATTAGACAAATTAATTTTATGCAGTCAAAGACTTTAAGTGCTGTACATTAGAATCCTGTAGAAGCAATAATAAACAAACAAACAACTAAACCCTAATTTTTTGTTTTACAAATTTTTGTTTCTACATTTTTAATAACTATTCTTTTAAACTTTGACCAAGTTAAATGCATAGCAATTAGCACTTAATAGTTGTGCTTTAAAAAAATGCTCAAACAAATTTTCTTCAAAAAAAAAGAAAAAAAAAGAATAAAATTCTTAAATTCATATAATTAAGAATTGTTTTAGTAATCAATTAAAATGTTCTTATTGTATCAATTTTTTAAATGGCTTTTATCAATCCTTTCCATTTATTGATATCTGATGGTTGATGTTTCATGTCGCAGCATAAATTAAATTGAAGCCATATTTTCCTGATTTTGGAGTTATATGGAATCACAATGCAGACCATAAATGATTGCTCTAAACAACACAATATCATATGTCGATAAAAAAAAGGAACAAACCTTCAACAATTTCATTTCCAACACTTGGATTTCTGTGACAGGTATTTTCTTCACACCATTCCCACAATCCAAATGATCTTTCTTGGACTGTGCCATTTTTCCCATACACACGAAGAAAGAGCCAATCAGGAGCACCGAAGCCCAGGAGAAAGGGACAAATTCCAAACATGAGCGATATGAGGCAAAACTTGTAAATGGTGTTACGATAAGACCAGTTTCTGTCCATATTCAATTGATGCACCTGACTGATCTGCAAATTAAAATAAAATTATTTGATATTAAATAAGATCCTGCAATAGCCAATATAAAAGAGAATGTTAGAGTGTTGTATAAAATAAGAGCCTAATCTAGTGCCTTTACAAATATGTATGGTGCAATATGTTAGGGACCCATTCAGTTTTATGTACAGTAGTACAAACAGCCTGGCCCATATTTCCAAGGGTAAAAAAAAACAAAATCAAGAGATAGTTATACTGTCAGCTTAGTGGGCACTCTATTTAAAGGCTCTTATAAGTTCCAAGCACCTTTGAATGATAAGTCCATCATATTTCCCAGTAAGAGTGATACAACTTATCTTTCAACCACCCATGATGTGTTTATCAAAACATGTTCCCGGCAATGAGACATACTGTGTCTAGATCAATCTGCAATACCAGCACTTCACAGAAAAGGGAACACTTCAAAAAATCTGCTGCCCTCTGTTCACCAGACATACATGTGATGTACAGTGATTGCGCTGTGTCCATGATCTAAGTACTACAGTGCAGTATATTGTGGACAAGTTCAGCTTTCTCAAAGCGAACTGTGCAGTGTCTACCAATAGTACCTTCAATCATTTTATGTACATCTACTATAGATAGTTTTTAAGGTTTTTCTTTTGGTAAGATTTCTGAATGGGTACTCTAATAATTCTAACAGTGAATTCATACAAATAAGGTAGCATCAATCATGGATTCTGAAGTATTAATAATTTTATTACATTTTTAAAGGTCGGATATCAAGGCTGAGTCTACGCACTATAGATCTATGTCATGTATGTATCAAAATTTGACTGTACATGAACTACAGATATAATAAGTATCTTATAGAAAATGTTTTAAGGAGAAAGATTCGCTTTCCTTGGTTGCTTGATCAAAACGAATTTTAGTGGTCAAAAACATATCTATTTAAGCCATAATAAGGCCTACACTGTGTATAGCAAAATCTGGACAACTGCAACAACACTATAGCTTACATAGTGCATATATACATGGAGCCAAAATTGTGTGATAAACACTAATAATATAGTGCATATCTATAGACCCTTTTTTTTATTCTTTTAAAAACAATTGTTGAGTCTATATAATATGTATATTTATATATATACATCCCCATATATATAGATAGAATTAGAGCCTTGGATAGATTTACAGTTCATTAAGTGTACATCAGAGCTTAACAAACCAATACACAAAACAAAGGAAGTGTCTTCCAAGACCGCAATCATGGTCTGCCAAGCCCAGCATCTAGGGAGACCACGAAAAATATTGTGGTGTGCATAAGTGCCAGGACGACACGTTCAGTTTCTTGGGTTTCCCCGATCTATTTTAATTCCCTAAGCTGCTTCGTCCTACCCCTTGCTGATCTTGCTCTTTCTATCTTCTCAATCTCTAGATGTAAGTAATGGAGAGTAGATCTATAGTACACTTTATCGTCTTCACGTTCATGGGAGAGAGAGAGAGAGAGGGGGGGGAAAGATTTAGAGAGAATAGAGAGAAAGATTTAAAGAGTGAAGAAAGAGAGGGGAGAGGGAGAAAGAGAGCGATTGAGAAAGAAAAATAAGAGACTAGAGAGCGTGATTGAGCTAGAGAAGAGAGATTAGGGAGTAAGAGATAGAGAGAGAGGGGGGGGGATGGATGGAGAAAGAGAGCAATTGAGACTGAGAAATTAAGAGCGTGATGAGCAAAAAAAGAAAGAGACAGAAGAGAGAGAGAGAGATAGAGAGAGAGAGAGAGAGAGAGAGAGAGAGAGAGAGAAATAGAGCATGATTGAGCCAGAGAAGAGAGAGATTTAGGAGAAAGAAACTGAAGAGAGAGATAAGAAAGAGACTGAAGAGAGAGAGAGAGAGAGAGAGAGAGAGAGAGAGAGAGAATATAGAGAGCGTGAGAGAGAGAGAGAGAGAGAGAGAGAGAGAGAGAGAGAGAGAGAGAGAGAGACAGAATTGAGCAAGAGAAGAGAGAGAATTGGAGGAAAAAAATGAGAGAGAGAGAGTGAGGTTGGAAGCGGAACATGGAGTTACAACAAAGTAAGAAGGAAGGGAAACTAAGCTCAATGTGGTCTCCCCAGAGTCGAAAATCATTGCAACCGTGGTGTCCCTAGACTGGAGTGTAGAAGGACCGTGATCCCGGTCTCCCAAGACGCTACCCAAAACAAAAATAAAAGTGCCTCTGAGTCTGAATGGGTAGATCTAGATCTATGTAGATTTGTGTACTATTGATTTAGAATCTATCTAGATCTAGATTAGATCTATAGGCCTATCTATCTAGATTAGATTTGGTAGGCTACGTGAAGATCTAGATCTAGACATGCAATCAGTAATGTCTGCGACTTCCTCATGACTCACGATCCACTTGTTATTAAAACAATTTTTATATCAAGACATCTGTTGCTCGTTGAGTTTGTACAGGTGTTTGAGGGTATGGGGGACCCTAAATGGCCTGAAAATGAGTGAAATGTTTAAGCTTACCAGTTCAGTAAGTTGTTTACAACCGGGCACTGTGTAGTTCACAGTAGTCTCCCTTGTCGAATGATCCTGTGGTGATCAGTTTGTTGCGTTTTTTGTTCATTGTTGTTGTTTGTTTGTTTGTTGCTGTTGTTGTTGTTTGATTGTTGTTGTTTTTTTGTTTGTTTGTTGTTTTTTTTTTTTTTTTTTTTGGGGGGGGGGGGGGTAGATCCGAACAATAGACATAAGATTGTTGTAAGAATCTTATTTTATTTTTCTCTTAGTCTTGTATGAACTTCGCTTCCTATTAATTAAAAAGTAATACAATACGCCCGTGTCCTTACACGCCCTGATGTTGCCATACGTAAGTAAGATTTCGAAATTGTAAGGTCCATGTTTATCTGTTGATTTGTCGAACGGATGCATTTTTGTTTTGTTTAAAAAATATTTACGTATTTTTCTGCACTGTATACTTATGTACAAGGCTTCTCCTGGTGGTAAACAAATTGTACAAACATTAAGTTTATGTCTCATAAATTGTCCGCAAATTTATTTGCGAATAAAAAAAGACATTTGTGCTGCAAATATTGGCCGTAAGACTAAAAACAAACAAACCCGCAGATAACATAGATTCTCTAGCTGTACAGACATCAAGCTCATGTTTTTGTTGGTTTTTTTTTCCTTTCAATTCATTGAACTTATTTTGATCTTTTCTGTGGGAGCACCAACCTTAACACATTTACGTGCCTAATGGGTGGAATATTAGTGAAATTGGAATAATTTCATTTGACACTGCTTTTTAATCCTTATGGCTTGTCAAGGCTTCTAATAAAGCAAATAAGTGTTGTTGTGTGCTGACACACATAGACAGTGCGAGGATACCATGAGCCTGTCTCTGCTGGTCATAATAAACTGACACAAATCCACCCACATTTATTTTTTTAACCCTAAATATAGTGTCATTTCATGAGCATTGCTGGCAAAATACTATGACTCTGTTGAGTTAAAGACGTCCACGGGTCATGTTTTACATTACAATACAATGTATACTGAGGAGATAAAAGGGGTATCAATGAGCAATCTTGGTGTACATTGGTATCCTTCTACTTCGAGTTCTGTATTAAAAAAAACTTCCTGGAACAGTTTATTCCTGATATAATATATATATATTATATATATATATATAACTTTTATGGCCCAAAATTTTTTTTTTAGCTTTAACTTTAATATTTGAAAAATTTAGTAATTTTCAAACTGTTTTAACAATTTTACGTGATGTAGAGCTTGGCGTCACATCAGACACTTCTTTTTTAAAAATAATTTGGACCTAGAGTATCAATTTGAGTTGCCAATTAGTTTAAAATTTCAATTATTACAACCAAAACCTTAGAAGTAGATGTAGAGCTTGGCATCACAGACACATATTTTTTTAATTATCTGGACCTAGAGTATCTATTTGGGTTATCAATTATTTTAAAGTTTAAATTATTACTACCAAAACCTTTGTTAGAAGTTTGTGACAGTTCATTCTATGTTTATGGGAAAAAGAGAATGTCACACTTTAATTTTGTGAAAACATAATAACAATACTATACTTTTGGTTTATCCTTGGTACACAATAGCTAGATAATGTGTATTGTTTCATTCATACATTTATTTCAATTAATGAGATTTTTGGCAATTAACATAATGTGTCAGACACTCTTCCAAATTCATCATAAAAAAAAGTATTTGCAAGAAAATATGACGCTATACTATGTTCCCTTCCATAAACAAATTTTAACTGAAGTCCTAATTTTCATGCTAGAAAGTATTAAAAATCAATTTATGCATTTCAAAAATGTCGACCTTCCGTCGGGCACCTTTTAGCCTTTGCTCATATACAGCAATGATATATTACACTAATCCATCTAGTATATGAAGTTAAATAGATAAATAAACAAATAGAAAGGTACCCATAACGCTGGTTGAAACAAATCCTTGTATCACTCATAAAAAAATCTGCATTCAAATCCATACAAAAAAAAATACTAAAAAGTACAACATAAAAACAAAAGGATTCCAAGTTTTTTAAGCAAAATTTGGTTTATTAGTTTCTAGTTTATAATAAAAAGTGAAGTATAAAGAAAAATATATAAATGTTTTATACATTTAAAGGATTGAGTTAAACTGACAGCCTGGGAAAAAAAGAACCAGGCATTAACACATGTATAAGAAAGTACATTTATTTTAAAACCGAGCCAGAAAGAAACTTTCACACCCATAGAAAGGCAACAAGTATCACAGAAATTTTTTTTCTCTCTCCACCTGTTCTTCTACACAGACATACAAACAAAAAATCGGAGAGAAACAACAAAACACTAGAAAAGCACTCACACCACTACAACGCCATATCAGATGCTGAATCCTTTTTATAATGAAGCAAAAAACTTTAAGTGACAATGTGGCACAAATAAAAAAAAACCTAGACTAGTTTAAAGTAAAATGCAGCTATATAAACAAAGAATATTGTGCAATAACTATTTCATAAAAAATTATTGATTACAGTTCCTCAATTCTATGACTTAAAAAAAAAATCCAGAAAACAAAAATGTTCGAAAATATAACAAAGCATAAGAATACAATAAAAAGGCCTACTCACATTTGCAACTGCAATGGAATTCAACAGTAAAGGAAAGTCAATTTAAAGATTAAAATAAAGGATAAAAAAAGTTAACAACTTGAACAAAATTAATCACATTTGCATAGATTCTTTAAACTAAAATTATTTACCCACTATAGAAATGGATAGGAAAAACAACTGGAAATTTTATTCTCTCTTGTGCCTTTCTAATATCAATGGTATTAGATATCAGTCATATTATAATTCAAAGAGGAACATTAACATCTTGTTACATTTTCTTTAATTTGTAAAAGAAAAAAAAATCCAGCAACAAACAAAATTTTAGAAGCAGTTGTAATAATCAGCCCATTCATTGTATACTGTAATATATAACAATACAATAAAAAAAAAAAGTAAGCTATAACAAAAACCAGCTCCCAATACATAAGTCATTCTATTGGACAGTGATTATATTGTGTTGAAGTAAGAAGCTTTAATGATAATAATCACTGATAAGAAATAAGACTTACGTCTATGCCAAACAAGTTGCTTTTTTTTGTTAAACATGAGAATTAAATAAATGGGTGGGTGTGGAAAAAAAAAAGGGGGGGGGGGAGAGGAGGGTTAAAGGAGAAATAATTAATTCAAGCTAACTACATAAAGTTTTTTTTTTTTTCTTCTTCTCTCTCTCTCTCATTTCGATTCCTGTTTCTTAATCATTAAAAATATACTTGTATGTAGATGCAGAAAGGGTTGATTCTAAAATGTCATTTAAATGCCTTTAACATTAATTGGTCTTTTCCATCAGAACCTTGACAAACCAAAGAAAGGAAGTCTGAAAAGAAAAGCAAATAAAATAAAACTAACTGATGTAAAAGAGAACTTGTTTAAGAATAGTCTTAAATGTAATGTTAGTTGTATTTTTGTAGACATGACAACATATAAACTGATCTTAATATGTTATACATGTAATGTCCTTTAATTTCAGGGTTATGATATTTGTTACCTTTGTAACTTGATCACCTCTTTATGTTGCACAAACAAAAAAATTATTCAAACCAACACCAGAAGAATATGGTTAAATTAAATTGTTCAGCATCCTCTCTCATGTTTTTTCCATACTAATATTTGTTATGGCTACAGAAAAAGTAATTTGATAGAAAGAGCCGTGATTTTTTTCTGCAATTTGACAGGCTCATAGCATTTAAGTGTGAATTGTTTATCCATTAAGTACAAGAGGGGAAATGGTGTACAAAGTAAATGAGCAAATTGCAGCAGGCTACACAAAACCAATACGTCAGTTTAAAGTATGAAAACTTAGGCCACACTTCATCCCTTTATCTGAGACAATTATCCTGAATCTACAAATGGGTAAGATCTGTTGCATGACAGTACACATTCATTAACCTTGATGGTCAGAAAATATTAAGATTGTAATTGCATGCCCAATCTTTTTTTTTTATGTTTATAGTATCTCATCACTCATCCATATAAAGTCTTCTCTCTTATGAGAGTGAGAGAGAGAGAGAGAGAGAGAGAGAGAGAGAGGACAGAAAATGGCAAAGTGAATTGTAAATCTGTATAACGATACATGTTCTGAACTTTGAGCACAACTGGTGGCTTACCAACATCTGCCCTTAAGCAGGTGAAAGGGTGCAGCCTCATCTCACTCTTAATAGCCTAGAAGTAGAATGGATGAAAAAAAAATTGTTCGCAATTTGCAAAAATGAACCATTCTTACATAAATTAAGCCTAATCTACATAATGTTTTCTAACCTTTTTGCTTTTTTTTTTTTTGTGTAGGTCCCCGCTTATAAAAAAAAAAGTCAAAATGGACATTTGAGGCATTTGAGGAATACATAAAAATTCAAAGAGGAAATATTTGAATTTTTCAAAGAATAATTTTGAAATTATAGTTTTAAGTGTTTAAAGTTTGTTCCCCCCCACCCCCCCCCCCCAAAAAAAAAAAAAAAAAAAAAAAACCCAACTGACTTCAACAAGAATTCAGGTTGGTTTAACACAAGTTGAAAATATTTGGAATGAACTTGCCATACATGATGTATAGAAAATTAAATTTTTTAAAAATCTCACGGTTTTATGCTCAGATATAAGAGTGTGGCAAAACCTTTCTACAGGAAGATGAACATCAATAAAATAAAAAATAAAAAGCCTACTTACGTGGTGGATATCCACCTTGTGGTGCTGAAAAATAGTTTTAAAGTTCATTTGTGTCATTTAAACAAAGCAACACATAGAGATAAAAAAAAAAACAAATAAAAATCCAGACCCAATTAAGTTGAGCCCTCCCGCAAGAGGAAAAAAAAATTGCCCCATCCCCCTTAGATTGGTCATTGTGCCAACCCGATTCGGGGATTGCTGTACCAAATGATTTCATGGCAAACGATCTTGTGCCAGTCTGTGGTTCATATGTAGATAGGTCTGTTCACTCTTTTATGTCGTTGTATCACTTCCTGCTAGGTCTGCCTTTCCCCTCATTCTGCTGTTAAGATTGTTTGAGTGAGGCTCAGTGATGTCAACTTGATCATTTTTTTTTTATGAACTTTTAGCGTACTGGTACAACGGCGTACCAGACTGAGAACCTTAAAACATACTTTAAATTAATTTTTTTAGCACATTAAAGCAAAAGAAAAATGATGTACTTCTTAATCAAAACGAATTTATTAACTTTTTAAACCAAGTGGCTGGTAATATCACAAATTATGACGGAAAACGAAAAAAAAAAAACCCTTTCCATTTATAGATATCTAAAACCCTTTGTCAAAACATGGATGGGCATGCGGG
This sequence comes from Elysia chlorotica, assembly GCA_003991915.1. Taxonomy (NCBI): domain Eukaryota; kingdom Metazoa; phylum Mollusca; class Gastropoda; family Plakobranchidae; genus Elysia; species Elysia chlorotica. The sequence continues at coordinate 1,041,247 of RQTK01000013.1, forward strand.
CTTACAGAGTTAAGTCTATACTTAATTGTACTGAGAAAATTTACATAATGTTTAGCTAAGCAGGAAAAAAATTAAGGTGGTTGGCAAGGACTGGCTAATTTTCAAGGCTTTACGAGCACTGATGTGATCTTTCTATGCAGAGCCTTTTTTCCGTTGGAAGATTGGTTGATTTTAGTTTTACATGTGATGCAGTAAGCCACAGCAGCTTCTTTAAACTTATGGTAGTAATCCGATTAAGAAATCACCATTTGTGTCTTTCTCATCTAGATTTAACCAATGCCAATTACTTTGTTTTCCATCACTCTATCAATTTTTTTACACTCCATTGCACAAACATGATCAACCAATTCCATCACAGACCAAACTTCTAGATGCTAGTCTACAATCTAGCCGCAACAGATTTAGTTCTTGAAATCTAGTCTAGATCTACATGAAGTCCTTAGATTTAGATAACCCTCCTAGTGTCCAAATTTAGACCTAGCCCACTTATGTGCGGTTGCACTTTGAATCACACTAAATTAATCCCACTGAAGTCTTTGATCGAGATTAGTTTTTCACATAAGCTTTATACAGATATTCCGAACTAAAATCGTAAGCCAATTTTTTTTACGAAACTTCGACGGACGAGTAAAAAAAAAATATAAACGGTATCAATGGAGGCTGTCATGCCTTGCTATGTGGCAAAACTAAGACAGTTTGTGATGTCGTATGCTTTTCATTGGTTCTCTTTTAACATCTATTCTGTTTTCGTAACTTATCCTTGCTAGATCTCAAAAGCCTCTACTTTTTTAAATTGATTCTTTGTTGAGAGTTCATGTTGCATCGCCATATAACAATAATGAAAATACATTTTAAAGGTTTATTGCTCTTAGTTTCAGATCTTTTAAAATTTCCCATAACATGAACAAGTCCTTAAGTTTTATGAACATTGATATTTGCTTGTGGTATTTTGATTTCTGTAATTCCTTAATGGTTTTGCCATCACTGGTTATTATTTGAGATACTTGAAATGCTGAACGTGTTCAAGTTGTTTTCTGTCTATTCCAATTCTTACTTTGACATCTTTCTGTTTACATAACAACCATTGTTTTGGTTTTGTTAACGTTCATGTCAAGCCCTTTTTGTTTACTACATGTATAACTCTTTACAACATAAAAAATATTGGATGTATTCCTTGTTGTTTAAAAGGTTAAACAAACAAAAACAAAAACCCATTAAACCCCACGATAAAAAATCAAACCAAATGCAGTCTATATTTTACTTTGCAACATAGAAATTACTAGACACCGATGTTATGGCTTGGGACATGACTTACCTTGGAATGGCCCAGACGGAGCTGCCCCTTGCCCATACGGCGCTGGGCCTGGGTGAGGGTAACCTCCTGCCGGGTAGCCCGGCTGGGCTCCAGGGGGAGGGTAGCCCCCAGCTGGGTACCCTCCCGCAGCAGGTGGGTAGGCAGGGTTAGCGCCAGGGTAGCCCGCACCAGGAGGGGGGTGGCCTCCGGGATATCCGCCAGGCGCCGGGTATTGGCCAGGGGGGAACTGACCTGGGGGGTACTGGCCTGGAGGGTACTGGCCTGGAGGGTGCTGGCCTGGAGGGTAAGCGCCACCTGCTGGGTACGCACCACCGGCCGGAGGGTAGTGACCTCCAGGGGGGTACGCCCCTCCAGCTGCTGGGTAACCACCGTGCTTGCCAGGCTTGCCGTGTTTGCCAGGAGGGTGCCATGCAGGGCCGCCTTGCCAGGGCTATGGAAAGAAAACACAACACACAAATTGAACCTAAAAATAGAGAACGCTCATCTTCTCCATGGAGGGTTGCAGATCAACCCAAGCTCTGGCCTTCTTGCTTTTCCCAAATGGACGGGTTGTTGTCAGTAAAATATAATGTGACAAGCCAAGTTAAGGGTATCCCACTTTGGGTTGCACTGCCATAAAGGGCTAAGAGACTTTCAACTAAGGAAGAGCTTTGCTCTCTCTAACCACAGCTTCAGAAGGGGTCAGATCTTTTTCTTTTGTATTTGTAAGAAGGCAATCATAATGATCGACATTTCAATGTCATTTTTTGCCTCTGGTAGAAAGATCCATTGAAGTAGTACTTTTAAGTAGTGCTGAGATGAAACTGGTTGTTTAGAACCAATCCACTAGGTACCTACATCCAGCGGAACAGGCATCGCGGTACAAGGGGCTGGAGCTGTACCTGCTTGTTTAACTATTAGACCTGTACCTTGTTCTGTTTCCCCCCTTCACCAAGGCAAGGCTAAACATTTGATCTGTTACTGTCTCTCTCCAAACACATATAAATGTTTTTTGTTGTTTTTTTCAACCTATAACATGATAGACCCATATGTATATATAGTAGCTACCTAAATCAGTCCAATACCAGGTACATGTGACACTAGCCCCGTCTAATCCAGTCCAATTAAAATTTTTATGTGTCACATAATAAATGATAAATTGGTTTGACAAAAAAATATTTTATATAATTATATATATAATATATATACTTCTTAAGTTAAAGAGAGGTTCATGCGTCTTTTCTTTTGCACCAAAAACTATGAAAGCACAAAACAGCTCCCTTTTTTGTTTTGTTCTTTAAATTTTTTTCACAGCAACGGTCTGACAAATAAATCTATTTTCATCATATTGCAAAATCATGTACATACATGCATATAGAGCATTTCTTAATAAAGTCTATAAAAAAAAATGGCAATTTTGGTTCGAAAAGATGCAAATTTGTCTCTCACATTTCAAACTATCTAAAGTAAACTAATGGCATATACATTTGATAAGCTATAATGAAAAATGACTTACTGCCATCTGGCCATGTGGAATCATTCCCTGCAGATAAAAAAAAAAAAAAAGAAAAATGTAATAATTGGTAAATTAACAACTCTTTCTATATAACATACCTAAATTGGCATTTCAATTTTCTAAGCTAACTAAGGGAATGCAAGGATTCACTGCTCTATTGATATTGAGTGCATAAGATAATAAAATAACCACATTGTCATTTTGTTTTTTGTTTGTTTTTGTCTCTGGGAACAAATCTGGAATTTCTTTGGCCTTTTCTATGTTTTCTCTAAAGCCAAGAATTGCTGAAAATGTAGAGTTCGATATTTCGTGTTTGTGACTGATTGTTTTGTTTTGCCACTTTTGTTCTAATCACAGACATGTAAAATATCCAATCTCATTCCAAACGGATTTTCCTTACCAATAGCACATCGGGCATATTTTTTTTCGATTAGGTTTTTAAAGAATGACAGCAGTTGCTAAATTAAGATTCCTCTTTATCTCCCTGTCATTCTGCCTCTGCCCCCCTCTCCCACTCTCTCCTCTCCCCCCCCCCCTCTCTCTCTATCTCTCTCTTTCTCAAGATCTAGATTTAGATCTAGACTAGTCTTCTTCATTTTACTTTTACCTCTCATTCACTCATTCAACACATCTCTCTCGATCTTTTTAATGACACCCCCCTCACCCAATTCTCTCTCTCTCTCTCTCTCTCTCTCTCTCTCTCTCTCTCTCTCTCAATGTTTTTAATGATCCCCTCCCTCTTTCTCATTAGCTCTTTCTCTCCATCTTTTTAATGACCTCCCCCACCTCTCTCTCTCTCTCTCTCTCTCTCTCTCTCTCTCTCTCTCTCTCCACTATCTCTATCTCTCTCATTAACTCTCTCACTCTCCCCTTTCAATTTCAAGGCAACCCATTGACCCCTCGTCCTAGATCTAGTAACCATAACAATGCGTGTGCGAGCCTGTACCACTGCAAACAATTTAGCATCGACTAAGTTTGTCCACCGAGCAGTCAGCCAGCCCGGTCTATGATCACATGCGCACAGACAGTGATGAGTGATGCAACAATGTTTGCTTGGCTTCGCACATTCAGTGTTGGAGACTGTGTTGGGCTAGGTCTTGATGGCACGCGCTGATCAGTGTGTACCGTAAAAAGTGATGCAACAATGTCTGCTTGGCTACACACATTAATTTTTAGTGTCACTGTTAGAGACTGCATGGGCCTAGGCACAGGTGGCTCACGATGATCAGCGTGTAAACGTAAGCCTAATGGTGACGCTGATTAGCAAGAGAGGGGTGACGGTGGGCTTTGTTAGTGGTAGATTTGATGACTCATGACTGGCAGGGGTACTGCATTGCATAAGGGAGGGAAAGGGTTGTCCGAATACGCTGATTTTTCGAGAAACTCTATTACCCAGCGGCATGAAGTTAGTCATTTCTTTTCGGTTTAGCGATAGTATGCTGGCCGACGATTTCGGTTTACCGTAGGTTTCATATAAGGAAAAAAGAAGGAAACCCGCAATTATTTCGATTTCTTTTCGGTTTAGCCGTTTTTTCGGTTCAGCCGTTTTTGGTTTAAGTGTGTTCCACTGTACATACATGCATATAGAGCATTTCTTAATAAAGTCTATAAAAAAAAATGGCAATTTTGGTTCGAAAAGATGCAAATTTGTCTCTCACATTTCAAACTATCTAAAGTAAACTAATGGCATATACATTTGATAAGCTATAATGAAAAATGACTTACTGCCATCTGGCCATGTGGAATCATTCCCTGCAGATAAAAAAAAAAAAAAAGAAAAATGTAATAATTGGTAAATTAACAACTCTTTCTATATAACATACCTAAATTGGCATTTCAATTTTCTAAGCTAACTAAGGGAATGCAAGGATTCACTGCTCTATTGATATTGAGTGCATAAGATAATAAAATAACCACTTATTCGAGACACAGTGCTAAGATCAGTTCTTTCTTAGTTTGAAATATAAATACATCCTAAACTTATTCCACAAGACAGTTTGTGGCATAAACGACGAGAATCAATATTTTACTCTACATGCAATGTTATTCGTGGAAAAATGTTAAACTTCTTGATTTACATCAACAGTGACCTTACACCAAATAAAATTTAACTCAAAAGATATTTCCCTTCTTTTTCCTAAAGTTACATGCCCTTAAAAGTACTATGGATATTGGAGTATCCATATTTTTCTGAATAAATTAAATAATTTCTTTATTAAATTTACACCATCTTGTAAGTTGAGCTGAGAACTAAGGTTATGAAATTTTAATCGTAGTACTTCAGGGAGCAAATATGAGAGTTATGCACACACAAAAAATCATAACGCTTATATTTTTTTAATAACCTTAGCTGAGTTTAAAATGTCGCAAGTAAAATAACAGTGAATCAAATTTTGAAACAAACATTCACGAATATATGTATCAATTGAGATTAAAATTAATAATGATTAAAAAAAAATGCTTGTTAGCCCATAGATTATGATTTATAAACCATATTATTCAGGTGCAAAGTTTCATATATTCAGTCTATATTCTTGAACAAAGATTGCACACACACAAAAAAGTTTGTTTTTTTAACTTTGCACGTACACACAAATTTTAATCACTCCCACTATAAAAATTATGATTAATATACCTTCCTGTGCTGCTTCTTCCACTTCTTTCTCATTTTCTTCTCATGCTTAGGCAAATGGCGCCACTCATCATCAGATGAATCACTGGAGGAGCTTGAAGAACTAGACTTCCCCATTCTGAATAACAGGACAGGTAGAAAAAATTATGTAATAGTTTATGCATTGTTGGAATACAAAATGAAAAAAGATCATCAGAGCAAAACACTGTCACTCATACTCAATACATAAATACAGTTTAATGCACAGACACAAGCATTACTGACTACAGTAAAATTTGGTAAAAACAAGATGTCTTATTTTTCTTAATAACTTTAGTAAGAACCAAGGTTCTTGTAATAATTCCTAAATTAAAACTCAAATGCAATTTTTGTTGTTGTAGCTGTCTTTCAGGCTTTTAGAATATAAAAGATCTTTCAAGTTACTGTAAGATGGAAAAAAAAATGGATCTTTCAGACTTTGACATGTAAGCATTGCTATCTTATAATCTACTCTAAGTTTTATAGGAAAACAATACAGTATTTTTTAAAGATGGTGCTGGCACTTTGAAATTTGTGTGCACGTTTTATAGCCCAGTGATTTTTAATTTTCTCACAAACTGACATCACATTGTGCAGTGCTCAGTAAAAGTAATGAGCATAAAAGAATGAAAATTAATTAACATCGAAGGAAGGGGAAAGAAGAGTGGCAACCACTGAGCATTATAGGAAATCAAAGAGTCAAATGGGACATTTAGTGTCTTTGTTTGGGAGTCGCAAAAAGAATCTTGGCAAGATGAACTGTTTTTATTGGTGTGACTGTACAGCATGTTTATTGGATTGTTGTGTGGTTAGATTGAGTGTAACTGCATACATGTGCTTTACAGTGTTGGAACATTACGATCAAAAAGGTCCGTTGATCATAGCTCTGTTACTTTCTGATCAATGAAAAGGGCTTCTTGGTTTCATGTCCTGCCGTCTGAGGGTAATCTCGAGGATCATAAAGATCAAGCCTGTAGACACCCCAAACTAGCTGCAATATGGGACCCATAAAAAAGGAAGATGTCATCCTATTGGAAAGAAACCAACGAGATGCAGCCTGCACTGAAGCAGGCAGTAGCAGTAGAGGTGACATGGGAGACCCTCCTAAACCTATTCGCCCTCCAATGCAACCAACTACAACCAGCTGTGATCTGAGCTAGAAACAGTCAATCTATGTGTCTGTAGATCTCTAATTCTACTTCTAGATCCTTTTGTTCTATACCTAGATCTAGATCTAGGCGCTTCTTGTCCAAAACTGTACGTAGGAAAATGGACAGTTTCCCAAGTGCTATGGCACATGAACTGATGAAGCTGTGGCTAACCCAAGAGTTGATGCTGACCCCAAGAGTACATTTTTTGTAAATCAAATACTTGGAAAGAGAGCCTAAGATGTAGACCTAGATCTAGATCCAGTGAACCAAAATAATTATGTTTGGTTAGAAGGGGTGGTTAGATAGCGACCGGTATTGCACGAACTTGGAATCTGATTTAGAATCTAGATCTTATATATGTAGTTTATAGAATCTAAATCTGTATCTTTCTAAATGCCATAATGATAAGTATACTATCGAGTACATTAATGTCTTAAAATCCAGTGGATGTAGACTTGTATTACAATACAAAGCCTCAACTTCAATGCACGAGCATTTGTTCTATGAAACTTATGATTTAATCACTTTCATTGTCGCCATTACCTGCTGGTTGATTAGCTGTTCTGTGTCCGTGTTCGTGTCGTCAGCACTAGTCGTTGATTTTGTTTATTTAGCGTCAAGGCGACTTCCGCCCTTGTTACTAATTTAAGGTATATTAGTCAAGGTCACGGCACACCTACAGTAAGGAAAAGGAAAAGGGGTACGCTTCTCATTTATTTTAGGGTTGTAATTTCCAAAAGGGCAAACTGGCTTAAGTGGTAGGGTGTAGTCTCTAAATAGGGACGTCCGCAGATCGAATCCCACGTTCTTTTTAGAGCGAGGGAGAGATCCTCTTCCCGGTTTCAACGTCTGCTAGGTTACTCTGGGTCCTATGAGGCGATTGAATGCGATCAGCACATGAATCTTTTAAACTGCTTTTCATTTGCATTTTTTTTTTTCAGAGAGATAAAGGAGTCACTGTTGCCACTAGTTTATGTATTAACGGCCATAGAACATCATGGGCACAAAAAACTGTTACTGTGCGTAGCCGAAAAAACAAACTCACCCACAACAAGAGTTTGTATTGCTTTTGATACGGGGAGTTTGCGTGGCGCGCTCACTCTATTTCTTCATTGAAATCTTGGCGGGTGAAAGATGTTCAGAATAAGTTTTTACTGAGTTTTATGGAAGGAAGTAGCCGTCTTAATCATCTTAAGGCATATAGGCCTACGTAAAATCATCCCCATAAAACCTCTCATTATTTTACACTCTCTGGTAATCCAAGACTGAACTAATTCTGTGTCTCAATGAAAACTAGGCTTTTTTGCGTGATAATGTAGTGCAACTCTTGGCTACTCCTCGAGTCCGCTCAATATCATTAAACATTATTATATTTTCTATTTTCATCGTGCAGTTTTTCCCCCCACTGAAACAAGGAAGCATTTATCTAAGACGCGTTTTTAATTGGGTTTTTTTTTGTCAAGGGTCTTTTACAATCTTACATTTTCCGTTTTGTTACTTAAGGAGTATGAAGACGTTTTCTTGCCAACATCGTAATCCCAAAGACTATAAATTTAGTGAGGCGTTTAACAAAAAGAGCTCGCTTTTGCTTTTGATACGTGGCGCTTGCGTGACGCGTACTCTCGCTCTGTTTAAAAAAAAATTTTTTTTATTGAAATTGTTCAGTTTTTACAAAGGTTCACCGTCTTATCTTGAGACATAATTATACGCAAAATCATCCCCATGAAACCTCTCACCATTTCACACTCTCTTGTATCCCGGACTAGAATAACCGTAATGAAAACTTGTGAAAACTTAAAGTGATATAAAAATGGCTTTTTTGTTCGATGAAAACTATACACTTTTGCGTGATCCTAATGCGACTCTTGGATAACCATTGAGTCGGCTTTAACTTATCTCTCTTTGCAACAAAATTAATTTTCACGAGTCAACCGAGGCTATCTGAAACTCCTCGGAGTCAACTCGTCGGACAGGTCTACGTACACAGCTATGACGTCACGTTGAGTTGTGAATATAAGCCACAGAAATCTAAATACATTTGTAAGCTAGAAGGAACATTCCCATCATTTCGCCATGATACTGTTGTCGCTGCTTGACATAAATTCTAAATCTTTTTTAAAACAAACAAAACAAAACAAACAAGCAAACAAACAATAATAAAATAATTGATAATTTTTCTACAAACCCCGGGCTTTTTGCTGAGATGTCTGGGTTTTGTTTTTACCTGGAATCAATTTAAATTTGAAGTGCTGAATGCAAGCACAGACAGTGTTTTGTTTCTCTGCGTTACACAACTAACAATGGTTGTAACCTGCTATGTTTACGGGTGCAACAACACGAAAATCAAAGGATCTCCTTTGTCCTTCTATAAGTGTGTGTTGTTTTGTTGTTTCTTCCTTACTACATTTGTTGTATATTTTTCCTCTGTTTTATTTTTGTTTTGTTTCAAAACACTATTAAAACGAGATCTGCTTATGCTGTTAACCATCACCGCCCACACACCCACTCTTTTTTTTAATGTTTATTTCGTTGGTCTCCTATGGTAAACCACTTCAAAAAACCCCTATATTTTTTAGCGGTGGGAAATTAATTTTAATTTACATGTAAATAATATTGAACTAATACATACCGGTATGGTAAAAATACTACTAAGCGGATGGGAGGGACCACACGGATGCTGTATTGTCGATTTGTATTTATTGTTTATTGCGGCTGTTTTTGTTGTTGTTGATGGTGGTATTGTTTTTTTTTTACTTTTTGGGTTCTTTTTTTTTGTTAATTGGTTCCTTTATTGTCAAATACGACATACGCTTACAAAAACAGTGCTGTTAGTACACCAAAGGATATCAACTTGGAGCAGTTCAAGGATAAAGAGAGATGCATTAAAAAAAACAACAACAACAATCCACGTTAGTTTTTTTCTCTGACATTTTCATTTTTAAGTTTCAACTATTTCTACTGCGCTGATTTGTTTATTTTATTTATTTGAAAGAGTTGGTTATTATTGTAAGAATACTTTAAAAATACTATTCAATGTTTAATTTTAATAGGAATCTGATGTTGCATATGGCATACTGCTTTTCTGGTACAAGTTTTATTAAGTTCAATAACTAAAATCTGGATCGCCCATAGTAACATAATAATAATAATAATAATTATTATTATTATTATTATGCGTGCGCTTTTCTCTAGCTAAACTATCTCCTAAGTCGGTAGTGTGTGCTAGGCGGCAGTTACGCGTCACAGTGTGTGGCCTGGGGGCTGAGGGAGAGCGAGTGCAAGAGCATGTGAGACCAACACTGTGCGACGTCAGCCAAGACTCTACTTTCATCCCACGGCAGTGCCACACTGCCAGTCTGCCACTGCCACTCACCGGGTGTGACTCTGTCATTCACTAAACTATACTAGATAGGCCTACAGGTGCCTAAGAACAGGTGTAGTTTTTGCTGTTCGCACTGAACGATCAGGATTCAGAGAAGATTTTTAGGACTATCTAGATCTAGATCTAGGTTTCAATTTTATTTCTAGATCTAGTCGATCAACAGACAGATCAAGATCTAGATTAATAGATCTAAGCCTAGGCTAGATCTACACCTAATCTGTATTTCTAGATAAAGGAGCGCTTCTATGAAAATGAAGTGTCCCAATAAAAGCACAGAATAATAGAAAATAATATTATTATTTATATTGATAAATCTAGACGTACCGATAGATCTATAGATCTAGATTTAGGCACTCCTTGAGTTTTGTGGTCCCTAGCCTGTGGGCCGACGGGATTCGATTATGCCGGAATTCGATTATCACAAAACTCAAGGAGTGCCTAGATTTAGATCTAGAACTTCTAGGTTAATTGTTGTTTTCAATTAAGTTCTAAGATCAACATTTAATGAAAACTCGACCCTCATATAGATCTAGATCTATCTCAATCTCAAAGAATGGAGGAATCAGATGTTGTTATAGAACAAGGCACCCACACAATGAGGTATGTGAATATAGGTCTAAATGGGCAAGATCAAAGGGTTTAAATTTGATGATTGTAATTCAAATATTAATTTTATTTTCCCAGAAATCTCAATCAGCAAACAAGATAAAACGTTGCCCTATTAACATCTTTGAGTTACTATGTAGGCCTATGTATGTTCTAGATCTAGAATCAAGTATGATATTGAAAATACAAGAGTGCACAGTCAGTGTTTCTATATATTTTTTTATGGAATACACACTCCATAAGTTGTTAAATGTCCAACACACTATTTAAATCAATTCTTTGGTACCTGCCTTTGGATACAGGGAAGGGGAAGCTCCATCCAAGTGTAATGTTTCCTAGGTCTGAAGAAAGATTATTTGCAGTGTTAAATAGAACAATCACCACACATGTCCATCAGAAATGCTTTATAAAATAAATATAGTGTGTGAAGCAAAATTTGGACAAACATATAGGCCTACATTAAACCTCTTGTGAGTTTAACTTCAGCCTTAGATTTAAAAGACTTTCAAATCAGTAATAATAATAATAATAATAATAATTTATAATAATAATAATGATAAAGTAATAGCAATAATAATTTTTAGTAAAATAATATTAGAAATAATAAAAAGCATTGGTGCTTCAAAACAAACAAAAAAAAAAACAACTCAAAGGGCTGCATCTATGTAGTCAAAAGCCCACTCATTCTGTCACAGTCAAGCATACAATTTCACCACTCCCACACCATAGAGACACATTAAAGTTTAAGTTCAAACCTTCAAGGGTTGACCATGGTGGCCAATGCACACTTGTAACTCTGTACACTTGAGATACAGTAAACTCTACTGACTTTGGTTATATGATTTTCAAAACAACTTGAGTGCTCAGGTAGGCCTGCATTTTTTGAAATGATATACCCATAGAGCATTTAACTGTTGACAAATTAAACCCCAATAAAATGTTCTGAAAGTGGCAGAGTCGAAAATGATTTGAACCAGTACATGAAAATGGACAGTCATTCAGTATTGACAGCCCTACGCACTCAAGTGGTTGTAACGTAAACTGTTTGTCATAGATTTACATTCTTTAGAGTTGGAAGCATCACATGGATTATGGAAAAGGGTGTTCTACTTGTAGTAGAGTTAAACTAGAGTTTTAAACCAGTTGTTTCAGATTCAAAAGATCCTAATGATTAATTTACAATTTGGTAAAACCAGATAAATCTAAAGGAAATTTGCAAGCAGGATATCCAGCTAACCTAGAAGTATAGAGTTTCTTTTTTTGAGATCAATTTCTTAAATATAAATCAAATTTCTTATTTGAAAATGAAATTGACAATCTTAGAAAATGAAAACAAAATCTTTCAGTATATGTGTTGATGTTAATTATTCATGGAAAAAATCTGAGACATTATTTTAGAAATCATAAGACGAAGAATTTAAATCCATATCGAACAGGTATTTTAAAAAATTTATTTTCTTTGTTGCTTGAAAAATTAGTTAAGGTACGAAACCATTTTTAAGTTTTCTTGCTTGGAATTAGAAGGAAAATAAAACCATTTACAAGTGGTGCAGACCAAAATTAAGTAAAAACACTGTCATGTTCTTTTCTTTATCAAATATAAATTAGTTTCAAAACTTTGGAAAGTGTGTTCATTTAAATTGTTTAGGAAATATGCAATAGGTCAACTGTTCTTTTTATCTTAATTAATACATTTATAGTGCATTTTACCATCATTATTACATGTACTATACTTAATCACATTTTTGAAACTTTTTATGTAATGCGCAATCACTTGTCCAGATTGATAAGGAATGTATGCTAAGTTCTTAAATTTTTTTTTTTTTTAAATTAATGTGTACTACTTAGATACAACTATGTTTAAGTAAACCTTTTGCTAATTGTGTTGCTGCATGTATATTTGTATAACTGTTTATATGTATTCATCTTGCAAAGCCTGTGCTTGACAAAATAATTTTCGATATGTATGTTCTTAAAAATATATAAAGCTGAATAAACATTGAAATTGAAATTGAAATCAACTTTGTAAATTTATATATATATTGGCTGAATAAACATTGAAATTGAAATTGAAATCAACTCACAAAAAAAAAATGAATACCAAACATTTCTGGAATATTTAATAAACTGTAAATGTGGGAAACCTTGCTACATTAATTGTATTTTATTTTAATACACATTTCAGTGCAAAGCCAAGATGGCATGTGCTAGTTGGAGACTTTGCCAACATGTTAAAAGCCTTCATTGGAGCCAACTATCTATCTATTGCGTATGCCTTCAAACAAAGTGGACTTGTGGTAAGAGCATTTTGATTCATTAAAACAATTAATGCATATTTGTATTGTCCTACCTTGAGATAACGGCCATTTCTTGCGACACATGTGTTTCGAGCGGTATATATGATTTATAACGTGGAGAATAGAGCTCTCGATTTTCAAAAAATAACCCATACCTAAGAATAGCATACTCCGATGTGGCAAAATGATTTGTCTAGGAGGGGCGGGGGTGTAGATAGGATTACTTCTATTCAGTGGACCATGGTTCGATTCCTATATTGGGCATGTCTACCCTTACTGATTGGGTCATGTTGTTATAATCTGAGTAGCTAAATCCTGGATATCTTACTTCAGATCCTGTTAAAGATCCTTTAGAAGTTAAAGTAGGAGAGGCTTTTGCCTTCCTCATCCAAGGATAACAAAGCTCCTCCATGTCTGATGGTCCACTGTACCCCAGCTACAAGTGTTTTTCTTTTGAATTTCACAAAGTGGTTGTTTTGGAGATGTAATTTAGCATTTCTATCTCCATCTTAGGGTTGGGAAAGGGGGGGGGGGTGTTAATAAAAGTGTTTGGCTTCTATTTTTTTATTATTTGGCAGGTACCAGGCAAAAATTTTTGTTGGATTTCATCCTATATTGGTTGGGTCAGTTTCATTGTAATATGACCAGCTCATACAAAAGTCCTGTTATACCCACTCTGTGCGACAGCATATGATATTGTCAGACATTTATTTTGGAAGCCATCCACTGTTATGGCCTATTTGTTTTGCCTAGATGTTAAATAACCAGTTAACCAATAGATCTCTCTGTCTGTCAACAACAGCAACAACGAAAAGAAAAACCTTTTCCTACAACAACAACAACAACAACAACAACAACAACAACAAAAAGAAAAAACCTTTTCCTACAACTACAACGAAAATAAAACAGCTATACTCAACATGATCATCGATTAATATTAGTTCAAAGAATCGTGTATTATATTATATAATAGACAAACAGAAAGTTTCAAACAATTGAGACAAAGGGAATGCCTGGTACTTAGGAGTTGATTTATTAACTTCAGGCTGTTCCTCTTTGATGGAACACATTTTTTAGAGTCAAAGGAGGGATGTTAAGTGGTCTCGAGCTGATGACTCATTTTAAAGTATAAATATTATTCTCGTGCGCCTTATAAAGTGGAACAGTTTCGAGTTGTTGCAATCAAGTGTTTAATAGTCCTACTAGCATATCCAGCTCCATTTTGTTTTTTCTTCTGGTGATTGTTGATGTCAGCAAGTGTTGAGAAATAGGTCACACAATAACAATATGGTAATAGTGAATCCAAGTACATGTAATATCCTTTGCTACACTATCCTTAAGTACCTAAGTACCGTACTCTGTAATTGTGGTACACCCCCCTTTTTCCCCAAAAGAGAAAAAACCAGGATTTTTGTTGTTCTCGTTAACAATACGAATGATTCGTAGTGTAATAAAACTGTACTCTTATTTTGTTTTCTTTTCATTGAGTAGATTACACCTCCACCTTTAGCCTTTCTCTATGATCTGTTCTTGAGCCCTTATGCATATTATGGGGAAATGAGCTTTTGTCTTCTCAACGTTCTTCGCACTACAACTATGCTGTTTCGCGGCCTGACCTCCACACTAACATTTAACATTTATAAGTGCTACCACACAGAGGCAGAGCGGGGATAGCAGGCAGTGCTTCTCTCACTCTCAGCCGATCTCATTTTGCTGACATCAACCAAACCAGTAGATAAGATTTCGGTCTGAGCGGGATTCGAACCCGGCGCACTTTATGCACTGAGCTGTCGACGTCTTCCCGAAAAATCACATAATTTATGTTATATTTATATACACGCCTTCATTATTCATGCACGAGGGCATGTGGCGCTGAAAGCTCGTGCTCCATTTCAAATTAGCCGCAAATATTCCATCTAAGATAATTAAAGTCATCGTGTCTCGGCTCACGAGCGAAACTTTCCAACGACCTTTTGGTCGTCCCGTGGTCTTATCAGGCGCCCAGTAAAGTGTGTCAAATATGAGTGACAGAATGATATGTAAGGATAACGAGTAAAGATCATCGCAGTGAAAGCCGTTTCTAATTTCTGACATCATTCCTATGCTATAAATTGTGACTTCAATGCGTGTAATTAAAATTAGCGCTGTTGTCCAGTAGCTCAACTACATGATTTTTACATATGGTAACTGAGGGGTTAGATCGCCCGCCCTGTTATCACCATACTGTGATGTAAATTGTCAGGCATTAGTCTCGGGATCCGCCCGCGACATGGTGTAGGTGCTGACGCAGGACTTTTGAGAATTTAACGAACCACAGTCCTTCGATGGGTTTTTAATCCGAATATCTGTCGGGTATGCAAGTCTTTTCGGTTTATCTTTGTCTGGCGGTAGAGGAAACTAGTTTGGATATTCATGTTCTTGTAGACTGAGATCTCCGCTTTATTTACGGGGTGTGTATCAAACAAGTTAAACTTTGACATTAACGTAATAAAAAAAGAATAGTCAAGTTGCACATCTATCCCAGCGAACATAATTAATTATAAACACGAATCCAAATTTATTCTTGTTGATCTTGTTTCACCTTCTTTATGAAAATTGCTCACTTTTCTCCATTGGTAAGTTCTTTATCTTGAAAGTTTCCCCTGAGTCATAAATAGAGAACAATACACGAGATCCGATTGGAGCAATCACGGATCTCTTATTGTGGAGGGAGGGGGAGGGGTTCGTTCTGGCGCAAGTGGCAGTGCGTTGGTCGTCCAATCGAGAGGTCCCTGATTCGAAGCCCTGGTAAAAATGTATTTGTCCAATTTCGTCCCCTACTAGTTGGGTCGGTGTCAGTATAACGTGACCGACTGAGACAAAATCTTGGTACCCCGCACTATCTCTGTGTGACAGCACGTAAAATTGTCAGACGTTAGTCTTTGGTCCACAGTATAGCCTAAAACGAGCTTACGTTGGACGCTAAGCAACAAGAAAACTCTTTGAGTCTAACGTCTCCAGTATACTCATGGAGCGACATGATTTTTATACCGCGACAGGACCTCAAAGCGGGATATCCAGAACTTGACCAATCACATGATACTGGCACAGATCTGACCAATTTGGAATAAGGTGGTTCAGATAGGGGATCGAACCTGCACAAAATTTTATTATACTTCGGTTGCTCTATCGTTGCACCTCCTCACAGTCCTGCTCAAAGCAAATGATCTTTGATTGGAGGAAATGAATCTTTCTACTAGTTTAACGTTTCCTAGTTTCTCAAGGCGACTGAGTCATGGTATCCCCGCTCTGTCTCGTGTGTGGCAGCACATAAAATTGTCAGACGTCCGTCTTGGGGCCCGTCCACAATATAGCCTATATAGTGCTGCTGTTGGACGTTAAACCAACCCAACCAACCTGGTCCACAGAGTGCGATACACGTGACTTGACCAGTCACAATGTACTGACACCCACCCAACCAGTAGCGACTCCGCCCCAAATACACGCACATTAGAAAAGTTTGCCCCGTTAAATGAACAGTTGGGTTCGGGCTAGTGATTGGATGACAATTTTAGTGGATTTAGATTTATTATTGACCTATTTCTGTGGAAATGCTTGTCGTCTCTCAGCACATTACCACATTGTCACGCGGTGAAAGCGTTTGTATTTTTCTATTTGTTGCTCGACGAGTTAGTTAGTAATTTCATAAGGTAGGGTGAATGTCCAGACATGTGTAGCTATTATATTTGATTAGACTGGAACACCTGGTGATCTGTTTTGGGTCAGTGACAGCATAGTGTGACCGCCTTAGACAGAACGCCATGAGATACGTCGGAACATTTGAAGGGCGTAACATTTAAATCATAGAACAATAGATTGTCTCTACGTGGCAGCACATACATTGTCAGACGTTTATTTTGGGGGTCTGTCCCGCGATATTGCCTAGTTGTTAGGATGGACGTGAAGAGTCTAACCAACCAATCCAATCCAATCCAAATAGTCCGACCCTGACTAACTTGTCATACGTGAGTGATGTCATTGGTTCCAGAAAAACCTGTCGCTCGTAAAAAAAAGTGGCGGGGGAAGGGGCGGCGTATTGACTTAAGCCTAAGTGGTAGAGCGTTGTGCGTCTATTTTGTAGGTACCGGTTCGATCCCGTGATCGGGCAAATTTATTTGTCGGATTTCCGTTTAGGTTGAACGAGTGAGTGCCAGAATATTGTGCGAGTGAATATGGCAGTAGTCCTGCTGAGTGGTATTCATGCTCTGGCTCTGTTTGGCAGCGGGGAAACTAAGAGACATTGAACTAACAAAGAGCCTCTCGCTTACAAAGAACACACGCTGCTTCCACACAGTAGCCAACTCCACGAGCTACGTTGGAAAATTTGAAGGACGTAACAATTAAATCACAGAACAATAGCTAATATTTGGGTGGTCATACTCTGTCTGTGACCTATTTTTTTTTAGCACAATATGGTTTACTGTCCTTCCTCGGGTCTTGCACTACGAAAACCGTCTTGGCCATGACGAGTACTGGGCTATGGGGTCAAATAATTAGGATGCCCGTATATTCACCTGGTCAGCGCTAGATATACATGTATATACATACTTATCTGATGAAACGCCGAGACAATGCATTAACTTTTCCCTCGACGGAAAAATTTTCGCTTGACCTTGGCTTTTCAGGTAGTGTCCATCACGTAAATTAATTATAGTCGGGCCGTTTCAATATTTGTTTAGTAATAATAATAATAATAATAATAATAATAATAATAATAATAATAATA
>RQTK01000013.1:1058938-1115692 GCA_003991915.1 Elysia chlorotica
CTACTACTACTACTACTACTACTACTACTACTACTACTACTACTACTACTACTACTTCTACTACTACGACGACGACGACGGCTACTACGACTACGACTAAAACTGCTGCTGCTACTACTGCTGCTGCTGCTAACAATAATGAAAATGATAATAATAATAATGTTAATAATGATGATAATAAAAGAAACCTTTCTGAACTTACTAAATGCAAGTCTTACATAGGGAAATGAACTTCTCACAGCTGCATGATATCTAAAATTAAAAATTTTGACAGTGCGGTTTTCCAAAAAAGAATTTAAAACTCCGAATGTTCTAAACTTGCTAAAAATCAAACCTTACAGTTAAAGAGGGAAATGAACTGCCCGCAGCTGCATGTTATCTTTATGGTCTAAAATTCAAAATTATCACCGTATATATAAGATTTAAAAAAATTGAATTTAAACTTTATTATAATAACAACAATGATAGCTTTTAGCTAAAGAGTCAAATTTTATGATATTGGAAAGAGCAGGTATGCCTCAGGTTGTGACCGCACACGGCACATGCCAGTAATCATCCATCCAGTCAGATCTCTTATATGTGGCGATGAATGAGCACCAAGGAGAAAATAAAGAAATGAAACTTGCAGGGATAAAACTACGTGCCAATTGCAAATGTTTGCAGGAAGAGGTTATTTACCAAGCAACAGTGCAACTGAAAGACAACAATAAAATTGAGATATGTATATTGGACTCACACAAAACCAGTTTAAAATAGGTTTAACCAACATAAATGTAATTTTAAATTAGAAAAGAATAGAGTAGAGACAACACTTAGTGAGCATGTATGGAAGTTAAAAGACAACAATATAAATTACAATATCTCTTGGATTATACTGGCAAAACTCATCGTCATAAAAAAATGCGCACTGTGTTTAAGCGAATAGTATTTAATGTTAGCAACAACAAAAAACACAACCCAAAAGAACAAAAATTAAAACAGCACCCCTCCACCAAAGGTATAGTCTGTCTTTTTTGTTGTTGTGGAAAAAAAAAAGAATAGAAAAAATATCATGACTATGAAACTAAAGGCAACAGATTCTTAATTATTATCTTTTATTTCTTTGATACCTTAAAAAAAATGTTATGTAGGATAAGGCTATTGGGTTTAATAAGCACAGGTGAAAATACCAATGTCTGGCATTTTCTCTCTAGTATCACACATGAAGTGAAAGTGAGGATACTAAGACTCTGTTCCAGCGGCTCACATTATTCTGACATCGACCCAAGCAATAGGGGATGAAGTGTGACAAAATAATTGGCCTAATGGTGGAAGCAACCAAGGAATTGCGGAATAGAAGCCCAACCTCTACCTCTTAAGCCATCTTTTTTTTCTCTCCTTAGTACGTATATGCACAAACACATGACTACCCCTCAACAATTACTCACAAAATATTAACTTTATCACTTAAAACAAATAATACAATGCTGAAGGTAGGCTTCTCTTATAATTAAAACAGATTTGTTAAGGAAGGGCGTACTTATTTGACTCATCATAATATAAAGTTATATAAATGAAAATTTTGTCAATTAACTTTGGACTGAAACGGTTAAATCACCACTGTTATTCATTACAATGAACAAATATCTATAATCTTTTCAGCAAAAGAAATTTTGTACAGTGCTAACTCTTTGACTAAATAGTAAAATTAATGTGTTTTATTTTCTACTGCAAAATCCAATTTCCTTATGCGTTATCTCAATGCTGTTTTGATTTCCAGTCTCAAAAGGAGTTCTGAAAAAGTCTGTCATTTAGGAGACATTAAATAATAAGGATACCAAGCCAATTTTGTAGAATTGAAATCCTTTTTTTTTTTAATTTTCTTTTAATCCTTGTGATCATTAGTAATCATGAATTCATAAAAGACAGTGCATCTTATAGACATTATTTGCAGGAATTCATCAAGCCTCCCCATAAGAGTTTGAACAGATTTTTAAATAGATAAGTAAAGTAAAGAATCATTCTAGTTCCCATTTTAGTTATTCTTATGCTGGACCATCGCTATTCTAGTGATTATTTAAGCATTTTTGTCCCCCACAGCTTGGCCTTTGCTGTCTGATTGCCATAGCATCGATGACTGACCACTGCTGCCACCTGATAGTCAAGTGCAAGTACTACGCCATTGATCGGATGCTAAACAGGAAGTGTGGGAGGCAGTTCATCCCGGTCAAACAGGAAGAAGATGATGACGACGACTGGGACAGTGATGACAGCAGTGAGAACCATGGGGTTAAAGTGTCAGAGCACTACAAAAAACTACAGCGGAATTTCACCTATGGAGATGTTGGAAAAGCAGCATTTGGAAGAGCTGGCTTATTCATCGTAAATGCTTGCCTAGTGTTTACCCAGTTTGGATTCTGTGTATCTTATTTTATATTTGTAGGGAACACTATACATTCCCTTTTCCCTTTCACGAACCCAAACGCCACGTACAGCTTTTTTGATTTACACAATGCAACCCATTTGTCTCCAAACACCACTTCAGCAACACCTTCTAGTCCATCATTAGATACATTGATGCTTGAAGCAGCAAGGGAGAGAGGGAGCAACACTGGTCTCAATAGCACTGCAGCTCTGATGAGTGGAGACGTTTCATACCTTTTCACTGATGCAGACATGAATAAAAATACAGAAGAGGATTCTCTTCAATGGTTTAATATGACCACCGCAGCTGTCTCAACAGGCCCGGACCTACGATTATTGGTACTATCTCCTTTACCCATATTCATGGCCTTTGCTTTCCTGAGAGATGTACGACATCTGTCTGCAGTAAGCGTTGGTGCTGATTTTGCCATTTTTATTGGATGTGCAGTGACATTAGCCTACATCACAATTGGTAAGCTGAAAGAAAACTTTTTGCCTCTAATGTAACTACCTTTATGCATGGTTTCATAGGCAAACGAAAGATGTGTTCATACCTTAGAAAATAGAGACACTAATTTTCTGATTTGGTCTGTGTTTTTGATAATATTTCTCAATTTGAAAATGAGTTAAAGGTTGCAGGTATAAGTTATCATGATAACAGAAGTATTTTAGATTTCTTAGAACTCTGCTTGGTCATAGGCGACAGCATTTATCTTCCAGTTGTCATATCCGGCAGAAAGAATTCATTTTTAGGGGGTCATTAAACTTAAAACTTTAATCAGAGGATTTTCTTGAAAAAAAAACCCCAACAATGGTTCCAAAAAATGTTAAAGAAATCATAATGCTGTTTTCTTTAACGTTCACAATGAGGCATGGGGGATATATAGAGTGTGCTTTTTGTTAAGAGTTATTAGCTGTGCGCTGAAGAATCTTGTAAAATATTTCTTATACTAAATTTATGTCTTTCATTATGGCAGGGTTTGAAACATCACCTGATTGGAAAGAGTTTGACTGGAGGAAAGTTCCAGTCTTTTTTGGAATGGTTACCTCTGCCTTTGAGGGCATTGGCACTGTAAGTTGATTTAAGTGAAGTGGATATCAGGTTGAGGGATTTGTTTTTCTTAGTCCAAGTTGATGTTTTTATTATCTTTATTTGTATGGCAAATATAAGGGATAACTGGCAATGGCTTTTCTGTATTTGAAAAAAATGTGCTGTCTGTAAACGACCTTCTGTGTAGATTGTGATATTATAAGAAATCTTGAAACCCTGGTAGAACTTAAAAGTGTTAATGTTATGGTAAACTAATTACTATGACAATGATAAAAAAAATGAAATCCAACCAAAATCAAAAAAAAACAAAAAAAAACTAACAACCATTAATTATACCCCATCCCAAAAAACAACAAAAAAAAACAAAAAAACAAAAAAAAAACAAAAAACCCCAGAAAAAAAGACATCAACCAAGCAGAACTCTGTAGCATTTTACTAAAGCCAGACTATTTTCGTTAAAATAACAGACTTCTACATTTTTTTTTGAAAAAAAAACAATCTGTGTCTTTATCCCAAGTTTACTATGATTAAAGCTAAAATAAAATGCAATGTATTGTAATTGTTATTTGTTTTGTGTTGATGAGATTTACCAATTTATATATTGAATTGTAGCTTAATTTCTACTTTAACCAGATTATTCCTATTGAGTCAAGCATGGAAGGAAATCGACACAACTACTCAAAATTTCTTCATGGCGCTATATTCATACTTGCAGCAGTTTTGAGTGTGTTTGGTGTTGTGGGATACTTGCGCTATGGGGATGAAACTGCTCAGATGCTGAATGGAAATATTCCAGCCCATTCTTACACTGGAATGAGTCTAAATATGCTGCTGTGCATTGGTGTCGTTCTTACATTTCCCCTGCAAATCTTTCCTGTGATAGAGATAGTCGAAATATACTTGTTTGGGCATGGTGAGAACTTTTTTTGATAAATATTCTTTTTTATTTTAAATCCCAATAGTTATATTTTGAATGTAATGATAAGGATAATTTTTTACTTCTTGAGGCTGTATTTGAAACCGAGCACATGTTGAAACTATATGGACTGGGTGAAAAAAAAAAAACAACCACCAAGTGACAATGTGGTCATACTCTGTCTGTGACCTATTTTTTTTTTAGCACAATATGGTTTACTGTCCTTCCTCGGGTCTTGCACTACGAAAACCGTCTTGGCCTTGACGATAGTACTGGGCTATGGGGTCAAATAATTAGGATGCCCGTATATTCACCTGGTCAGCGCTAGATATATATACATACTTATCTGATGAAACGCCGAGACAATGCATTAACTTTTCCCTCGACGGAAAAATTTTCGCTTGACCTTGGCTTTTCAGGTAGTGTCCATCACGTAAATTAATTATAGTCGGGCCGTTTCAATATTTGTTTAGTAATAATAATAATAATAATAATAATAAAAGTTAGGTTAAAAAAAGTTCTTGCTTTTACAATCGATACATGGGTGTTTTACTTTTGTATCTGGTTAATTTTGAAGTTAAATTTTGAAAAAAAAAAAAAAGCCGCTTCAAAAGTAGAAGTACTATCTTTCTTGATTTGGAGTCTTGTATTATAATAAAAAAAATTTTGAACAAGGAATGGAAGAATTAGAATTTGTTTTCTCTAATAAAGAAAGTGTGTAACTGTAATTCATTTCTTGCCTACTTAAACGAAAATATTGAAATATTTCAATAACTGATTTTGCCAATACATGTACTTACCTATCAATCCTTACATTATCAGAATTTCAGGTTTGCCTTTTTTTTCCTCTTACATGTACACGAAATTTTAAAAGTTAAAATATTAATAATGAATTGAAGGAACTTTCAAATCTAGTTTTATCTATATCATTTGTTTACTTTGTCATTAATAAAGTAATTGAGAGTAGGCTTTTATAATTATTTTCTCCTTGGTTTAAACTGGTGTGTTGGTTAGGGAGAGTCAGGGATAGGTAAGCACAGTGAATTTTTAGCTTAGTTATTATATGTTACCTCTCCTCTCATAAAACATGACCTATATAGTGATCAGTAAAACCTATTGAGTAGAGAAGAAATGCTATAAGTAGAAAGTCCTTTGATGTCTTCTTATGCAATGAAAAGTTTTAATAAAAATTTATGTATTTTAATTTTTTTTTTTTAATGTGTTTAATGGAGAATGTCATTTTACTGACTTTACTCTCTACTTTTCACTGTAGCTATAAAAAGCGCACTACTATTCACTACTATTCACTGTAGCTATTAAAAGCGCACAGGATATATCTATAGAGAATCAATTCATCATAACTTGTGCTTTTATTCTCACATTTTTCTTTATTTTTATTTTTTTTAATATAAATTTGCTCCAATTACCATTTATTCTTATGAAATTTAAACAAAAATCATTTCTTCCTGAAAAATCTACAGGGCGAATATTTGGCCCAAAGGAACCAGAATCAATCAATGAGAGGGATGGAGAGTCCGCAGATTTAAGGGAGTCAGATGAGACAGCTCTTCTACCAAAGGAAAAGGGTGAACATATGGCAGCTCCTTTAGTTACAGCTATTTCTTCAGAGGTGAATTTAGTTATTGTAAGCGGTGCACAACAAATACATGCTCATTTTTCTTCTGCTTTTCCCCATACCCTTTGAAGGAAACATTGTTTAACCAAGAGTTCAGGTCCTGATTCTTCTTGGCATTGGTATTGTGAGTTAAGTTGCCATTACTATCGGATCCTTGCCACACTTTACTTATGCAGTGATTTAAGAGCCTGAGCTACCCATTTCGAGCTGGGGTGACACAGGGCCTGATAAAAAAAAGCGTTACTCGGGGGTTCAAACCCAGCACCTCAAAGATAGCCCACACAATAACAAAATTATGCCACTAGCGACCCCCCCCCCTCCTAGATGTCATTACTGCACTTTGAACACTGATTGAAAAAGATTTCCTCTCAAAAGCATATTGCTTGTGTATTTCTAACCTTATCGTTGCCATCACTTTAAAACGTTGTGTGGGACCACCAGGAAGCATTGGGTAGGAGATCTTGTAGAAGATGCTAAGTTGGGAAAGATGAATAATCTTTCATGCTAGATAAATCTGATTCGTAATTTTGCAATAGAGTGACCATCTTCCCAGCTCTAGGCAGAATTAAAATACCAATTTTTAAAATGTTATTATGGATAATTAAATTAAATTTCAATTTTAGTTTAAGGATTCGGAACTCTATCTTAAAGAGTAAAAAAAAAATGGAAGAAGAGTTCTATTTTTAGGCAATAGAATTTGGGATTCAATGCCTTTCCAACATTGGTACTTTAATATTAAAATCACTCATAATCTAGATCTGAAGACAATTTTATAAAAATTATGCCCTGTTGGACTAAGTTTGACTAATGGATAATTTAAGCTTTAAGATGGTATAGATATGTGAAAAATATCCATACCATGTCAAATATAATGATATATTAAAGATGAGACTCATTGTCCATTTATTTTTGTTTGCTTAAGATGTAGCAGGAAAAGGTGATGAAGCAAGAATGAAAGAAAGAAGTATTTTATACCATTAAAAGAAAATATAAAGAGGCATATTATATTTTGAAAATTTGAATTAAACATGATGGGCATAGCTCTTCATGCCATCAGTATTTCTTTATTTTCAGGTTGCTGCTTGGAAAAGGAATATCTTGCGCATGCTTCTGGTTCTGACAGCAGCTGGTCTGGCGATCCTGTTGCGAGATTTTTTTGCATATGTCGGAGCTCTAACCGGTATGCCCTTTTAAAAAAAATTGTATTTAGTCGAACAAAAAAAAGTGCAGTTTACTATTCTTTGAATGTTGTTCTTTTACAATGGAAGATTATAGGTCTATCCATTAAGTTAATCTGTTGCATGTGATGTGTCAAAAGAAATGATGAGTCAACAAATGTTGGCATGACATATACAGTTGTTCTATCATGCTGCTTTCCTTACTCAGAATTTAATTCGTTAAGAATTACTAGAATTATAAAAAAAAAATTTTATGATTGCAGCTCACATACTGAAAAATATCTGATGTTTGACAAATTCTAAACATTGCCAACATTTGTGGACTTTGCTTTACACACGTTCATTTTCTATAAATTTAGTATTGTTTGTTCTCTAGAACAATTTTGTCTTTTCCACAGGCGCGATCGGAAGCTCTCTACTGGCATACATTCTTCCTTGTCTTTTCCATTTGAAATTCCGATGGCATGAATGTGGGTATGCCACTAGGATCAAAGACATATTCATAATTGTTTTTGGTATATTGGCAAGTATTGTAAGCTTGTATATTACCATCAGTGAAATTGCTTCAAAATTTAAATGATGTTTTTGTTGCATTTTTGGATCTTGTTACTTATTCTTGTGCAACTCAATCTACCATTCTTTCAATGTTAACTGTACAAATTATTAATGGGATTGCTTTGTTTCAATTTTGTCTAATTTTAAAGTGCAAGTCAGGGTTCTATATTACCTATTTACAAGACAAAATTTGGATCGATTAATTATACTTTATTCATGAATTTTTTAACAATGGCTGGTTTGGATTAATTGAAAATCAAATAGTAAATTTGAAATCTTCCTTCCCTTGCTTAACTTTTGTTATTAATATAAATGAAGAATTGTAAACCTGAGTCAAACTGGTGGAGTTTGAAGTTTGTAAAGAATGTATCGTATGTAGATAATTATGAAGTATCCAGTAGCATTGTTTCATAAAAAATAGCAAGGCACAGTGATACGAGCATGTCAATTAGTTAAACTGAGCTTTTGTTGACTGTATCTACTTTTCTCTAAAAGCACTGTCTCTCTTTGTTTCTCTCCGTCTTTCTCTGTCTGTCTGTCTGTCTGTCTGTCTGTCTGTCTGTCTACTCTCTCTCAAGATGTATGTCTCTTGAAAGAAAGATAAGTCTCGTAGCCAATGGATCTATAAATAAAATACAACTAAAGGGCAAATAGAACACTGCAACTGTATGCATCTGTCTCACTATTAAGCAATCTACTAATTGGGACAGGTAGTATGTCTGTTTTACTTCTATACTGTTTTGTTCTTTTCATTTTCTGGTTTCTGGTTTCTTTACTCTGAGAAAAAAAAATCCTCCACAGTTCGTTTTGGTAATACAAATAATATAGCCTAAGAAGATGAGTGCGCCTTCCTCCATTCCAACCCTTGCATGCAAACCACATTGTTTGCAGCAGTTATATAATGATTAAAGCCTGATCTAGCAGTCTCAATACTTTCTAGTTGCAAGAGAAAGTAAGCGCAGTTGGCATTAATTGGCTCAATTTTTTTTTTTTTTCATGTGTTTTGTATTGAAATTTTTAAAAATTTATTGACATGGCACAAGTTTGGTAAAATATATTTTTTACATACAGTTTATGTCTGATTTAATGTATTAAGGTGAATGTATTTTCAGAGTTTTTGCATATTTTTAAAGCGGTTATAACAGAAAAAATCCAAAAGCATGCAAATACACTATGCTTTCTTTCTCTCATTGTGATCTTAGGCATCTTCAAATCTAGCTAACTTCCTTCAGTGCTACAAACTAGTGTGACTGATTCAATGTGGTATATATCCACAATCTTAAGTGTTGTCTAAATCAAATCTGGGGCAGAGCTAAACAGCAGAGATAGAGGTGCAGGGAAATTTGATGCTCTACTCACTCATTTACTCAGAAATGGATTATTGATAACAAATTGCTACATTTGTGTTAGTTTGTACATGTACATGATAACAGCTGACATGTTCAAAATTATGTGACATTTTTCACACTTTTAAACATTGCCAACATTTGTGGACTTTTTGTACGCAACTGACCTTTGTTTAAATTTTTTTTTTAGAGTAAAGTTATTAGATTTTAGATTTTTCAATTAGTGATACTTGTTAACCATTTTTACTAAAAGCTCTTGATTTATGTGTAAAAAGTGATTTTTAATGTGAGCATATCTGTTGAATTTAGGGCTTCCATTTCTATAAAAAAAAAAAAAAAAGAACAAAAAACACCCCCAACAAGTTTGCAATTTCATTCAATGCTGGAACATTGCAATCAATGTTTATTTTATTTTAAACTAAACCACAGTTATAAATATCCTGCTATTGCATCATACGTCTATTTGATATTTAATTTTGTGAGAATAACTTTCATTCTAGGAAAAATTGATGCAGGGTGCAATTTTGTACTGCTTTCTGTCTAAAACTATGTATCTTTTAACTGAATTAGCAGGGAAAGAAATGGTCATATCTTTAGTCTATTACATGCAATTTTATCTTCGGTACATTCTTAATTGTATATTCCCTTGTGCATCTCAGTTATATTTTTACTATCTATAAGTTTACATAGATCCTCTCAGCTCTTAGATATATTTATTAATGGCAGAGGCATAATAGCTTATGCTTAATTCCTTTAGAATTAAACTGGTTTTTCTGTGATACATAATTTCAACAAAGATTTTCATTTTACCCTATTTGTCTTTGTAATAAGGAAGATAAAGGATTCTCAATGTGATTGCATAAGATTTAGCCTATTTATTATTTGCTTGTTTATACATGTCTTTTTGCTTCAAGGAGGGAAAGTAAAAGGGACTTTTTTCTTTGAAATATGTACCGGGGTACAAAGCAGCTCAGCTATATCTTTGAAAGGGTTAACATCATCACCACCATTTTAAAGAACTTATAGGCTTCAGAATCCTAAGATTAATAGGACTTTCTTTGAGGTTATGCTATTCTCAGAAAGGAGCATACATAGTTAGCATTTTAACATTTTTTTAAAAACCAAGTGCTTTATTTTATAGGCTGTACATTAAGCTGTTTGTTGTATAGTTATGTAATATACATATTGTTTCTGATAAACATACATAACTAAACCTTTTTTTTTTCATGTATTATAATTCTCATATTAAATATATATTGATTGAGCCTAAATTGTGCCTTCATAGTGTAAATATAAACAAATTATTGAAATCCTTATAACTTGTTTGCTATGTAAAGTTTTCATTTCAAATTTCTTGTTATATTGAAATTTAAATGTTTCCTTACAAAAAGTTAGATCTATCAATGCAATTTCATTTGGATGCCAATCATTTGCCTTGTGACCGATTCAAGTTTTTCAAGTGTAACTGATTAACCTTCTCCATACTAAGCTTTTTTGAACACTTCTTTTGAATCTATCTGGAACTCTTGTCAACATTTTTTTTTTCAAAACCAAGTGCAATTATATTATTTGCTTTTAATGCTTTTGCCTCACACATTAAATACTTGTTGAAGTTCTCTGAGTCCTGAATATGCTCAAGCAAATCTGCTGGTGATTTTATATACTAGCTTCAACTTTCAGCAATAGGAAGCCTTGTTTATCTTAAAGCTAAGTCTTTAATACAGGCTGAATATTAATCTCCCCTGACGTGTTCATGTTACTGTCTTCAAAAACATTTTTTGCTTAGGTGTATCATAGCATGTCGTTCATTGGTGGACTTAATGCAAAACATAAAATCACAGAAATTGAATAAACAAAAGTTGAAGAATCATAAGAAATAGATCTGCTTGAATTCCTATAATGTTTGAAGTTATGATATCATTTTGTATACTCTAAATTTTCTCCTTATACGTATGTGAGGAAAGGATTTTTTTTTAATGTCTAAAAGTTTCATAGCTTTAATGTCATTTCCACCAAACTTAAATATGGCTTTTTTGGCTCATCTTGTGAAAACATTTTTCCGAGTTAAAAACACGTACACAATATAGCCTATATAGTGCTGATGTTGGACGTTAAATCAACTCAACAAAAACAACAACTTTGTTAAAAATGTCTATGGCTTAAAAGAACAGTTAACACAACTTTCAACTCATTTGGGTGTTGAATTTTTTGTTCTTTCTCAGTGTACTAAAGCTCTCATATTATGTGAGCCATGCTCACTACACTGCATGCTGCATTGCAAATTTTGTGAACCTGAACTTGCAAGTGAAAATTGTAAAATTTGTAAAAAAAAATTACGGGTTAAAATATGTTGAATGTAGTTGTACATGCTTAATGATAAAATAATTATTGGGAAATTAAAAAACTGCAAATTATTGACACAACAATGGTTACAGCCTTCAGACTTTAGAACGTCTATGTATTAATTTGTGAAAAGTTTCAATAATTCAATATGTACCTGGCATTGATGTTTTTCTTAGTTGTTCTTTGAAATATGTACCGGGGTACAAAGCAGCTCAGCTATATCTTTGAAAGGGTTAACATCATCACCACCATTTTAAAGAACTTATAGGCTTCAGAATCCTAAGATTAATAGGACTTTCTTTGAGGTTATGCTATTCTCAGAAAGGAGCATACATAGTTAGCATTTTAACATTTTTTTTAAAAACCAAGTGCTTTATTTTATAGGCTGTACATTAAGCTGTTTGTTGTATATGTAATATACATATTGTTTCTGATAAACATACATAACTAAACCTTTTTTTTTTCATGTATTATAATTCTCATATTAAATATATTTCTTTTGAATCTATCTGGAACTCTTGTGACTTTTTGGATCACAGAAATCGTACTCCAGAGCTCTTTTGAAACATTTTAACCTTTTCCATCACCACAGCGTGAAAGGGATTATAATGGAGGCATATTTGGTAGTATTTTTCATCGATTTCCTTTTCATTTTAATATAGGAGTTAGGCCAAGGTCCTCATATTAAATATGCAAAAAATTTTTAAAAAATACGAAAAATAATGTTCATGTTTTCCTTTCTACTGAAATCTCAAACATGAACAATAAAGTCATTGTTGGCCTTTTTTTTTGTTGCAATATCATTTTATAAGTTTTCAACTGATGATATTTATTCAAATTTTGATATTGGGGACAGTTTGTAATTTCCTTGGTTGTATTATTTATTGTATTTAATTTACCTCTGAGTGTTGATCAAGCGTAGTTGGTTTTGCAAATATAGGCCAGTCTTTCAATTGTATCTTAAAATTTTTTTTATGAAAAAAATTATTCTTAAAAATATGCTGTAGTATTAATTAACTTGAGATAAATAAAAGCTATAAAGAATATACGGCAGGGATATGTATTGAAATTTCTAGATGAAGTTTATTTCTATTGTCAGGGATGCTCTCCTGATTGTTCACTTTTTTGGAGTGTCATTGAAACCTTGACTATACACTATATACACAGATTTTTATAATTTTCTTGGTCAGAAAAGTGAATGAAGATACCCAAACAATTTTCATATGTGTGGAAAAAATTTATATAAAATTGAAGAAATATTAAATGTTTGGGCTTCTGTTTTTATCAGAAGAAATAGGTTCCTGGTTATACAACTTATAACGAATGTTTCGCATGACCAAAGTTGACTATCAATCATTTGTTAGGAAATTTTTTTGAATGCTTGTCTTATTGCATAACTTTAAAATGTTTTTTGTTCTTGGAAATGAAAACTTACATGTATTTGCATCTTGTTTTAAAATACTGAAATTTATTTTTGGGGTAGAATATTTTTGTGTGGTGAAGAAAAAAGTGCAGGGCAAGCTGTAGAAAAAAAAATGTTTCTCAACCAAAACAGTGTTGCAGTGTTGTTTGTTGCTTCATTTTTGTAATTTATATTTTCCAAAACGTAAACAAAATTCATGAAGTATTGTTTTTTGTATGATATATAGATATGTAACTGATAACTCTTTATGTTACACATAAAAAGAAGCTAACTTTGAATTTTTTTAAGGGGCGATATATATCTGAGAATACTATCTCTGATTGTTTGATCATAGACTTGCTATGAAACACCACTTTCTCAATTAATCAGCACTTAAAACCAGGCGTAGTATAATAAAAGCTAAAACCAAAGAACATCCATCACCTATAACTTTACATGTTTCAAACGAAAGACAAAAGCTACTACAATTACAAAAGCACTGCACTATTGAGAGCCATTGAAGAAGAAGCATGCATACTATTACGAAGCAACTCTGGGAAATTTGATAAGTGTAAACACATCCCCAATCTACCTTAAATTTAAAGTTTCATGTTCGACTTAAACTTCAAAAATAAAAGAAATAAAAATCATCCAATCTAACCAAATCTCATAAAATATATAACTGATTACATGACTGTATATACAGTAGTCCACACGTTTAACGACATCTTGAATAACGAGAACTGTTGGAGTAACAAGAGTTTAAACATTTTCATTTTTCCCTTTATTTGCGCCCTTTAATTTATTTTGGAAATAACGAGAGCTGAATTCAGATACCCCTGCTAATAACTAAAAGTTTAAGAATTAATCTTCCTTAAATAGAATGAATACAAAATTCAGAAGGTGCCAAATAGTAAAATATTATTCTGGCACCAAAAACGTACACACATGTCCCAATCCATGACTCTCCCCACACCTTCCCCTTGTCGCCGCTGACAAAAGTGACAACCCCACCCTTCCCCTACATGAACGTAACTCTTGTTCTGTTATCAAATAATAGCTAATTTGCTACAGATGGGACTTTATAATTGAACGATACTGGTAAGTTTTATCCCCTTGCACAACGAAACTCATAAATTTAATTAAGGTAGTACCTATGTAACTCGCTATTCTGGTAAATAGTAAAACAATAGAAACAAGAGGCCACATAAAGACATAGGGTATGTATGAAAGATAGATCTAGATATAATCTGTCGTCTCACGCCCAAACACTCTCTATCAATAAGGACTGTAAAAATCTCTAACTTATTTCACTTGAAAGAAAATTTTCTGTGTGACATTATGAGAAAATGCCCGTTTTTAAAGTATTTTATATGCAGTAGTATCAAGTTTACATTAACTTTGACTCCCTCCAGGAGGAGAAAAAAAAATCAAATGTTTGTTCTTTAATCGACACATATTCAAATCGTTGCATTAAAAAATGAAACTTCAATCTGCAAATGGAAGATCAGAAAAGGCATCTTTAGCATGTCTTTACAGTATAGCAAAATAGTTGTAGAAAAGTTGTAATGGTACTTATACTGTATGTAAATCATTGAGGCAAAGTTTACCACCATTTTTTAAAATCTAATTACTGTGTAAACAATACTGTAATATTATTATCATAATCATCCTTATATATTAATTATTATCTTTTTTGCTTTAAAGTAAACCAATTTTGGACAAAAACTGTATCAGTGAGAAAAAGAACACCAAACCAAAAATTCATAGTTTTTTTTTTCATTTTTCTTTTGTTTATTATTTTTTTTTCACGCATCATATGTGAGGATTCCAGCTTTAATTCTTGGAGACAATATTTTTTCCTTAAAGTAAATCTATAAATATAGGATTGGAAGGTCTTTAACTTTCTTTTACCGTTACCAAGGCTTATAGTAACAATATTGTACTTTATAACATTCTGACTGTTCCTGTGTAGGTTTTACCATGCTGCCTCACATACAATGAAAATCACATATTTTATGCAAGGAAACAATAAATCAATGATCATTATACTAGATACAAAAAATCATATAACAAAGAACAAAACAATATCTAAAAAAAAAAATAGAGAAAGCAAAGATCAAGGATTGGGAGGAGGATTTGAAAACTTTGCTGCTGACAGGAAAGCCAAATGACCCTTTGGACATCTGTTTGCAAAATGTCCCTTTTCTCCACACTGAAAAAGTAAGAAAAGTTAATTACTAATAATAGGTAAAAGAGATAAGGTACAACTACATATTGTAATAATATTTTATAATAAAAGTCATTCTTTAATCATTGAAATCTCTTTAATTTTTTTTTTTAAGTAACCCCCCCCCTTAAAAAAAAACAACCCCCCAACAAAACATAACCAAAACAAGGAAAAACAAAACACTTTTATCTCACAACAGAAGCATCTTGGCTACTGTCAAATTACAAGCTATGTTTTCACAAAATTCAATCAGTTCAGTCCATCATTCATATAAAAAAGGTAAACAATAAAAACAAAAACAAGTTATTGTGGTAGTCCTTCATTTTTCAATTCAATACAATTATGATGTAAGAAAATGTTTGTATATAAGTCTCTGAGAGCAAAGACATTGAGATGTCAAACTATTAAGAAGCTATGTTTATGTAGAATATAAAAGTCTTTGAAGCCAAATACACCTACCTATGGTATGAGTATTCATCTAAATGGAGGAAACATGAAACGCATTGAAACTTGCTCAGCCATGCTTAATAGTAGGCCCTACAGTACACAAATTAACTTTTTTATTTGTAAGTAAGGTTTCACCCTTCTAGTACTACAAGGCAGTACTTTTCTATAGTTCTTTGCTGGCGGCAGAACTTGTGATTTGAATTCAACTAAATCTAATTGAAAACATTTCAAATGGTTTGCTGGATCCAAGGTTCTACTCATATCATTTAATTAAATAAAAAAAAAAACACAAATTCTTTTCTGTTTGCAGAATACAGGGTGTTCTTTAGTTATACATTTGTTGGATTTAAGGTATACCATCCTGTATTCTTTTGAAGTACCACTTCATGCAGAAATCACCTTTGGCAAATAAACATACCTTCAAATAGGCTAAAGCATATCTCGTAAAATGAAAGTTTACCATCTGTACGAGATGAAAATCTTTTAAGGTACTTCAAAATAAAACAACAACAAAATTCAAATCATAAATCAGTGAATCAGCCAATGCAAATACCTTGTAGCATGTAATCTGATCCAGGGGTCGCCTTTCTCTTACTGTTGGCATTTGTTGCGAATGATGTTGTGAATGTTGATGATGATAAGTAGGAGCAACCTGTGTTGAATGTGTCATATGATCACCCAGCACATGCGGTACCTAAAAGAAAAGCAATTTAAATTATGTATTAACAAAAAAAAATAGTTAAAATCATCAAAATTCCAATTAAGATAACTCTAAATATTATTTTTGTTTCTGAAAACACAAATATGACTTAACAGCTTGGGGAATTAGGTCTGAAATAACTTTTTTTTTTTAATGTGGTATCTTTTCATTCAGGTTGTAGAGTAAAGAGAATGCCTAAAGAAAAGTAAAGCCAATATGTTGAGTTCAAATTCATGCTCTGAGCTCTTTCTAAACAAAGTAATAAGAAAAGAAAAATACGAAAGCTTGCATTAAAATTTTTTTTTGGTGTAGGAGATAGGTTTGCCCAGTAGCTTAGAAAAGGGGTGAAGTTAAATACATTTTACACGAATCATAAAAAAAAGGAGTTTGAACATGCTTCTTTTTCCCATTCTTAATATGAATTCTCAAAACACCTGACATGGAAGACTTGCTCTCTAAAATAATGATATTGAAATAATTTTGATTATGATACAATTTTTGACAAGTTTGAATTTTCTCCCATAATGGCTTAAAAACGTTTTACTTTTAGGTTTAAGTCAAGCACCTACTTTTGCAGAGTGGCACTGAATTGCCTTGTGGCCAGGCTGCATGCACAGGTGACACACTATGTTCTGCTTTTTCTGAGCGAAGACAGGGTCAGGCTCTGGAATCTTGAAAGTTGGACTGTTTAACACACACACACAAAAAGGGAAAGATGTCTTTAACTCAGAAATAAATGGGGAAAATGTCTCCACAATCTTTCCTGTTTATTTAAAATTTTGTAAAATTAAGTATCTTTGAAAATAACATGACATTACCAATCACTCTTCTAAAAAAAAGAAAAACCACAAAAAACAAACACTGACTAATATGTGAAAAATTATAAATACAATTTTACATGTGCATGTAGTCCTACTTATACATAGCACAATAATTTTTTATTATCTACTTATCTTTTTTTTCTTCAAATTTTTTATTCCTTCCTAAAAATAGATAGAAAATAGATATTCACATGATCAAAAATATTTTTGAAAGAGCTTTAACACAAAAAACTTTAAAAATGGTGTTGGTATATTATATGTTTCTTATTTTAAAGATAATAATGTAATGACATGTATACTTTTATTTCACCTGTATTCTCAACTTTAACCACTTACTGAACATATTTGCAGTTTGGCCCATCTAAGCAAAATCCATTCAAGTAACATTGACAAATTACTCTTCTAACATGACGATTTTTGCAATTGGGTCCTGAAAATACATTAAGAATATAAAAACAATAAATCAAAACCAACACCCCTTAAACTGAGTATATAAGCATTTACATTTAATCATCTCTATTCCTTATCACAAATTTTTTAAGCAACCTAGAGCTTAACCAAGATAAACTAAAGGCACCAGAATATTAATCTTAAATCTACATTCAAGAATATGTGCATACATATTTTATATCCATTGTACATATTTTAAAAAAATCCCAATTTTCAATTGAAAAGAAAAAAAAAGAAAAATGAAAAGCACATATACTCTTCTGTTTGTATTCTGCCAAGCTTTAAATTTCTTATTAAAGTTAAATTTGTCACAGCATAACGTATCAAGTATAAGAAGTTTATTTTTATTCTCAGAGTAGGCTTGCATAGGTTGTTGTTTTTTTTAAGCCAGCAGATGAGATTTTCCTTTACAATCTTTCTTCCCCCAAGGAAGAGACGTTATAAAACACATTAAAATAATTAACAGACTACAATCTTATTTGTAATGAAAAATCATACCATGTCGACAAAACCCTCTGTCATACCACGGACAGTCCCTAACTTTGTTTTCTGGATCTATGTGAAGAAATGGGCACTCTTTGTTGTTGCATTGTCCTGTTTTGGAAAAAGAAGACATACTTTAATTAATATCTCTATATACATATTTTGAGATTGGGCCTTGAAATAAAAAAAAAAAAATACCATAATGACTGCGTCAACAGCAGCTTACTTTTCAAAATTTCACTGCATGTAGCTGCAGCAAAGATGTTCTTGAAATGTAGCCATATGCATCCGCATATACTTTGACAAGGACGACTTGCAAAGAAATGGTCTTTCTAGATGCTCAAGCTATCTTACAACATTCTGCATCACCCTGCCCAAAGCACCAGCAGTTTCTTCACCTTACCATATATATCACATGGGCCGAGCTGAAAAGGATCAGCCAGAACCAAGTTTAGTGGAGGGGATTTGCTGCGGCCCTATGCTCAACAGGGATTGAGAGGCTTAAACTAAAACTATAGTGGACTCTAAGACAAATGTCCTGGACAAATTTGCCAAAGCTTAGCTTGACATTTATGCAGTGAAAGGAGGGTCCTAGAAATCACTCTAAAGAAACAAAGAATCACTTAATCACTTTCTTATAGAACCATACTACAACACGACAATCCTATGATAAAAACTTATCACTTATCCTTGAAACTTACCATATTTAGAAAAGAAAAAGCATTCAGGCATTTTCGTCATGTCAAACTCATGGAGAAATTCACAATCATCTCCTTTCTTGCACAAACCACGCAGCCAGTGTTTGCATACTACAGTTCTGTCTCCTTTTATATGTCTGTAAGGACAAGCTGAGCCCTTGTTGCAGACAGATGTCAAATAGTATGTACATATGGCTGCACCTGATTCTGTAATTAATAAATAAAACAGTTCAAATAATCCATTAACATAGAAACAAAAAAGCAATTTAAGTCAAAGGGTTGGTTTAGACAACACAAAAAAAGAGTATTTTGTCAGAAAAAACAAGCTAAATGGGCCTATAAGTTGTAACCTATATTAACCCAAAATTGATCCAAACTTCACATTTTCAATGAGGCAGTAGAAACCACTCTTGACTCCCAAGCACCTCGAACCACGCGGACATACCCCAGCGACAACATGCGCCATGGTTCTCTGAGAGCATACTGGAAACGAAAAAGAAAAGGCGAGCAGCCGAGAGAGCGTGGCTTAAGTCAGGACTTCAAGTTCACCAGGAAATCTTCGCTGCGGCATGTAAAAATGTTAATTCTCTTGTAAAGGATGCGAAGAGAAAACATTTCTTAATAGTTTTAAATCCCTAAAAACGTGCAAGAAATTATTTAGCCTAACAAACGAACTTACTGGGAAATCTTTACAAAAAAGCATTAATGGCGGAAAAGACAGATGTGAAGATTTTGCTTTGTTTTTTTTACACTAAGATAACTAAAATTCAATGTGAACTAGAGCGTATAGTTTGTGCTGACAAAACTGTTTTGCCAGTATTCTGTGGACAAAATTTAGATAATTTCCAAATTGTATCACCAGAACAAGTTCGATGTACAATACTTGGGTTCTCTAACAAATCATGGGATTTAGATCCTATACCTACTGATCTTCTTAAAAAATGTTTGCAAACAAGTCTTATTGATCATATCTTTAACCAGTCTCTCCAAAACGGTGCTGTTCCAGATTCATTTAAAAATGCTGTTGTTAATCCGTCGTTGAAAAAATCAAATCTCGATGAATCTAACCTTCAGAATTACCTAGCTGTTTCCAATGTACCTGTCTTATCTAAAGTTTTGGAAAAACTTGTTTCGTCCCAATTGTTTAGACATCTTGAAAAACATAAACATACCGGTCAGGTCATAGCACGGAGACAGCACTTCTTAAAGTGGTAAATGATATCCTTAACATTGCTGACAGCAATTCCGTCTGTCCTCTTGCTATGCTTGATCTGTCTGCAGCCTTTGACACAATAGATTATGATATTTTATTTTTGAGACTCCAAAATCTTTATGGAATCTCTGGGACAGCACTGAAATGGTTTAAATCATATTTTAGCGATCGATTTCAGGCTCTGAAAATAGGATCAGAACGGTCTGAATGGAGACATTTTAAGTACGGGGGTCTGTGCTTGGTCCAGTTATTTTTACTCTTTAAATCCAACCATTGTCAATTATTTTAAACAAATTTTATGTTTTACCACATGTATGCGGATGATACGCAGATCTATATTGGTTGCTGCTATAAAAATTTACAAACAGCCATTAATAACATCGAAAATTGTATTAAGGAGGTAAAACAGTAGATGAACTTATATGCTAAAAATAAATGACGAGAAAATGGAAATCATAATTTTTGGTCGGGGCTCCATTTTATAAAAAATCGGAAACCCAGTCGTTAATATTAATGGTACCCAAATCACTTCTTGTAACGTAGTAAAGAATCTTGGTGTTAAATTATACAGCGAAATGTCAATGGTTCCACAAGTAAATAATCTTTGCAAAAGTATCTATTTTCAAATATGCAACATTTCCTCTATACAATCTTTTTTAACAACGAGCGTTACAAAAACATTAATGACATATTTAGTGTTATCAAAACTCGACTATTGTAACAGCTTACTAGCAGGCCTTCTGATAAAACTCTAAATAAATTACAGATTGCCCAAAATAACGCTGCTAGGGTAATCTATCGGAGTAAAAAACGAGACCAAGCCAAATCTATTTTATATGAGTTGCATTGGCTTCCCATTAAAGAGCGCATTAAGTACAAAATAGCCCTTACTTGTTTTAAATGTTTAAATGGCACAGGCCCTGGGTACCTCAGTGAAGCACTCACTGTTTATGTGCCAAATAGATCACTTAAATCCTCAGCAGACACAAAAGTTCTTATTGTCCCCCGTAAGAAATATCAAATGTTTGGGGAACGTTCATTTTCTTGCATAGGTCCAAACATTTGGAATAATTTACCAAACCATATACGCAATCTTGAGGATGAACAAACTTTTTAACAAAAACTTAAGTATCATCTTTTTTTAAACACCTACTCAAAGATATAGAACGCAATCGATTTGTAGTTTTTTAATTAAATAATTTTTATTTTATTTATAACTACTCCAGTATATACTTTATACACATATTTATTTTATCAGATATAAATTTACTGAGCTTAAACCTTATACATAACAACCCCATGCTTTCATCTTACAATTTTAAGGTTAAATTTAGATTTCGTTGATATATTCTATTTATAAAAATGT
Organism: Elysia chlorotica; assembly: GCA_003991915.1. NCBI lineage: Eukaryota > Metazoa > Mollusca > Gastropoda > Plakobranchidae > Elysia > Elysia chlorotica. Next base: position 1,080,177 of record RQTK01000013.1, read on the forward strand.
CTTTGACAAAACATAATTTACATCTTTAATCAACATGTGTAAATGAACATGTGTGTGTATATGTGTGTGTATATGTATGTGTATATATGTTTATGTATGTACATGGATACTGTAGATACAATGATTGTTTATGATTGTTTAAACAAATTCTTAATACACACGTATTAACTTTTAGGTGATATGTCTTGTCCCTTTCTTAGTTTCTAAAGTATTATTATTTATTTGATTTTTTTTACTGTTCTGAATGTCATATATTTCATACTTATACATTTTTTAGTCCACCACTAAGGTTTTTATTTCCATGTTTTAATAATGTTACCTGCATAGAGCACCACCTTTGTGTAGTGGTTATGCGCGATATAAAAACTATGTATTATTATTAATGTATGTTCTACACTATTTTATCATGAGTAAACTATAGTACATTCTTTCTGACTATCTTATTCAGGCATTTATCCTGTTTATTTTTCATAATGAACCTGAATGACAAAATTTAAAAATTATGTAGTCTCCATTCACTTGAAGCAATAAGATCTTCCTGCGTCTGTTAGACTTTCTAGAACCATATCAATCACATTGTGATATTTCTTGTCCACATCACTCTTAACGCCATCTGTTCTTTCCTTTTGAAGTGAAGTGAAGTGTGTAACATAAAGATTTATGAACGAAATATGAAAAGAAAGAGTAAGTGTGTGAGTGTGTGAGAGAGAGAGAGAGAGAGAGAGAGAGAGAGAGAGAGAGAGAGAGAGATGCTTTTCCCCAAACTTAATCACTTAATCTGAGAGAAGATATTTTCGCTAATAACATCGACTAATGAAAATGTGCCTCTTTAAATCTTTTTGTGAACTAATAGCAATGGAAACAAGGGTCTTAGGGTGGAAATTTAGAAACTATTTGACGGTACATAGTTACTAGGTGTAAATGTGTTTATAATAACTGAATCACAGTTTTTTTTATGAATGCAGTTATTACAGCGACCACAAGCAGAACAAATTTTTTTTTTTATGGGAGCAAGACAGTGTGATGACCCTTCCCTCTTCAATCCGCGGTGTACTGAGCACATCATTTGGATAACACCTAGAGCTGATGCTGAGGTAACATGAGATTGAGCTTATTAAAAGAAAAAAAATTATAGGTCAGCATTGGACCCCATGAACCAATTTAACCAGTTCAGCTAAGTTAGGAAAGGGTGGGTACTCCCTCAAAATAGTACATGTATTTTCTGGTAGCGACTTGGAGACGTAACAGCCTCATTAGACAGGTGGTGTCGATCGACGAGTCCCAGTTTGGCTTCGTCCCAGGCAGGGGCACAACAGATGCAATCTTCGTTGTCAGACAACTGCAGGAGAAATACCTAGCAGCCAACAAAAGACTTTACATGGCTTTTGTGGACCTGGAGAAAGCATTCGATCGAGTCCCTAGGAAAGTCATCTGGTGGGCACTGAGGAAACTTGGTGTAGAGGAGTGGACTGTGCGTCTGGTCCAGGGCATGTATGCAAATGCACGGAGTCAGGTCCGGGTAGGTGACGGTTACAGTGAAGAGTTTGAGGTGAAAGTTGGAGTCCACCAAGGTTCTGTACTCAGTCCACTGCTGTTTATCGTCGTTCTTGAAGCCCTTTCTCGTGAATTCCGATCTGGTGTCCCCTGGGAGGACCTTTATGCTGACGACCTAGTCATCATAGCGGAGTCACTTGAGGAATGTGTCAGTAGGCTGTTGACGTGGAAGGAAGGTATGGAGGAAAAGGGTCTGAGAGTGAATGCAAGGAAGACCAAGATCATGATCTGCGGTAATAACCTGGATCTTCTCCAGAACTCAGGCGAGTTCCCCTGTGCTGTCTGCTGCACTGGTGTAGGTAGCAACAGCATTTTCTGCAAAGGCTGCAAGAAGTGGGTACACAAGAAATGCAGCGGGCTGAAACGCCTGACGAAGGACTCAGATTTCAAGTGCAGTCGATGCCAGGGAACTGCGAGACCAATCGATGGCAGACCACAGAGTGAAGTCCAGGTGGGATCCGACAAGCTGGATGTCGTAGCTTCTTTCTGCTACCTGGGAGATATGCTCTCGGCAGCTGGTGGCTGTGACCTTGCAACCACAACACGTGTGAAGACAGCTTGGAAGAAGTTTAAAGAACTACTACCAGTTCTTTTGTCTCGCCACCTCTCATACAAGACGCGGGGTCATGTGTACAGCACTTGTGTGCGGAGTGCAATGCTCCATGCTAGCGAGACATGGCCCTTGACCAAGCCAAACCTTCAACGCCTGCAGAGAAACGACAGGGCAATGATAAGACAGATCTGCAATGTGAAACCAGAAGATGTGGCCACCACCAGGTCAAATGAGCTATTGACGCTTCTTGGCCTTGAGGACCTGAACCTCATTCTGAAGGAGAGGAGACTCAGTGGTATGGCCACGTGGAACGGTCAAGCGGAGCTATCAAGACAGCATTGGACATGCAAGTAACAGGAAGTCGTGGAAAAGGGAGACCCAGAATGACATGGAAGCAGGTGACAGAGAGGGATCGGAAAGACTGGAAACTTTCAACAACTGATCCTCATGACAGAAACACCTGGAGATCTGGTGTGAGATCAGCCATGCGTGCAGCAAGCCAGCTACCTGGAAGGGGGTCCACTGATGTGGATGTACCTGCACGTTAATCAAAATACCGATGATGATGATGATGATGCGGATGATACGCAGATCTATATTGGTTGCTGCTATAAAAATTTACAAACAGCCATTAATAACATCAAAAATTGTATTAAGGAGGTAAAACAGTAGATGAACTTATATGCTAAAAATAAATGACGAGAAAACGGAAATCATAATTTTTGGCCGGGGCTTCATTTTATAAAAAATCGGAAACGCAGTCGTTAATATTAATGGTACCCAAATCACTTCTTGTAATGTAGTAAAGAATCTTGGTGTTAAATTAGACAGCGAAATGTGAATGGTTCCACAAGTAAATAATCTTTGCAAAAGTATCTATTTTCAAATACGCAACATTTCCTCTATACGATCTTTTTTAGCAACAAGCGTTACAAAAACATTAATGACATCTTTAGTGTTATCAAAACTCGACTATTGTAACAGCTTACTAGCAGGCCTTCTGATAAAACTCTAAATAAATTACATATTGCCCAAAATAACGCTGATATGGTAATCTATCGCTGGAGTAAAAAACGAGACCACGCCAAACCTATTTTATGTGAGTTGCATTGGCTTCCCATTAAAGAGCGCATTAAGTACAAAATAGCCCATACATGTTTTAAATGTTTAAATGGCACAGGCCCTGGTACCTCAGTGAATCACTCACTGTTTATGTGCCAAATAGATCACTTAGATCCTCAGCAGACACAAAAGTTCTTGTTGTCCCCCGTAAGAAATATCAAATGTTTGGGGAACGTTCATTTTCTTGCATAGTTCCAAACATTTGGAATAATTTACCAAAGCATATACGCAATCTTGAGGATGAACAAACTTTTTAACAAAAACTTTAGTATCATCTTTTTATCATCATGATTGTTTATGATTGTTTAAACAAATTCTTAATACACACGTATTAACTTTTAGGTAATATGTCTTGTACCTTTCTTAGTTTCTAAAGTATTATTATTTATTTGATTTTTTTTTTACTGTTCTGAATGTCATATATTTCATACTTATACATTTTTTAGTCCACTAAGGTTTTTATTTCCATGTTTTAATAATGTGTAGTGGTTATGCGCGATATAAAAACTATGTATTATTATTAATGTATGTTCTACACTATTTTATCATGAGTAAACTATAGTACATTCTTGCTGACTATCTTATTGAGGCATTTATCCTGTTTATTTTTCATATTGAACCTGAATGACAAAATTTAAAAATTATGTAGTCTCCATTCACTTGAAGCAATAAGATCTTCCTGCATCTGTTAAACTTTCTAGAACCATATCAATCACATTGTGATATTTCTTGTCCACATCACTCTTAACGCCATCTGTTCTTTCCTTTTGAAGTGAAGTGTGTGTAACATAAAGATTTATGAACGAAATATGAAAAGAAAGAGTATGTGTGTGAGTGTGTGTGTGAGAGAGAGAGAGAGAGAGAGAGAGAGAGAGAGAGAGAGAGAGAGAAAAGAGTGAGAGAGAGAGAGAGATGCTTTTCCCCAAACTTAATCACTTAATCTGAGAGAAGGTATTTTCGCTAAGAACATCGACTAATGAAAATGTACCTCTTTAAATCTTTTTGTGAACTAATAGCAATAGAAACAAGGGTCTTAGGGTGGAAATTTAGAAACTATTTGACGGTACATAGTTACTAATACTAGGTGTACATGTGTTTATAATAACTGAATCACAGTTTTTTTTATGAATGTAGTTATTACAGCGACCACAAGCAGAACAAAATTTTTTTTTTATGGGAGCAAGACAGTGTGATGACCCTTCCCTCTCTTCAATCCGCGGTGTACTGAGCACATCATTTGGATAACACCTAGAGCTGATGCTGAGGTAACATGAGATTGAGCTTATTAAAAGAAAAAAAATTATGATATTAACAGCATTGGACCCTATGATTCATGTAAAGTATGAACCAATTGAACCAGTTCAGCTAAGTTAGGAAAGGGTGGGTACTCCCTCAAAATAGTACATGTATTTTCTGGTAGGACTTGGAGACGTATTTATGAGGGGTCGTAAACTAGGCCTCAAAAACTAACGTAGTCAGTGCTAAATATTTAACCTACAGACAAAGCCGGTTTTCGTGGCAAATTTTTCATGAACGGCTATAAATGTCTAAAAAAAGGGAGAGAAATTCTGGAAAGGTAGAGGCCACTTTGAAGTTTTAAAATAAAAATTAAGTTCCACAAAACACATCTTTTATAAATATTTTTCTTTATTCTTATAAATTTCTGGGTAAATTCTTTCATTTGACCTACTTTTTTAATCATTTTAATGTAGATCTAAATTATGAAAAATCATGAAAATGGGCAAATGCACCAAACCTATAAAACCACTAAAATCTTGCTAAAATGACAAAAAGTCTAGGCCTAAATAATTGACTTTTTACAGGCTACAAATCTTGCAAGTCTAGCCCTAAGTCCTGCCTTGGAACTAGGGAACAGGTGTAAACAAAAGATAGTACCAGGAAATTCATAAATGTATTTTTTATGAGTTTTACTCTAAATTTAAATGTTAGATCTATTATACATGCCCTACACCTTCTCATGAATACGGCAGTTGGTGGCAGGCCATGTAGGCCTTAAAAAAAAAGGAGCCGGCTGTGTCTATGTACGCACTAGATCTATATTAGTATATATAATAATTATAATTTATAAATATATATATATAATATATATATATTAATATTATATACTGATTTATAATTGAAGCAGAAATACTAGATCTATACATGAATGTATTTATAATTAAATAGTTTTTCTACCCCAATATTCTATTACACATTGCTTTTTAAATTTTGCTATATATGCACCATAAATAGTTCTTTTTTTGTCCAAATTTTGCTATACTAGTCTATGCATTTGGTTCAAATCCAGTTCTTTCGTTGGCCCTCTCCTAAGGCCTAACATTTTCCAGAGTCAACTAGAATTATTGTGATACACAGTGTAAGTCCATTTTTGGATCTACAGGAACACTGTATCAGTATGCTGTACTGTTTTACTGTGGTTCCGGCTCTGTTTATATGGCAATTACCTTACGGCTTGCCTCTGGTATCGAAAGTAGTCTAGGCCTAGATCTACCAACAAACTAAGAGAAGACAGCAGTGGATAAGGCCAGCCAAGTTACGTGATGCATCAGCGATCTATTCCTTTTTCAATTTCTGGGGTGAATCTTTAAGTTCCTGCGTTAGACTTACGTAGCTCTAGATTCTATTACTCACTGTCCATTCCTGGGAAAGGCAAAACTTGAGCCCCTTTTTGTAGCTCCAAAGCCACCTCAATTTCGAACTTGATGCCATCTACGGGGGCCACAACTTCTTGCATCTTGACAAAAAATTAGTCCGAATTTTTTATATCAAAGTTTAAGCTTCTGCCTCATAAAAAGAATTAATTGAGATCAACTTTTTACTTGGTACATATATTATATCTAGATCTAGATTTAGTATACATAGTCAATTAATGAGTCCGTCAAGTGCTTCTGATTCTGAACTTTCAGTTTGAGAAGGTAATAAAAACATTGACAGTGATTTCCCTTGTATGTGAAACTACCAAGTTGGCCAAAATAAAGCTGAATGACATTTCAAAGATAAAGTTTAATTTGTTGGTTCTCAAAAAGAAAATGCAAACTATTTTACTGTAAAAAAACAATGATTTTCAGCTGACAAAAATAAATTTAAATGTTTTCATTTAACTAAGTCAGTGCTTTAACAACTTTATGACTATCCTAACTTCCTAAGCCCTAATGTTCTGTGCAAACATTAACATGCAGCGATTGTTGGCCAACACGAAGTCAGTGTGTCCTACAGAATAGACACCTGCTGAGTTATTTTGTTCCCTAATCCCTAATCCAGATATTATCTAAAATTATCATGTGCATTAATCTAGAGCCATACCGGTACATATTACATGTAGTTCATATAAGGACATCAAGATAGAAAGGTACCGTTGTGCGAATATTTTTGGGTGGGAGCTCTAGATCTAAATGGCTTTTTACTTACACCCCTCATTTCAATTTCGTTCATAAGGTAAAAAAAAATGGGCGTGGCTGTTACCATTACAGTATAGATCTAGATCTAGATCTATCTAAATCAATATCTAATTGTCCGTTGAAAACAAATTACAAGAAAATAAAGATACAATCGATATATGGATTAAGAAATCTATATCTATTCTCTGCTAAATTAAGTATTAAGTATCTGGTTGTTCAATGATCGAAGATGGTTAAAATGTTAATAAGTAAAAGACATTATAGGATAAAAGAACAATAGATAATATTTTAGTGGAGCATTTAAACTAACTTTAAGCATATCTTCAGTTTGATATTATGATTTTAAATTCATTGTGAACTTACTTTCAGAATGATTTTTATCCTTACTAAGTTACTGTGTAGTCAGATATATGAATATCATATATATAGTGTACAAGTTTTAGCCTCAATCTACTGCCCATCCTGTTTATGGCGACCATCAAAGATCATTGACAAAATTGGTGGCTTTGAGCAGCGAATGCCCACTGAGTACTTGCGTCATTTCCCTACTTTTGTATATTTTTAAAGAGCAGTTACCAAGTTACATACAACTTCCCCTTCCGAGTTTCTAAATGATAGAAGTGTAAATGAATGGCAGGGGCCTCGAAGGCTAGTTTGCACCTATTTCAATATAAAAATAAAAGAGAAAAATCGTTGTTACTAAACATATTAATCAAACTGTTATCACCAAGCACTCTCTTTAGTTTATTTGATCTTTCATTTTCTTTTAATTTTTCTCTTCAGAATATGTCTCTCTCTCTGTCTTGGTTATAATGCAGAACAGCTTTTGAAGAAATACTGTCTGTGCTTTGTAGCCCAACCATTCCTCCCATGCCTATCCCTCTCTCACTTTCGTTTGTAACTAACGACTTACTTTTGACTTAATTGACATGAACAATAAGATGACCCAAAGTTAGTGTGTGCGTACCAGTACCCATTCCCTCTCTCATGAACACTTATTTATATGGTATTTGTTCTTTGATTACAGAGGTTGTTGTGTTGGGCATGATTTTGTCAGTTTTTGTTGGATCATATACTGTGTACGGTCGTGTAGAGCAGTGACAAAAATAAAGGAAAAAGGCAAGGGGATCAATGAAAGGTGGTTGTCATTGCTAGTAGCTGCCATGGACAGGTGGCAGTCAGGGCAGGTTCAACTGTATTATAAACGCAAAAAAAATTTGTTTTTTTTTCTGACCTGAATAAAATGATCTGTAACCTGTTTCATAAAAATTAAACTTAGATTTATCAGGATGGGTTTGAAACAAAATTTTAAGGTATGTGTGTGATTGATGCATGTGATCCAAATTCAGTCAATACATCACCTTAATTTTTGTTACATTTTATATTACAAATTATTGCCGTTCAATAACAGCAAATATAATTTAAATAAATAATACAATTTTTAAATGAATTTTGTATTCAGGACAATGCTGGAAGCCTGGTGTACATTTTTCACTAAGAGTGGCACAAACACAACATGATGAATAATGAGATGTTCTTGCGAACCTCCAAAGGAGAATACACTCCTGGAAGCATTATAAATGGGTAAGTCAGTCCAGGACCTAGAATAAGTCTTTTTTTGTTTCTTTTTTTTTTAATTGTATGGGGCAGGTTGTTTAAAAAGACTTTATTAATTCTTTATGGGGGAAATTGAGATTGACATGCCTATTTACAATAAAAATAAGATACTACATATTAACTAAAAAAATACAATTGTGTGTAAAATATAATTTAAAAAAAGCCATTGAAAATGTATCACTTATTATATCTAAAAACCGCCAACAAATCAAACGCAATTTGTATATAATTATGTAGAATGAGGTCATATTTAAATTCAATTACGAAATATAAAAATAAAAATGTTAGACTTTACATTGAATACGATGAGAGTATTGCTTTTGTTCTTAAGTAAATTATTTTGAAAAATCCTAACATTCATGAATGACTATATTTATCACGCACGCACACACACGCACACACACATCTGATATTGTATGATTATAAAATTAGACAAGAAATTAAATTTAAGAATGTAACATTATGTGTCATATTAAAAGGTTTCAGGGCTGACGGAGGGAAAGATCTCTATACATAATCTTATGAACACAAGCAGTTTTTGTAATCACTCAATTGGCTTGTAAACATTACTTTTATGAAATATGTGTGTTACAGTCAGCTCATGATTATTTTGTTACTGCCTGTATTGTTATAAATGATTTTGATATTTTTGGCGCAAAGGTATAATCTGGTTTTTCTCTATTGTCTTGTTTTATTGCAACAGTACTTTTAGTTCAACTTCAACTTCTTGTAGGATGTATTTCACAAGATCAAATAGATTTAAAAAAATAACAACTAATTTTAGGTATTAACTAACAACCCTTTGTTTTATAATTAGTTATAATGACTCTGCAAGCATTTATATACAGAAATATTATCACTGCCACATTTTACTTTTTTTTCCAGGGCTGTTTACCTTCAAATTGGAAGTCCCACAGAGGCATATGGAGTGAGAATATCCTTTAAGGGTCTAGAAAAATGTAAGTTTACAGAAAATAAAGTAAAATATGTAATATTTTTTCTGTCAACAACTTAAGAAATGCTATAAATTCCAATCTCATCAATTTTTTGTTGTTGTGTTTAATAACTTTAAAATGCAATCTGTGAACAAGTTAATTATGAATATTACTTATCTTGAATTGTTTTAGTACAAAATTGAAATAACATCGAGGTTATTCAATAAATATGTTAAAGTGCTATTTTTACCATTTCTTCTTCTTCTTCTTCTTCTTCTTCTTCTTCTTCTTCTTCTTCTTCTTCTTCTTCTTCTTCTTCTTCTTCTTCTTCTTCTTCTTCTTCTTCTTCTTCTTCTTCTTCTTCTTCTTCTTCTTCTTCTTCTTCTTCTTCTTCTTCTTCTTCTTCTTCTTCTTCTTCTTCTTCTTCTTCTTCTTCTTCTTATTATTATTATTATTATTATAATTATCATTAACAATATTATCAGCATTGCTAATCATTTTTGTTGCCATTATTACCACTAATGCTTCTTTTTTTAATGTAGCAATGAGCTCACAAGTTGCAATACCTGTTGTTTGCTATTTGTGTATAAAATTTTAATTTAGTCTTTTCTGCTCAATGGTCTGCTCATTAATTAAGATTGGACTTGTTGCTTGGTAACATAAATTGTTTATATAAATATTGAAATCAAATACGGACATGTAGGGCAGACGTTGCTTGATTTAAACTTATGTAAAAGCTATCATTCGGATTGTGATTCACTTGTGCTCTTTTTTTGTTTTTGATAGTATTGAAAATACATTGGTGATAATTCAATATCTTCTTCAAGGTACTTATGAATATGATTGTGATGGAAGAAAGTCCATGAAAAATGAAACAGCCCATGTAGACATTCATGAGGCAGTTTTGTATTCACAAGAAGGTGAGTTATTACCAGTAGAAGAACAAACTTTTTTTTTTCCAGTCTTACAATAATTTAGAAATATGAGCGCAATGAAACACCTATTATACACTACAGTACCCCTTCATAAATTCAGTTGAATATTGAAATGTGTTTCTGTGAGTTGAAATGTGTACATTTGAAAAATTAATATGGAAATACTGAGAGGTCTTATTTTTCTTTTCAGAATCCTTTCAATTTGGTTGCTATGTTTTTCCATTTCAATTGGAGCTCCCTCAAGATGCTCCAGGTTAGTATGAACTTGCTTTTTTATTTTCATACCTTTTTTTACAGATTATTTATTATACTTCTTCTTGCTACACTTCACCTTTGTTCTCCTTTTTTTTACCTCGTGGTTGTTGCTATAATTTGATTCATCTCGTTCTCCAGCATCTTTTATGATTTGGAATATATTACTTTTACACTATTTGTTTTATATTTTGTACCCTATTGACATTTTATCTTGCAGGTTCATTCCAATACATTGGATCATCTATGAAAGGGTCATGGACAGTTGACATCTCATATAAATTACATGCTCATGCAGAAGGGGCAGATGCCTTACAGGTACTGTTTTAAAATCCTGTCTACCCTAGATACTATGTTTGTATGCACATGGTTATCTGATGGTACATTGCTGAATTTCCGTCAAAACATGGATTTTACCTGACTAAAACCATAAGTTATACTTTTTTCCCTTAAGTTGCCAAGAAGCAATGATGTAAATGATTATTTTTAAAAGAAAAACAAAACCACTTTACAAGCAAAAAAAAAAAAAGCAAATTCAAAGAACCAAAAGATCATTCATATGGGAAAGAAAATGATATTTTTTCAGCCCAGATCTTGTTTACCTCAATTCCAACACTAATTCCCTAAAACTTGCTAGAAAAGGTGGAATATTATTGTTAAGACATATTAATGCAAATGAAAAGAGATGATTGTGCTGAATTTTAGCATTACCATTAGCGATTCTAATTAAGAAAGAAAAAAAAGAAATTATATGGTTTCAGTTTCATTTATCGTTTACAGGCTTAAGGAAACAACGAATTTGGCTAGTAAATTTGTTTAAAAAAATTGGATTTTGATCTTTATTAACATCATAAGCTCTTGAATTAAGAGATAAAGGCCCCGAAATTGGAATTGATGGGACAATCCATGAGTCTTAAGCTTGATGGGGGTACAGTGAATAGTAAGATGGTTTATTTTAGCATTTTCAAAGGAAGAAAATTCTCCAATAGTTAAAAGTTACAATAATTTTTTAAATCCAGCATCTCTGTTTCGATTGAAAGCTTACTCACCTAGCTCAGGCTAATACCCATTAATACCTGGATTTTTTTGGGGAAAAAAATTAATTCTCTCACCTAGCTCAGGCTAATACCCATTAATACCTGGAATTTTTTTGGGGAAAAAAATTAATTCTATCTTCCAATCGCAAAGGTTGAGTCGATAGTTTCCATCAGGATACAGCTCCGTAATTTTCTTATCCCATTCCCAATCCCTTCCCTTAAATCATTGGCCTTAGAGTTTGGCTCAGTACACTGTGTGCGGGATAAAAAAAAAAGTAAAGTTTGTCCCATACCCTTTGACATAGCGTTAGAGAACCAAGAGTTAGGGTCCTGATTGTTCTAGGCAAACAACATTTGTGGTATAGACTGCCATCACTTTCCTATATATACAAAAAATAATGATGGGTGTGCTGATTTGGAACGAGAAGTCTGAAAGTGGCTTGGGCAAAATGTTGGTTTTATCCTCAGGGCACCAAGAGTTCCCATAACACAATGTATTTCGGATCATCAACTACCATCACTTAAAAGTGCATCTTTTTATTTTTTTTTATTGAAATTGCTGTGGAAAGGCTTGGTGTTTAGGAGTGATTAAAGTTCACAACATGAGGCTGATATTTTTACAAGAATTTTGCTGCAACAAAAATTTTTTGTATTAAAATATATCTTTGCATAAAAAAGACTATAAATTTGTAACTGTTGAAAAGAAAGTGAATTAAGTGGTTAAACAAATGCTTTAGTTAGTTTTTAGTTTAAGACTCTTGATTCCTTCGGAAACTACAGCAAGGAAGTTATGCAGGAAGAAAAAATTAAAAAAAGTAAAATGAGAACAAAGAACTGTGATAAAAGCTTTTATTTTTTTTAAATGCTTTGTGGAGAACAAAATATATGTATAAATTAAACTTGCCTATCATCTACTGTTATCTTAATGTTTCTCTTTGAAGGCATCCCAAGCTGTGGTGGTCTTTCAAACTGACGAGCAGGCATTGGCTGAACGATCATTTGGTTGTGCGAAGGAAACAACAGTGGAGGTGTCGCGCTTCTTGTTCAGCAACAAAATCATACATATCACCACAAGGTGAGAGCTGTTTTCAATTTTTTAAAATATTTTTTAAACCTTTTCACATTGGGTGTTTTAAGGCCTTTTCCTTAAATGCACACTACTTTGGAAAATTTTCGAAAACTTCAATATTTATTGTTTGTAAGTGGAAGTGTAGATTGATGCGAAAACGTGCTGGCACAAGTTTATACTGATGCACTCAACATGATGGGGTGTGATGGGAAAAGGTCAAAAAGGTTGTCGGAAAAGTAGAGGGAAAATGCAGTGGACACTGCTTTAGTTAATTCCTCTTAGATCCATTTTTCCTAGGACTTCTGTTTATAAATTCTTATTACAGCTGATTAAAAATATTACATGACTAAGCTTAGTGCATAAGTAAGTTAATGTATACAATTATCTCTTCTGGAAATTGATATATACATTGTCTGCTGTAATTAAATTCTAGAGGTTTTGAAATTTGTAGGATACAAGTCTGTAGAATAAAATAATTCTCTCAAACAGGTTTTTATTTCAACAATTGAGATAAAAACCAATTAATACCTGTGTATTCCATGAGTTCTTGCAATGAAAACCCTACTTTACATTTCTATCCTTATTTCTAAATCAGAATATATTTAAAAGTTAGCCTCAAGATATTGACTACTAAGTTAGGACAGAAAATTATCATTTCCAAACACATGATCAACTCTGACTGTGAAATTTATCTAAAGACCTATATAATTATTTTCAGATTGCTTGATAATTTTGTGGAGACAGGGGCAAACCTTCAGCTGCGTCTTATAGTCACAAACGAAACCAGAATCAAAGTAACAGGATTCAGTATAAAGGTGACTGGAAGACTACATTTTTTTTTTCTAATGCTGTTTGCTGTTCATTTTAGTACTTCACATTTCCTAAACAGAAACAAAGCTAAGCTTACTAATATAATTTTTTGAAATGAAGTGATGTTTATTTTGTTTAGCACTTCATGTATAGTCACTGTGTCAAGAGAAACATTTTCTCAGCAACAAATGAAGTTGACAAATTATTGTTAAATAAGACAGATGAGTTGAGTCATAGAAATAGTGTAAGAATGATGAGAAGAAAAAAAGAATGAAGTGTATGATTTAATAAAAATATTTAATAATTTTGAATATTGTGATTGGAAAATAAGAAATCTCATGGAAAAATCCTTATCTTTGATATAGGTACAGTAAAACATGTAACATTGGGAATATGCCATCATAAATTAAATTTTTCTTCTCTCTTACTAAAAAATATTTGCAATCCCTTTCTCTATGGACACCAGCTTCTAAGGTACTTCCGCCTGTTTTTGAAGGACATGTCGGTGAAGGGTTGTCTGTTAGACAACATGGAACTAGTGGAGGACCTGTGCCATGTGGCCCCAGAGGCAGGCCCTCATGTTGTGTTTAAAATGGCAGGCTCAGATTCTCTTATGATGGGCAAGTACGATTGGTGGTTTTTTTTCGTCTTCTTTTATTTTAAAGTTCATCACTTTTGTGAAAAGGTTTTTCACAGGATAATCCCACATGTGCAAAATAGATAATTGCAACAAAAAGTATTAATAAAAATTGTTTGGATAAACTTCAGTGCCCAGGCTACTACTGTGCATTGCTTTAATTGTTAAAGCTACTGAAAAGAAATGCATAGAAAATATTTACCACAGTCATTATAATGGCAGTTACAATATATTGCAATAAAATAATTCTGTAGACCACATTGGCATCTTGTTATTTCCCTTAACCTTAATCATATGTAGAGGAATGAAAGAGGACCCTGAGGTATTCTTTAATTGAAATGAAATGATGATGATTTTAAAAATTTAATCGCTTGTATTAATCAAATTTTACTTATACATTTTGACTTTTTCAAGATCGAAAGATACTCCAGGCCCTACGGACAAGAGTACAAAACAAGACTTGCGATTTGGGTTAAGACTAATTGTTAGAAATGACTGCTGAGAGAGTTTTGGCTCCAGAGCTCTCAGTGACACCAGAAATAATTATTTAATTGTTGTTTTTTTTGCAACTCCTCTTTGAGACTGCACATGTTCGATTATTAAAAATTCTAGATTTTAATTTTCTAAAAGTTTGCAATATTGTTTGTGCGCTGTTTACTTGCCCTCATTTTTTTGTCCTTGCAACTGTTGTAATTATCTATTTAGCACATATGGGATTAATCTGTGAAAAATGTTTTCACAAAAGTGATAACTTTCAATCAATGTTTTAAAGGTTAAAGTATAAAGTTTCACATATACAACATACTCCTTAATATTCCCATGTCTTGGTGCACCCCAGTGTTAACTTCTCTTTGTAAGATATTAACAAAAACAGTTCAATTGAAACTTTCATGGTTATGATTACTTATTTACAACTTGTTACATAGCCTTATAAATTTCTACATTGTCAATTATTGATAGGTGTTCACATTTAAATTTGATTTAATTTTCCCAATTTGAAAACACATTTATGAATATGATACTGGAAATTGCATCTCATAATTTGATAATTGATCTTCAACTTCCTTTTTTTCTCTGCTCTAAGTGCGGGTCTAGATCGCCTGCAAATTCCTCTTAGGGAAGGTTTATGTGGCCAATCTGTAGACGTTGCACCCTCTGTCTCTGCGAAACATACTAATGTAAGTGCACTGCATAAATTTTACTTCTCAATTTCATGGATAGTGCTATTTTCAGGTGTAGGATATTTAAAAGGCTTTTGAAATTTTCAGTCATAACAATGATAATGATAAAAAAAAGGCACATGATGCACACCATGTGAAAAGGTTTGTGCCTCAACTCATTGCATTACATTGTGGTCCGGACCTTTGCCTTTCACCCCCCTCCCCCTCATACACACACACACACACACACACACACACACACGTAGAACCAAAAAAACAACAACAGAAAAGCATGAATTTTGGGTTAATTTACAATTTTAAGAACGAATTCTATACTGCCTAATTAACTTGAATATTTTAATATTACAGTGGAAACCTCACAAAACAAAGTCAGTTCCCAAGGAATTTGAATTATGAGGTTTCCACTGTGATTAAATTGAACAAATCGAGTATTCAGTAAAACTAATTGACTCTGAATTTAACAATATATAGCCAATGTTTGTCAAGGATTAAGAAAATGAGGAAAATAGTTTTGTTTGACACAAATTTAAAGGCTAGAATAACACACAATGTCATATGAGAGGCTTTATTTGGAAAAATGAAAAGCTTAGGTTAAAAATAAGTTAATAAACAATATGCAGATTATTTCTATTACTAAAAAAGAGGCATTTGCAAGTTAGCTGTTAGCAAAGTTACGGTCATGTTTTTTTCTTTTCTCCAGAACCGTTATGAACTCGAAGTTTCCATAACATTTAGCAATAATCACACAGAATCTCTGATGCTTCCTGTGCCTGGTGTTTTACCAAGGAAAAATAAAAGGGTGAGATCAATTGCTGATTTATTATCAGTAAACCATTGTTTCCTACATTTTGAAATATGTTCTTTTAAAATTCACATCTCGATCAGTGACTTTCATATTTTTCCCCATGCCTTGTAACATTTCTGTGTCTCAATTTTATTTCTTTGACTTCCTACCAATATGATTAAAAAGAATAATGAACAATTTATATACTAAACTTTTATTCTTTAAAATGTATATTAATTTCAAGGACTACTATACTCAAGGACATGCACAGTCGGATTCCTGACTTGGCTAGCGAAGGCCATCATACAAACAAGTCCAACTTATAACTAGGCACAAGATACATGTCATATTGAGTGTGAGAGAGCTAAAACAGGTTATGATGTTGTTGAATGCAGTATTGTTGCATTGTAGTAAATGTTATTTCAAAAGTTTGTAATGTCATGCAGAAATATTAGTATGAAATTGAAAAGCATAAAAAATGTTAATAAGTTCAACAAGTTCAACAAGATTTAGGTACACTTACCAAGTTAATCTGCCATACATGCTTTCTTGATGGATGTCTGTAGCAGGGCTGCATTCTTTTGGTGGTCTTTCTCTAGATTGTGCAGACCATGGAGCAATACATTCGCGAGATAACGGAGCAGTTTCTTGGACTGAGAGATCTCATAGTCATAGAATTCCCCCATGGTTGATAGGATTCGAATAAGCCTCTGACTACAACACACTCTATGTTTTGCTTTCTTGAGAAAGGAAAGTCCAAACCTGGTCAGTTCATATGTCGACAAATGGGGGGTTTGAAGGGAGCCTCTTGATACTTCCTCCAAAAAGTCCTTCACTTCAGTGGAGACAAATGGCTCATCATCGGGAAAGGTGATGTCACCAACACATTTTCGCTCTAGTCATCCAGCTGTTAGTTTGTGCACTGCTATCACTGACATCATAATGCTAGGTCCACCATTTGACCATGATACATAGCATGGATGTCGCCCTACAGTCCGGTTCATTTTTGGCCATGCCTGAAAAAGCTACAGTGGGTCGGATCTTGACTTCGTCTATCAGCAAAAAGACATGCTTTTGATGATGTGTTTTGAGTTTTTGAAATGTTTCAGACAAAACACTTTCAATCTCCAAGGAGGAAACAACAGATTTAATTTTCCTTGTGCTTGGTAGGACCAAAATGTCTCTCAGTTGTTCATGAACCAATCGCGAAACAGTAATCACTCAAAGAAAATTGTTTATGGGTCAACAGTTTCAGCTGATGAGTTATAAACTCCAGCTTTATTTCCCTTTTCTTTTCCTGAATAAAAGAACAAAATAATTAATACTAGGAAGATTCTAGTTTACTGGACCACATTTAGACTATTAAGAGTAAATTACATATTTACAAGCTACTAGATCTTAACTTTATCGTAGTTTACTCCAGTCTTTCAAATTATGTTGATTAGATCTAGAATTACAATATATACAAAGCAAAGCAAGGATCGGTAAAACTTTTTACATTTTTTTATAATATAGAAGTCAATTCTGCACTGCTGCTCCAGTAAACTAGGATCTTACCCTTGGGTCTTCAAGTTCTGTGCTACTTGATTGTTCCAATACTTCCACACCTCTCTCGAGCACAACATCCAAAGGAACTTTATAGTTTAGGGCCACGTGCACACACTAAAAAAATTGGGTGTAGGAACTCAATCCATTATTTGGATTTAATATTTTCCCCAAAGAAACACCGGGTCCTTTCTTGAATGCGGTGAGTGTAAGAGGGGAGAACAATGTTGATTTATTCTCAACCACCACTGATAGAACATACTCTTCACAATGATCAGTCATGAACAGGCAAACAAATCTCTCCTCTGTTCTTGATAAAATTAGATTGTTATATTTCTTGTGGAGTTCCTTTTCTGGAGAAAATTCTGAAAGGCTACAGATTTTGTCCTTTTTCATGAAATGACAGAGTTGATGATCTTCTTGTTTGGGTGGACGACAGGATGGTTTTGGAGTTGGTAGGCAAGAAGGGGGAACATCAAATACACTCGGTGGATCTACTGATCGAGTGTATCCTCCGGGTAATTTAATCACAGGATAGTCTGATGGCCAATGCTTTTCACAGATAAAGAATTTGTCTTGATCTAGAGAGAAGTTTTCACGAGGAGGCAACACAGAAAGCCATCTTTGTCTCTGAAGTCCATCTTTTGGTACCTTGAACACTCGACATTTGTTGTCTTTATTGTAATTGCCTTTGCAGTTTACAACCCCACATTTATTCGGCATGGTGAAATCGAACTATCCTTGAGCATAGACGGGCCGATTCATTCACAATAATCCACAGAATTAACAAAAACACCCCAAGAATCAAGAGGTGAGGAACAACATTTGAATTGTAAACATAAACCACTGCACTTCTTTGCGGAAAGTTGCGCCTACGCAGATAAATAGTTCAATATTTATAATTACATTTCCTTGGTTCAACCTCATTCAAAAATAAAAATAATCACGCCTTCCAGTAGGAGATTTATTTCTGCATCATTTTTTATTAAGATTGACGAATTTTACACACAGAGATTCATTCTACTTCAAAAGCGATAAATAGTCCCGATTCCTACGCATGAGTCAGAGCTAAAAATAGCGCACTAGGTCAGAACGTGATGGCCTTTGCTAGCCAAGTCAGGAATCCGACTGTGCACGTCCTTGAATATAGTAGTCCTTGATTAATTTTTAAAACATTCTTGGTTCCTATAGATTTTACGGGGTTTAACTTTTTCTCAATCCTTTCAGTGGTCCAAATGGAAGCCTCCAGAGTGGGTCTATAATGCAGAAACAAAATTGTCAACATCACCTTTTTCTGTGCCTCATCAATTGTTAAGTAAGTCACTAGTGCTTTAGATGATATTGGATAAGATTTTTCAAGCATTGAACTATGTAAAGCTCTCCAAGCAGTGGATATCAAAGAGATGATTTAGTCAAAATACTTATTTAAAGGCTCCTTTATTGCAGTCCTGATCAATTTGAAAGCTGCTTGTAGGTGATGCTATACTTTAAGCGTGTTTTGTCAGGTTGCCTCTTGTATGGATTTCCCATCTTACCTCTGAGCAATCTCACGGAACTTAAGGAATGTTTACACAACACAGTTTTTAGTTAGCCACTCTTTTCCAAAATAATGCTTTGACACCTCACAGGACAAAAAACAAACATTACTTCCTTAATGTCACAGCGTTTTTAAAAATGGAACATATCTTTATTCACCGATAACTCATATAGTTTTTAAGCATTCTAAAATGTTGATATTTCTGAAAAAAATCTCTGAAAAAACGCTATCCAAGCTATTTTATTTTTATTAATATTATCCTGTTCTTGAAGATTTTTTCATCAGTAATACTTTTTTCCAGTGAAAAGTTTGCTCAAGAGTGAGGAAAGGTCAATAAAAAGAACATATACTGATGGAATATTGGTTTGACAGTACAGAAAAAAACAAATGTTTGTCGTCTTTCAAAAATGAAAAGATGGTTTCCAAGCTGTTGCATGATTGTTAATTACAAATGAAGGAAATCAGGGCATGTATTTGAATATGAGAACGGGTTTAGATAAAATGGTGTTTGAAAATGGAGTTGCCCAAATATGAGTCAAGTACAATTTTGATTTACAGTGTTCTCTGATTCAGTAATTTTATTATTGAAGAATAAGGTGAATGTTAATTGTCATGGTTAATTTTGCTTATCAAATCATTTGTATTTGTTTTTTCGTCTCCAGGAACAGAAGCCTTTGCTGGATTGCCCTCTTTTCATATACTCTGATACTATTTCACGCACAGAGATGTGGAATATTTTTTTCCAGCCTAAGAACAATAAGACACTGCTTTTCTTTTTTGATGTTATTTTTACTATCCTGTTACAACGCTAATGATACTCAAAAACTTGTTATAACAGTAGTTGTTATCTTCCTACAGTATGAAGATGTCCTCCATATAAACATATAAATATCTTCTTCCATGAATGTTACAATTATATGTCGTTGCGCTTTTGAATGAAAGAAGATTTATTAAGATTTCATTTATTATGACATCGAAGTTTACACTTTTACAAAAATAATATGCCTTCTTGTATTTACTTTAATGGTCTGTTGGGGAGGAAATGAAATTGTATCAATAATATGTAAATCAGAAAAAATTATCTCCAGATGTAATAAAGTTTGCAAACTCAGAGAATCTTTCCCCCATGTAGATATGCTATATTTATGTAAATATCAAAGTAAGATTGTTTCAATTTTAAAAGATGAAAACCATCCTCTTAATAGCCAGTTAAGACTTTCTGAGCTCTCTGGGAGGACAAGAGCCTACCAATGTAGACTTCAAAGAGTACAAAAGCCATTTCTACCTAGCGCAGATAAACTCTTGTATTACAGTGTATAATTTCTATTCAGACCAAGTTGCTATTCAAGCTATTATTATGGAAATAATTATTTTTGTTATAAGAATTGTTATTAGTGTTGTTGTTGTTATTATTTTTATTATTATTATTATTATTATTATTATTATTATTATTATTATTATTATTATTATTATTATTATTAATAATTTTTTATATTTGTTATTACTGTCTAAGCTGATTTGTTATGTTGCATAGACGGTTGGACCATCAAATGTGCCTTTAAATGACAAATAAAGTTATATCTCAAATTCTTATCTTATCTTATATCAGATCTATATTGAGACAAACAGGGTGTGGGCACAATCACCCTGGGTTAGAACATCCGCTTCCCACACAGGTCTGTGGTTCGAGCCCTGGCGAGTTTGCCCCCTACTGGTTGGGTTGTTGTCAGTTTAATGTGACCCGGTGAGACGGAAGTCATGTTATCCCCACCGTGTGTGGCAATACATAAAATAGTCAAACGTCAGTCTCGGGGTCTGTCCACAATATAGCCTATATAGTACTGATGGACGTTAAACCAACTTATCTACAACTACTACAAAGCAAAATTTGTCTTCTTAATTTTACTGATAATCAGTTATTCAAGCACATATTCCATCTCTCCTTCTCTTTTTAACTTCCCTCTACCGATTTAACTTTTGCTCCCTCTTTCTTCCTCAATCTCTCTTTCGATCTCACTCTTTGCTCGCACACCTTTTCTCTCTTTTTCATTATCACTCCCCCCCTCTCTCTCTTAGATCTATAAATAAGGTAGAATGTACTTTAAAAGTAAAAGGGGAAATTGTGAAAATCCGGAAAATCGGGAAAAGATGTGTTCTCCCGAAATTTCCAGATTAAGCAGGTCCTACTGTATAGTTTTTTGATGAGGCTTCAATGTTACTTCTACATTAAAAATTATTTGTTACTTTATGCACATTTTTAAAATCTGTGATAACCTTTTTCACTATCCTGCTCCTCTTTTGATCTGAGTCTGCTTTATTTTTGTACTTTCAAGATTCTTGGACAAAAATAACTTACGTAAATTTGTTATTAATATATATTTATATGCATGTATTCATTCTAAAATGTAGTTTCATATAGGTGATATACTTAGCATTTATGAAATATTGAATCTGTGAATATAAATACATGAATTTATATTTCTGCTCCACCAGAAAGTTGTGATTGCAGCTTGCAAATTCTTGTTTTTACAACTTTTGATTAAGTTACAACTATTTTTTCTTGCTTTTTGACAAATAGGCATGTACAGGCAGCTAAAGAAACTCAGAAGCTAGGTTTCTACATCATTTAAATGCAATCCCTCATAGAAATTAATTAGAGAATAAAAATTTAATATTCATATTATATAACATAAGGATTATTGAGACAGTCATGTTGTGTATATTGATGAAGATAAGAAAGAGGGTTGGGAAGTAGAATGAATTGATGGGCAAGGCCAAAGATGTGGTATGAGAACTGAATCTCGACATACCTGGTATACAGTTTCCTTTTAGTTAACTGCCAACTCTCAGCTAGTTCTCCTTATTGATGCGAATTAATCTCTACCTCCCTCCCAGTCCCACTATCTTTCTTTGCATATTTCATAATAGGCCTGCGGTACATTATTACAAATGTTCACACCTTTTTTTGTTCCATCAGTTTACCTTTCACTCTCTGCTTAACTGCTTCACCTTTAATCCACTAATATTGTCCACAATGAAACTTCCCCCCACCCCTCCCCCCTTTGCATCAGCTGCTTTTAAAAAAAATCTTATTGACTAAAAAAAGTTGCAACTTGTGGAACTTTTGCCACTTTTCAATCACAACTTTCAGCGGGGACAGATATTCTCTGCTCTAAAAAATGTAGTACCTGAATTATCTGTGGTGCAACTATTTTTGTAACTTATTTTCTAATCCCATATTATAACTAAGCTTGTAACAAGAGATTAGTAATTACTAATTATTATTATACTACGTTTATAACGTGCAGGTATGGGAACACCACATGACCCTATACTGGCACGCATGCGTTCAACCAGTTCAGGTTGTCTAGCAGTTGTTAGAGTTTCCATCTTTCCGATCCCCACTGCTCCATTCATCTGGTTTTTACGACTTCGATTCAGTCCAGCGTCTGATGCTCTTAGTTCAGTCTCACGGACTCTCTCTTCAGAATGGCAGGTCCTCAAGGCCAAGAAGTGTCAATAGCTCATTTGACGTTGAAGTAAAAAAAAGTGAATTGGTCCCAGAGTGATTCTAATTGTCTCTCTTTTGTTATTGAAAATATTTAATAAACAAATCTCTTTTCTAAGTTGTGTCATTTATTTTACTCAGTTAAAATGATTCATTTAAATTTAATCTCTGTATAATGATACCCTTTGGAAAACTTGCTTTGTGATTAAGATTTTTCTTGTGTGAGAGGGTCCTGGGAAATTATTTAACATCCATCATGAGCTGCAAAGTTTTTTTCTGATAACATATGCAGGGATGCCACCTAATACTGGCGAGATTTGCGGAACTTAGGTAGTGGAAGAAAGGGGTTCAGCGTTGGCCCCCAGGAGCTGAAAATTTTCAAGATTTTCGTATGTTTAGAGAGGCTCTGAGAATGTCCCTGAGATGATAAATGGTTACATTTATTTTTATTAGAGGAAATAGATGTATTACAAAAGTTACATTCACCAGTATTACTAACCTATATTTGCTGTTAAACAATACGACAACGAATTTTCTTCTTTACCTGCTTCCGCCCCAATGAAGATTATTTTTACTCTATATCTGTTCTAATTTCATTAATCAGAAATTCAGTAAATTTCATAAAGGAGTTTTTTTTCCTTAATAAAAGATTGTATCAAAACATGCGAATATCACACCTAAACATTATAAATACTCGTATTAAGCAGAAAGCTGTATATAGATCTAGGTTATATGAATTTAGAATTAAAGTATATTAGATGCAGAATGTGCCGATCATCCGATGCAGCGTACTTATCATATAAGATACATCTCAGTTAAATCAAGCTTTAGCTAGATACAGACCTTGATTATTTTTATTTAGAAAGGTTACCAGAGTAGTGTGCATGTTAAATTCGCTTGCCTTATTATCAACAAGCTTAGAATGATTTGGCCAAGGTTCCGTCATTATATAGCCATATACAAAAGCCAAAAGATCCGAGTCAGATCAAATAAACCCCAGCTGGATTCAATTTGTCAGAATAGACGACACATACTGGATGTAAATGACAGATCCATATTATTTAGAACAAACAATGTCGATCAGATAAACTCACAGATTTCTACCACTAAAACAGAATTATGCAAATTTAATAAATTGCAAGTCGATACTTTGTGGACTGGTTTATCACATCCCTTTTGACAGAGTCAGAACAGGAGACCTATTGGTGAAGGATGTCTTTTGGATTCAAATAAAAGTGGGCTGAAGGCTCAAGGCTTTATAATGTTATGACTATTAGTAGCAAGACTAGTGTGTTTGCCCGAAGAATTTTTTTTTTATCACGCTGGGAGTATTTCAGAGCGCTGAAGCCAAATACGACATTAAATATGCCATAACATGCACATTTTGACATTTTAGATTTTGTAATTTTAAGTCCCCCCGGGAGTTACATCAATGTCAGGTCCTCAGATCACATATCTCGATGGAGGAACACCACTTTGAACACTTCAATCTGACTCCATGACAGTTAGAGTTGATTTCAAGTCGGATAGGGGCAACAATCATTAGCCGCTAGTTATAGATTATACAACCATAATGTTATGAAGAAGGAGTGTAATAGTTCAGTTTTCTCTGCAACATAGCCGTTACCGTGCTGACGTGCCGTAAAACAAACTCAGTTTTCTCTAGCAGTTTGGGATAGAAGATAATAATCATTTTTGTTTTAAGTAATTATTTATGTTAAGCACAAAGGATAAACTTCATACAACTTTTTTAAATTCGATCTGATCCATTAAACAAAATTAGTCTGTAATGATAATTTCAATACATTCATCATCATCATCATCATTATCGGTATTTTGATTAACGTGCAGGTAATGGGGCAACATCCACATCAGTGGACCCCCTTCCAGGTAGCTGGCTTGCTGCACGCATGGCTGATCTCACACCAGATCTCCAGGTGTTTCTGTCATGAGGGTCTGTTAAGGTGTTTCTGTCATGAGGATCAGTTGTTGAGAGTTTCCAGTCTTTACGATCCCTCTCTGTCACCTGCTTCCATGTCATTCTGGGTCTCCCTTTTCCACGACTTCCTGTTACTTGCATGTCCAATGCTGTCTTGATAGCTCCGCTTGACTGTTCCACGTGGTCATACCACCAGAGTCTTCTCTCCTTCAGAATGAGGTTCAGGTCCTCAAGGCCAAGAAGGGTCAATAGCTCATTTGACGTTGAAGTACAAAAAAGTGAATTGGTCCCAAAGTGATTCTAATTGTCTCTCTTTTGTTATTGAAAATATTTAATAAACAAATCTCTTTTCTCATTTGAACTAAGTTGTGTCATTTATTTTACTCAGTTAAAATGATTCATTTAAATTTAATCTCTGTATAATGATACCCTTTGGAAAACTTGCTTTGTGATTAAGATTTTTCTTGTGTGAGAGGGTCCTGGGAAATTATTTAACATCCATCATGAGCTGCAAAGTTTTTTTCTGATAACATATGCAGGGATGCCATCTACTGGCGAGATTTGCGGAACTTAGGTAGTGGAAGAAAGGGGTTCAGCGTTGGCCCCCAGGAGCTGAAAATTTTCAAGATTTTCGTATGTTTAGAGAGGCTCTGAGAATGTCCCTGAGATGATAAATGGTTACATTTATTTTTATTAGAGGAAATAGATGTATTACAAAAGTTACATTCACCAGTATTACTAACCTATATTTGCTGTTAAACAATACGACAACGAATTTTCTTCTTTACCTGCTTCCGCCCCAATGAAGATTATTTTTACTCTATATCTGTTCTAATTCCATTAATCAGAAATTCAGTAAATTTCATAAAGGAGTTTTTTTTCCTTAATAAAAGATTGTATCAAAACATGCGAATATCACACCTAAACATTATAAGGTAAATATTAAGCAGAAAGCTGTATATAGATTTAGATTATATGAATTTAGAATTAAAGTATATTAGATGCAGAATGTGCCGATCATCCGATGCAGCGTACCTATCATATAAGATACATCTCAGTTAAATCAAGCTTTAGCTAGATACAGACCTTGATTATTTTTATTTAGAAAGGTTACCAGAGTAGTGTGCATGTTAAATTCGCTTGCCTTATTATCAACAAGCTTAGAAAATAGAATGGTTTGGCCAAGTTTCCGTCATTATATAGCCATATAGCTTATAAAGTTACATACAAAAGCCAAAAGATCCGAGTCAGATCAAATAAATCCCAGCTGGATTCAATTTGTCAGAAAAGACGACACATTCTGGGTGTAGATGGACATATCCGTATTATTTAGAAGAATAAACAATGTCGATCAGATAAACTCACAGATTTCTACCACTAAAACAATTATGCAAATTTAATAAAAAACAAATTAAAAAGACATTGCAAGTCGATACTTTGTGGACTGGTTTATCACATCCCTTTTGACAGAGTCAGAACAGGAGACCTATTGGTGAAGGATGTCTTTTGGATTCAAATAAAAGTGGGCTGAAGGCTCAAGGCTTTATAATGTTATGACTATTAGTAGCAAGACTAGTGTGTTTGCCCGAAGAATTTTTTTTTATCACGCTGGGAGTATTTCAGAGCGCTGAAGCCAAATACGACATTAAATATGCCATAACATGCACATTTTGACATTTTAGATTTTGTAATTTTAAGTCCCCCCGGGAGTTACATCAATGTCAGGTCCTCAGATCACATATCTCGATGGAGGAACACCACTTTGAACACTTCAATCTGACTCCATGACAGTTAGAGTTGATTTCAAGTCGGATAGGGGCAGTTCAAACATTATCTTACACACTTTGAGAGGGTTCAAAAGGTCCCGAATTAGATGTAAAATTATATCTGAACTGTCCCATGAACTGAAGTAGAAACAGACCATCGGCCACCTGTCTATTTAAATATGTATTTAAGGGGTGCTCAGACATTTGCTTCCGCGTGTTTTCAAGTCATCATGGATTCAGCTTCAGCGCACTAAAATACTTTACGTGTTGAGATTTTGCAATTTCCAATGTAAAAATGTATATAATGTATATATATACACACACACATGTATATATATATATGTACACACACACTATAGCCCAGTGCTCCCAGGACATGGGTACTATGCACACAGCAGAAGGCACATTGACGGAAATAGTATATCTAACTTCTAAGCTTTTTAATCCCTCAACCAACATCAATTTGTAGGCTACAAATGGCTGAAGAGAGAGGGAGTGAATTGCTTAATCTCAACCTAAAAAAGCAAGCTAAGTGGATCCCATGCAATCAGTGCTGTTTTTCAAAAAGATGCTGAACAACAATAATAAATTCTCTCACTTTTTGTTTATTCATAATGGATAAGTGTATTTATATACTGAAGCAAACAGAAGACAAAAAAAATAAACAAAACAAAACAAAACAAGTGTAAATGGATCTTCTGAATATGAGAAAAAGTATTGAAAAAATAAAGATAGAAAAAAATGTATACCACACTTGTGCTTGAAAAAATAATTGCAAAATAAAAACAAAACAGAAAGAAAAACTACCCTTGGCTTAACTGCATACCAAACTGAATATATATATAAAAATTTTTTTTTAATTCATATTCCATAATAATAATAAAAACGAACAGAATTATTCCTTGCTTAAAAAGTGTCCACAAAACTGTTATTTCCCCATTTTGAAAGAGATTGGTACAATAACTACATGGAAAAAACAACCCAATGACAAGAAAAATCAAACAAATCAAATGACCAAAGTCTGCATGACAGTTTTAATTCAAAATCAAAGCACCTGGCCCGAGATTAAAGGTAAGGCAGCCAGAAATACTTATTTTCTAACTTAAAGCTTTCTCAACAACGAAGGATAAATAATTGAATTGCAGCATTTTTATTCAGTTTACTCAGCAAGGAAAAGAGAAATGTGAAAACCTTATAAGTGAAGTTAAAGTCCATTTGATATAAACTAGAGCCAACGAAAATTTACCCTCTAATAACACTTTGCAAGTTTAAATTTATACAATTACCGATAAAGATTGTTGCAGAAACATCCAATGATCCATGCACACTCTGAACTTACAAGCACAGGTAAAGGCAACCCCATTGTGGGCAATTATTTAACACATTTGGAACAAATACAGCCTTTTTCTTTTCCTCTCAAACCATTGAAAACTTTAAAGGAAAACAGACAAAAAGGTAAAAGAAATTTTTTATGTATAATTAACACCAGTGCATTCATTTATAATAACATTTTTGGTTAGTTTTTTTTTTTAACAGATCAATTTGCAAAATCCTTCAGGGGTTTCACATGTTTTTCCTTCCAACACAATAGAATAGTACGTTGAACTTTTAAATTGCATCTGGATTTCTTAAACAATTAACTTCAAACTGAATCCGTTGAATACCTCAGTATAAAAATTACTGTGTTCCTCACTGAAGATCTATCTTAACCTTATGTAATGCATCAAAGACCTTTTGTCGTTTGCTTTCATCCTCATAATAAATCCAGGGAAACATGAAGATAAATTTATGCTGGCACCATTGTCAAGACTTGCTTTTCTTGACAGTTGCAAGAGCTTCTTTAGCTGCAAAAAAAAAAAAAAAATGAAAACAAATAAAATTAATTACTACATATAAAAAATGTGAATCAAGCAGTGTGCTTCAGGTACATTTCGTAATTTGGAACTTTTTAATTATAAAGTGCTAAAGAAGCATCAAATGCACTTTGAGAGGTTGAGGAAATTATATTTCTATTGTTTCTAGAACCAGCGATAATCATATTTATCTGAAAATGAAAAAGATTAATACAGAGTTTTTCCTCTATGTTTAGAGAGCTCCAGTTCAAAACTACTAACAGCGACTCCTGCCTGATTCACCCTAGTTGTCCATATGTAATAATAAAAATATTAATAGTATTGATGCCATGGTTTTGTAACTAAAAGATCCCCCTCCCAAAAAAAAAACAACAGCAACAAACCACAACAACAAAACAAAACAAAAACATTTTGTTTGTAAGCCTTCCTTCTAGTAAAGTATCTAGATTTCAGTGCAGAATTTTGTTTACATGCTGTGTGTTGAGATTTAAAAGCATGTCCTTATCACAATCCTGTATCCCATTGTCAAGATTAACTTTAGCGTAATTCAATTACTTTTTATTCATTCGTGCCTCAATTTTAGCGTTATTTAATTATTATTCATCCATTTGTACCTAAGTTTTGACATATGTTGCAAAATAGTTTATCACCTCCCAAATAAAGAGTTAAAAAGCTAATAGTATATAAAATATAGAATATTCAGCAAGTCTATCCTTCGATGGTAAAATTGTAGGTGAACTGAGTTCTTTCTTTTTGATTTTGAATCTTCATTTTTCTTATAAAATCATAATGTATAGTTCAACTATAATTGGTTGATAAAAAAGGTGTTTTATTTCATCCATACCCATTCCCAGGGATGAGAACAGCAACATATCTGTAAACTTAATATAAAAGGAATTTACGAGAAGGTCAACCAGGAAATTTTTAAACATGTTAACTTGCAGCTTAGAACATAATCAAAGACATGCACAAGCTGATTATGGCCTTGACATACATAGCCATCGTAACCAAACTTGTTCCTCACTCTAGATGATCTTTAACTGATACACATTTTTGTACCACTGTTTTCTATAAAGTGGCCTCAATGGCGGCCATGACCATAATGATAAACAAACTTCTTCCGCACTCTAGATTATCTTCAAAATTAACTGATAGAATAACTGTAAACACTTTTGTACCACTTTTACATAATTGATGGGAAATTTTCACCATCTCTTCATTTTTTCTTTGAGTCGGGGGCTTAAATATTTGAGCTGAAATGTCTTAATTTGATCTAATTAAACAGCACTGTATTCTAATCCTGAGAAATAGAAAAGAGAAGAAATAGTCCTAAAATGAACTGACTTTGGGTGGAATAAAAATGGCTGTCTTTATACCTTTCCTCTCTTCTTCCTTCTTCTTTGCTGCCTCCTCTCGCTGTTTTCTGATGATAGCTAATCTTGCCAAGTCTGCTTGTGCCTCCTCAGTCTTTCCAGCCGCATGCAATACCTGATATTTACGTCGAGCTTCTTGTTTTTCTAACTCCTCCCTGAGAACAAGGATAGTAATGTTGAAACAAAAACTTAAGCATCAAGATAATTGAAAATGACAAAGATATAGTTTGCTTTATCACAATTTATTTTCTGTTAAAAAAATGAAACAAAACAGGATAAAGTTTTGGTTTTGGAAGTCTAAAATTTACATACATATTACGACACTGAAAATTGAAGAGTGGAACCTTCAAACAATTGACTAGTTGACTTCAAATAATGCCAACTCATATATTCGACAGACCATGGCAATAAGTAGGAAAAACTCAAAATTGCACATTTAATTAATCACCGGTGTTTCTTCAGAGTACAAAGCACTACATTTCTAAAAGAAGCAGTGGTTACGAACTTAATACAAAAATGTCTACTAAAATTGACTGTTGATCACAATATGACAAAATGAGTCTTCAATTTAAAACGGTGGATTATCACATAATTACTACGGTATTAAAGCTGAAAACACTGAAGAAAAAAAAATCAAATGATCTGGTAGATTCTTTGTTTGAAATCTACTGAATGGGTTATTTATAACCGAAACCCACAATTGGCCAAAAATGTATCTGTCAAATTTGCCCCCTAATGGTTGGGTCGGTGTCAGTTATATGTGACTGCCTGAAAGGAGTCACAGTATCCCTGCACTGTCAGAGTAGCAGCACATAAAATTGTCAGTATTAGTCTTGAGACCCATCAACATTATAGCCTACACAGTGCTAACACTAGACGTCAGAAACTCCACTCCAAGACAAAGTACATTGTTTTGTTTCCATCACCTTTCCCTCCTTGATAGATTTCCGCTCGCAGGTTTATCACCCAATTCCGTTACTTTGCGTGAAGTCTTCGCTCCTGTTCTATTGGGGTTTGCAACTTCTATCAAATGAGAAACTCCTTTAGGCTTGCCCTGCAGCAACCACAGAATTAGAACATGCAAATTGATATGAAATGTGTCAAGTTCATGAACAAGCCAACACTAATTATAAGTGACATAACAAACTTATCAAACAAAATACAGCGGACCTCGGATACAGCAAAGTTGGTGGGCCAGCTTCAAAACTTTGTTACGTCTGAGTCTTCCGAACAGGCAAGGCTATAATAATTTTAATAGTTTTGACTCCAAAGAACTTCAATTTATAATAGTTTTTATTTTGTTGTTGTCTTTCTTAAGTTAACTATTAAAAGTTTTTATCATCTTTCCCATGTCCGCAGGTGATTTGACTTTCATTAGCTAAAATTTGGTTTCGAGCAACAAAAATTGGGCATGGTTCAATAAATAGGAATTGGTGTTCATCTTGAGTTTGAGTACTAGAGGCTAGCTCTATCTCTTTGCGTAAGCTTACCTACTGAGGGGAGTGGCCGCACGGCATCTTGATTGGCTGATCGCTCAGTAAGCACACACATACACAGTATAGTACACTTTCCCATCTCTTATAAAGAGAATACCTACAATTTTTGCATGACTGACAAGCTGGTTTACAATCTCATTCGAAATTCGACGCTAACTCGACTTGAGCAGTTTTTCATAGCTCTGTATTCGCTGAAATATCCGTAAATCTGAAATGTTTCGTTACATCTCTTTGTTAGGCTCAAGGTCTATTTTATAGTTTGATGTTATATATATATGCGAGGTCCACTGTAGACTTAAGGAAAAATATAGTTGTCCAGAATTTTTTTTTTGTAATAGTGAATACACTTACATCTTCTCCTTCGCTTTCTGAATCAGACTCAGATTCAGATGGTGGCATGTCCCTGTTCTTTGCTTTTGCCTCATCCTCTTTTTCTTCTTCTTCTTCCTCACTTTCAATTCCCTGCTGTTTCTACAAAATACAAGATAAAATATGATGCAAACATTGTTTCCTAGCTCCTGTCCCAGGAAGAAGCATATTTATACTATATTACATCAGGGTTTTTTCTCCAAGTCACTACTGGTCAAGTGTATTTTTGTAACACACATTAAGTGATTAAGCTGCTGCTGATTCTTAGTGAATAGTTACTTTAGTTTATAAATTGCTTGAATATGTTTAAAGAATGATGAGTATTTAATTTTAAAAACAATATATACAATCAACATCAACTGATAGAAGTTAACTTAATATATTCAAAGTATCAGACTAATCTTTTAAATTTAACACTTTAGTTTTCCAGCTTTTCAAAGCCTTGTTCTCCCAATCAACTATGTACTTATTTAGAATGGTTCTTTTGACATACCCTCCAAGCTTTTTCTTTCTCTGCTTTCTGTGCTTGTTCTCGAAGTTCATCTTCATCAGTAAAGTGCCTCCTCTGCCCTTTGTGATTTTTCTTCCCACCTCTGCCACCTCCTCTTCCTCCTCCTACGTGGATATCATCAACAAAAAGAACTCATTCTGCTCTATCACAAATTTATAAATTGTACAATTTTTTCCTCAATTACAAATAAACACAAGATCATTTTGAAAAGTCAGGGGGTTTCCCCTTTAATTGCGGTTATTGCCGTATACAAATTTGTCAATGGACTTTTATTTTAGTTGTAACAGAAAAGTCACAAATATATTAATTCTGCTTTTAAAATTTTGCCTCCCTTGAAAGAAAAAGGAGAAAAATTAAAAACTTTATATAACATGCTTATAAATCTGAAATTACTTCCTTTACATGAATTAGTTTACAAGACAAGTAGAGTAGTCAACACTTTCACTTGTTTGACTTAGAAAATCTTAAAATTCTATTTCGAGTTCACTTGAATAGCTAAAACTAAATAGGCCAAGATAGTATTTAAATATGATGTAAATTTTCCGAGGAAGCATCCAATTTTAGAGGGCTACTTACAATGAATGTGTACATGTGCATTTACTGTAGGATATTATTATTAACTTCTTATATACATGTTTTGATAAGCTCATTGTCACAGTATTTATAATAGCGTTTTTGTTAAGTTTTGCTATACACATTAGATCTTTAGAAGACTTTTTGTTCCAATTTTTGGTGGGGCTGTTGTAGAAATCTAAACTCAGATCTCCTAGTTTTGTTTCCCATGTGGCTCAGGAAAGAAATTATGTAGGCCTACACCACATATACAGTGTGAAATAAATCCAATGCAAAACTTTTCAGTTTTATTCATTATTTAACTTTTTAAGTAGAAAAATAGACCACAGACTTAGGCCCTATCTAGATCTAGTAGCCTGAAGCCTATACTATTGACAATTTAGACAAAAACAATGCCACACTAAGGCGTACAACATAAGAAGAAATTGGTTTCTTGTCCTTATGTTGTATTGTTAGCTAGAGTCTTGATCTAGATTAGATGGATGATGGATCTCTAGATTCTTGATTGGTTTTTAGATCTCTGGATCCTAGATAACTTTCAATCTTGGTTCAATTGAAAAACCAGATATAAAAAACAACATTGCTTGCTTATAAATATTCTTATTGTTAGCTAGATCTAGACTCTCAATGTCTTGTTGTGTCACCAAGAACTATAAAATCTAAGCTTGAATGTAGATCTATAGATTAGACTAGACCTAATCTCTCTCTAGATCTAGGTCTTCCTAGATTACTCGTCAAACTATCGAGAACTGGGTATTTCCTATTCTACAATAGAATCAAAATGTAGATCCCCAGCACCCGCGAAAAAACTATTCAGGTTACAGATCTACAACTCAAAGTGTATTCTTACTCAACAAAGACAATGATTAACTTCGTGTAGATCTAGATAATCTAGAGTTAAATTATAGACCTATAATCGTAAATTAAATCACTAAACAAGAGGATCCATGAAAACTAGAAATTTAGATCTAGATTTCTAGACATTCTCACTTAGAATCTAGACTTAGAGATCTAGAAATCTACCTCGTTGCATTTTGATCAGTATTTGTTTTCCAGCAAGTTAAGGGGATCCAAATGAAATTGTGTGTCAGCTATTACAACAACAGAAAAGACGTTGCTTATTTGTTTTGCCGTCTAAGACTAAGTTTTAGTCTCTTATCCTAGAATCTACGTGAGTAATAAGCGTGCTGGGCACTAGGCAGCTGTTGTGTGACGTAAATAAATTAACTTGAGGTTACAGTGATTTCCCTTGATAGGCTGGTGTTGACAACTTGACCCATTCCTGGAAAAGAGTTTTGCTCAGACTTGTGTATCTGCTGAACACAAAGGGATAAGGTCTTTGGCTGAACATTATTTATCATTATTTTTCATTGAAATAAATTACTATTACCCAATAGACATTACTTACCCATATGTGTAAACCATGCATACCAGTGGTACATGTACGTTGCAGGTTAAAAGATCTATTTTAAGGGTTGGCCCTAACGATGCCATATCACCCCAGTTCAATGAGTATGTGGAAGGAATTGATGCAAATGTACCATTTTGCAATTTGGAGAGCCCATGTTTCCAGAGTATGAATTCTAACTTACATCGTATTGTGGTGCATACTTTATATGGCAATTGGGTTCAGCTTTAAAACTATGAACATGTTAAACATTGTACTATACTATCGTGTTCGCGTGTGGCGCTGATCATTAGGCCTACTGATTCACCTAGTTTTCCCCGAGTTTCGTTGAGTGCGAGCAGCGTTCTTAATTAATAGTTCCTGTGTGTATGTATAATGATACTGCGTGCATTTATTGTTGTGTATAGTCTTATACACTCTTTTACAGTGGTACATAATATAAAAAACACTAGCCTCACTTCTAGTATAAATATGATAGTATGCAGTCCTTAAAATGGGATAAGAGATGAATTGTGAAACAGAGATGACTTGGTACCACAGCTTTCTACTATTCTTTCTGTTACACACCCACTTCATGTAGGCATATGCTATTAGTTTGGAAGGAAGAGCGCATTTCGACTCCAAAAATTTGAAAATCATATTTTTATTTAATTTTTCGTCGTTCATATGCCTTGGGATGAATCAGCAAGTTTCTTTTTTTTTTTTCAAACTTGGGTAAGATGGGAGCTAAAGGCACCGGGGAAGACAAAAAAATTAATTGTTGAGACAATTGTGTTTGCGTATTCTATAATATCGGGCCTACTCATTGACCAAAATTGTATACCTATTGTGTTTGCGTATTCTATATTATCAGGCCCTACTCATGAACCAAAATGTTATACCTTAGGCGGTTCAAGCTAGGTTTGGGTCGATGAACTATGCATCCGCTAGGCTATACGTTGCACACACAACCCCCCCCCCCCCCCCCAAAAAAAAAAAAAAAAAAAAAAAAAAAAAAATAAAACGGAGCCTCTGTGTTGTCCCAAAGCCACCACGACTGTATAAGCTTATGTTCTTTAATACTAGTGGTGCTTATTAGTGTAGAGGCGTTTATTATTCTTTTCCCTACAAGTAATTCGTGTTTTGTAGTATGTACATGTATGACCTTTGAGCGGCAGTGGGTCAAACAAGACCATGGTCAATATTCCTATTTTGCCCTCATGGTCCTATTTCGCATACTAGCTGCTACTATTTTCTGGTACACTGTAATTATGATTCGAATAGGACGCCAGATTGGTCCATCGAGACGCAATCTGCGACAGTCATGGAATAATGGTCGAAGGTAGGCCTTATTTTATTTATGTTTTATTATAATAATGCCCCTTAAGTTTCTTCGATAATTTCAGCATACAATAATGCAGAGACGGTATGTTTAAATCTTCCCACTAAAGATTCTTTAACCTATTATTATTTCTTCGCTTCACTTAGATGTTGCCTCTTTGTCGGAATGGAATCGAATTTTATTCGGAAAAAAAACCTTTCGCCCATACATCATAATAACAAACATAATAATAAAAATGTGCTTGCAGACAAACATATATTAATTTTGACAGAATCTATGAGAGTTGATATAAGAAATTGGACAAATAAATGTATGAAATACCCGAACTGAATTGCTTTAAGTTTGTAGTCGTATTTGTAGGAGAGAGAGAGAGAGAGAGAGAGAGAGAGAGAGGAGAGAGAGAGAGAGAGAG